>CM039667.1:1200000-1527500 GCA_022405105.1 Aristolochia contorta | reverse complement strand
AGTCCTTTTTTAGACAAGCGACCGGTCTTTTCACTCATCCTCTATGATCCGTGACGCTCTAGTCCACTACATGCACAGGCGATCGACTTTTGGAACGTTTGAGAAGCATTATATATTATATATTTTCTAGTGTTATTGCTAGCTCTCCTCCTTTTCATCTTCTTTCCCCTGTGCTCCTCGTTTTGTCTGCTGCTTTGGTTTTTTCCGGGGTGGCTTTACTCTCAATTTGTCTAGTTGCGAAGGAACCCTTTCCCTCGACTTTTTCCTCTCCACCTTTTGCTTGATTAGTACTCTTTTTTACATAATCCAGAAAGGCTCATCTTTTAAGTTGGCCTCTTAATTTGTCTCCTTCTTCCACCTCCTTGCATTCTTCCTTTCGTCCATGGAATGTTAATATTCATGTTCACATCACATCATCTCCCAAGCTAAAATCCACCAGCAAAGAAGCATGTCTTCTCTTCTTGGGTTCAAGAATAAACTGAACTACTTTTTAAGTAGTCCTAGTGCTGCTACTTAATCTAGCCGGAGTCCCTAGCTAGGTTTTATCATCTATTTGCTGCCTGCATGTCCCGCTAAAAACAAATTTTTTACATGTTAATTCGATCCTTAATTGCACACATGATCACAGGCCACTTCTAGGTACTAGGATTTCCTGTTTTTAGATAGTACTCGTACTCCATCAAATTTTTAACTGGATGCATTTTGTCCTTTGCAATCAGAAATCTGACTCTTGTCTTTTAAACCGAGGAGAGTTGATGCAGTAACCAAAGTTCATATAATTTTTGTTACTGATTAAGGTAGCTAGATGATCATTTGATAACTTTTTAAGTATATATAGTCATGTACTAGAACCAGCTTGAACTAAAAATAAATTTATAAAACATTTACATACCTTGAGCGCCTGTTGATTTAGACAACCAATCGAAATGGCAGCGGTAATACATGAGTAGTCCATGTCCTTGAAGCACACACGCAACATGGCCTTTTTTCCGCAGCTAGCAAAATGGTATGCCTCGGACACCATTTCATTCATGTCCCGTAGCTTCATATTCCAATATTGTGGCTCTTCAGTTCGTTCGAACTGTTCACCAAACTACAATCACCAAATATAACTAGCTATTACCATGCAGGATCTAAGTACATAATGCAGGTGAATGGCAGGGCAATTCTCCTTTGGCAGGCAGAGTTCACGTCAACTAAGTACAGCTTTGACGCCTATTTTAAATCGGCCTTCTGCCAAGAGGAGAATTGCTCTGTAATTCACCTCCCACAGCTTGAGCTCCACAGCAGTACTGCAGAGTATGAGCTGAGAACACCATGCATATATAGCCAATGCCTGTTACGCATATCCTTGCAGCCATTCGAATATGCCGCGAACATCCGCCGGAGGTGCCATTCTGCTTTCAGGTTACCATAGTGGTCCCTTGCAGCGCGCTGCACTGTTCACCACATCCCATTGTTATAGTGTTGTCATGTTATGCTAGCTTTTAGTCCCTCCAAGGGAAAAAGATGCTTCCAGTCACTGCTTTGCTTTGGTCCATATAATGGCTGTCAAGAACAAGAATAAAGGTACCGCGATACCACATTTCTTTGTTACAAATCATGCAATGCTCAAACCCTAGTCCATACACCTGTCAGTGTTGAGAAGATATTGTTCCCGATTTCATCATGTGTCTCAGTAATGATACATTTCATAGCTTTGTTTGAGAGAAAATTGATTGGATTCTGTGGCTAAAAGTATTAACTCAATTTCGTACTTGTGTTGTCCTTGCATGTATATTATATCTTGCCCTTTAGGTGGGTGGAAGGACAAATTAACTCGAAGGGTCTCACAATAATGTGTAATTTGCAGGAAGTACTTGAGAGGGTTAAAGTTGCGCGCAGCTTGCAAGTGTGATGATATATAACCTTCACCTCTTTTTATAATATTGTATGCATGGAATCCAACTGCTGAAATAATATAAAGAGTTATAAAAATTCGCATCAATTAATATTCTATATATCTTTTGCTTCTTAACAGAAAACTCGACTGTTAAATAAACATTAATATTGAGGATGGAACACATATTTGTGAGCAAGCATAACTCTTATTTATCTAAGAACTAGGTCAGACTTCCCGGTTGTTTCACATCTACACCTAATAATTCTTATCAGTATTTCATGAAATGAATCTCACGTTTGGCGGATGAGATCTTCACATAAAACCTATATATCGTCAGTTATATTCATTTTTGTGGGAGATTATTATTGTCCAAGGGGAAGTAGTCTTATTCCCTTGATCTGACCAGAAATGAGAGGAAAAAGGCCATAGTTTTCGAAATCCCGCGGGAGTTAAGGGTGATCACGTTGAATTTATACGCGATGAATTCATTTCTCCTCAGAAAAATGATTTCAGTGCTACAATATTTTGCTTATGTGGTGTCCACTCGCATGTCACTTACTTTAATGCTTTCTATTAAATATGTGTTAGTACTCCCGAGAGTCAGTCGTTGGATAGCCTTTTGACCCGTTCAAATTCAAATGGTTTGAAATTTTCTTTTGAATTTTGACAAATCCTAGCTCCATGTCTTTTTCTTTATTTATTTTATCTTTTTTTATTATCCGTACCCTGCATGTCTCACTGTCACATCGCGACGTCGATCTTAGTGCGCCTGAGGGAATCTCATATAGATTCTCATAATTCACTGACAGACAAGCCAAACAAACCAATGATTTATGGACATAATCTTTTTTATTTAATCTAAACGGCGAGCGAACCCTTTGAGATAATGTTCCCGAACAGACTCGACAGTGACGGTCAGAACGGGTGGGACGCCCTTCTCTCATCTTTTTATGCCATGTAATATTTAATGGATCAATGTCGTCAAACTACTCTTTACTCTGATCAGTCAATAATGTGCGCAAGACAAGAGCAAATGTTTACAGATAGAGATCGACGGTCACCGTTGGATACTGACAAAGAGAGCGAAGTTATATCAATCACCAACCCACTACGATCTTCACTTATTATTATTAATATATACTACAAAACAAGGTAAACACGCTTGGCTTTTACATATAACCTTTGACAGGTCTCGTGACCATGCATATATATCTACTATCATGACCAAGAAGAAGACACGCTTTCAGTTCTAGCTAGTCGACGTACTAGCCAGGTACGCGGTACAAAACATATATAAAAAAGTAGCATATATCATATTATTGCAGGACTATGTAGCTAGCTAGTTAGTAGTTCACCAACGTGGAAGTCGCATCCTGATGAGGTTTTTATTATCGATGGCGGTTTCGTTCTTGAGGAGGTCGTAAGTGTAAGCCCCCAGAACGACGCGAGGAGCGCAAGAGGAGGTGGGCAAGACGGGGCAGGGGACGATGCTTGTCGCCTCCTTGTCCACGCACATGTACACTTCGTATACTATCGACTCGTCCCACGCGTTCCTGCTGCATTCGATTGCTGCATTTGATCCTATTCCGGTGGACACTGCGTTGAGCACATCCACGATGGGGTAGTCCATGTAGTCCGTAGAGACGATGCCTGAAAAAAATATGGCAAATTTATAATATGGGGATTTATATGAGTACATACATGTTGTTCAATTGATATTATGTAGTCAGTTTCAATATTGAATTTTAATATCATGAGTACTAGCACTTGTGAAAACTATTTAATTAGTACTGATCATCATCAGTACTACTAGCTACTATAGTACCGTTTTTGTTGAGCACGGAGAGCAGGTCAATCTTGTTCCTGATTTGAAGTGGCTTGTAGAAGTAATCGTGCTGGGTGAGACCAGTGCATCCGCCGTAGGTGTTCCAAGTGCTTTCCCATAGTTGACGCCCCTCGCTGCTTGGGCACTTGATGTTGGCCCAGTAGCTGTTCAGTTCCTCTGTTAGGTCGCCAATCTGCATGCACATGTTTAATTAGGAGCCAGTAGCCATTTTCTTTCAGATAATTAGTATGAATTAGGTAGCTAGCATCTTATAATAACAGAATAGTATTGAAGGATTTATTGACCTGATCGAGGTGAAAGGGGCTGCTGTTGCAGTTGAGGAGAGGCTTTCCATCACTAGAGTAGGGGTAGAGACCCTTGACAAAGAAGTCTAAGGCAGGCAAACCATCCCTGGGGAGACAGCATCCTGAGCTGCTTTTCTTGCAGTATGACCCAGGCCACTGCGGCATAAAGTCCACCATTAATGTACAGTACTATCTTTATCAGAAAACTAGCTAATTGGGAATCAATCAAAACCGACGTAGTCATCAATAGAGCAATACAACAAAAAAAAAAAAAAAAAGGGAGAGTGGGTAACTATACCATGAGAACCAGGTAGTGGAAAGCGGGGTCTGCAGCCGCCACGGCGTGAGAGAAAACGAAGAAGCAAAAAAGAGCTGCTCCAGGCCTACGAGAAGCCATTTTTTTCTTCCAAATTAACAAACGTGTGCAAGAGAAGGACAGTCAAGCCAACTAGTGAGATCACTGGATGGATGGATGACAGCCATAGCAGTTACGAAGACGTATTTATAGAGAGAGGTCGTGAGTCGCAGTCATGAACTACTGCTGAGAAAGATTTTAGCCGTGCGAGCAAGCCTGAGGTCTATCGCAAACAGAAAACCTGATGACATGGTTAAGCTCGTGGGCTTCCAGTGAGTAGCTCGCGTGGGTGGACGGTGAGAGCCTGCAAACATTATAACTTAATTTAAAAAAGTATTAATCAATTCTTTTTTAGTAGATTAGGAATAGTGTAATGCTGTATGTTTTTCGGCACGGCGTGCATTATTTGTAGATTGTCGTCAAGTACTACTAGGTCGTTCTCGTGTCGATAAGGCACGCGACACGTGGGTTTGATTTGACACTTTATAGAACTGCATTTTTTTCCTTTTTCGATCCCCGAAAAACTGCTTTGTCAGATGCATCAACGAGTCATTAATTTCACGACTCCACCAGATCAGGACGATATTGAGTTCAGTACTGGTGTGTGTACGTAACTTTCGGATATTTGGACTTTGAGACTGGGTAAGCCATTATCTCTTAGTTAATTAATCCTCAATAACTGAGGATGACAGGTTCTCCATGTTCGTAATTCTGTCTCTTCCGTAGTAGGATTTCAGATCACCTATAGGAATTGCGTTTCTATTTTAAGTCGCGCGTGCTGGGTTCTTAATTTTCTACGTAATCACGATCAAGTCGAGGAAATTACGTACGTTTCTATAGTAAGTTTTACTGGGTTCTTTTCTGCTTCATCACCATCAAGCTTTCAATATATATCAATTTGTTTGTTCATTAATTTGGTGATGTCTCTCATTTGGTTCCAACGGATCCAATTCCATCGACCCTTGTTATCATAATTGATATTATTTTCGAAAGTCATCAGTCACTCCAATATTCAAAGAATCAACGACCTCTTTAATCATTTCATACTTTTTGTCTATCAATTTCAATACAGTATCTCTGGGTGCTTCATTAATTATATATGCACCCACTGGATAGGAAAGACGAGGAAATGGTTTGAGCGAGCCACAGACTCGAATTTTCAAGAAGGAATAGCGTGGGATTACACGTGGACCATGGGCGTCCGGATGGGGGTTGAGACTCATGAAACGGCGTGAAGGCTGAAAGATGACGTGCTCGTCGTCGGCAATAATTGCCTGACAACATTTAGTACTTATGTAAAGAAAAAGGAAAAATAATTTCAGTATTTGTCTACACTAAGTGTATACATGCAGCTGATTTTGTAGTCCGGATAAGTTCTAGAGTTTAAGCTTATCTTTAGAATAAGAAGATAATTCCTATTTTATCTCTTATCTTGATTGCCAACGAGGATACCGTGTCACGTTATAAACCCTCACAGCAAAATTTGGCAGTACAATTATCTCCACTCCTGTTGAAATACACTATATCTATATATCGCGATTGTTTGGCTTTGAACTATGGCAGAACCATATTGGTGGCCTTATCAAGACTATACCACCTACATCCTTATTTGATTTTGGCCAAACAATTTCATGAATTATATATATCTAAAGAACAACACATTGAGGGAGTGTGTTGGAGTTGGCCAAAATTAGTGAGGGGGTATTGATAAAAATTAACCTCACACGATTACTTCACTAGGAGAAAATAGATATATTCTTTTATTTTGTTAATGAAAAGAGAATGATGTAAACTACGGTCACATAAGTGGCACGCGCCCCTACTAGTAATCACATTCCAACCTGCACAATCACTTAATTAGTAAAATAAAAATGATTTCAGTGCTGTCATCTTTGAGTTTTTGTATCCTGATGTGGCTATCCTCATGGCAGCCTAGTTGGCAGTCCAGATAAGGTCTAGGGTTTTAGCTTATATATAAAATAGAAAGATAATTCCTACTTTGTCTCTTACTTGGATTGTCAACGAGGATGCTACATTTTAGTAAAATTTCACATCCAAACAAATAAATAAGAAGAATAATGCTAGTTGCACTTAGCCCACGCACTTCTCCCACACACTTGTTAATCTAAACCATTCATGCCTAGATTTTATCCTCTAGAAAAAAAAGATTTTATAATAAAAAAATATTTTTAAGGGTTTAGATTACTCAAATAAGAATAATGTTAGGCTCTCACAACGTGTGCCAAGTCGTGCACACACACTCACAAGGAATAAAATAAGAGTGGTGATATGCGTACAGTGACCTTTTACTAAGAGTTTTTATTGTATGACATGGCATCCTTGTTGGTAGTCCAACTAAGAAATAAAATATGAACTATCTTCTTACTCTAGAGGGAAGCCTAAACCGTAGACCTTATCTGGAATGCCAACTAGGCTGCTAGGAGGAGTGCCACATCAGGATGTAAAACCTCACATTAAAATATCAAAGTAATGATATCTAAAATAATTCACCTCGATCGGTTTTCACGCATACAAAATATTTTTATTCCATGTGAGTGTGTATGTGTTCACGACTCGGCAGACACTGTATGCGCCTATCGTTACTCATAAATTGAAGAGTAAAGCTATGGTTACTAACTCCTCACTGCCATTAAAAAAAGAGTGGTGATAGCTGTACTGCCAAATTTTACTTGAGGGTTTAGAGTGTGACATGGCGTCCTCTTTGGCAGTCCAGATAAGAGTTAAAGTAGGAACTATCTATCTATTCTTTAAGTTAAACGAAACCCTATACCTTATTTGGACTTCCAACTAGGTTCCCAGTAGGACATCCACATCATGATGTAAAAACTCACAGTAAAAACACAGTAATGAAATCATTTTTCTTAAAATAATGACACTCAATTTCTGCCATAATTTTAAGAATAATGATTCATACACAGCCGCTATGTCTGAGTCAGGCACAACGGCTCTCACATAAAATAAAAAAATATTTTTTTTGAATTTCGTAAAAAAATATTTTTTTATTTTCTTGTAAGGGGTGTTGTGTCCGACTCGAGCACAGCGGCTATGCCCGAATCACTACTCTAATTTTAATCGTTGTGAGTAGTACGTTGCAGAGTACAGACTCCGTACCTGAGGCGAGTACGTACTCCGTACCCGTAGCATTTTCCGAAATTAAAACACCACCGAAAATGTTTTGATTCGAATTCTGTATTCGAAATCCATAAGTACCATAATCGGATTTTTGTCGTTGTTCATCGTTAATATATTCCTGGTTAAGTTCAGTCTTAATATCCACAAAGCAAGAGTTACCGCGTTGATCGTACTGGTCGATCGGTTGCAAATTTGCAAGATTCTTGACCATTTACGTGGTTCGTGGTTCGTCCACGTTCGGTACTCGCCCACTTTAATTTCCACAGCGGAGCCGAGCTTCCGCATAAGCGAATCTTCTTTTCCACTATGTATTTGTACTGAAGCCATTGCAAAGCTAATTATAAAGCAGCTGCCTCATGCATGCGTGATGGATAAGAAATAAGAGAATGAGCAGATTATAAGAATAAAAGAAAGAATGTGCCGAGGAATCAGGATCTTCTTCCCTTTTGAAAGACGCGTACGGTCTTCCTCTGTTGTTTTCAACTGATAGCAGAACCACTTGAATATTGATCAACCAATATGCATATATGGTAAAAAAAAAAACAAGAAAAAGCAAAAATGCTTTCGTATTGTTCGGGGGGTTGCACTTAAGGCAGGGCTATACTACTCGATCGATCGTATGAGAGAGCACCATCACATTAGTTAATGCTAGATGTAGACTGAACAACAACAAAATTGATCGAAGAGGAAATTAAGCATCGCCCTCCTGGACCACTCTGCTGTCAATCAGGTCACAGTAAGTACTGAAAGGAGTGTGCAGAAATTAATCGAGGTGCCACACTAGCTAGCTAGTAACATGGACGAAGCTTCCCTGGGAGCTACGATAGGGATATTCGACTGCTGGGAGGCATATCCTCCTGGTCTCGCAATCCATAAATAGTACACCAACCCCCTCTTCTGCGAGTAAGAGCAGCACAGTGTGCTACAGTGAATTACTGGGCAGTTTCTCCTTTGGCATCTGAATTATGAGGAAGTTGATATGCATCAATTGCTACACGTCTTTAATTCATGAGTTTCAGGTGCCAAAGGAGATTTGCCCCGCAATTCACTTGCACCAACGTCCCCACAAACAGTTTGTTTCGTGACTCGTTTTTGGTCAGTATATTGAATATGTAGTTACATTACTTGATTTCTACTTCTTTTCATGATTTACGTGTAGAGTGCATGAGTTACACTTGATGACTCTTTCTTATGTGCGGTGCTAGCTATGCAATATTATGTCTCAGCTGCTGAACGCTAAGCAGTACTGGTGTCAGTGGTTTGTTAGTTCGAGCTTGAATCTGCTCCGATCCAAATTCATCATTTGGTTTGAATAGAATGCACAAAACGTAATCGGGTAATGGTGGCGTCTCTATGCATATATAGATGCCTAATAATTTGATGCGGAGCAGATCCCAGCAACTCAATTACATCACATGACCATACCTAAATCTGCTCCAGGATTGTATTTATTTGCGTAAATTCTGTGCCATGCTTAAGTAGTATTAAATTGCTCCGGATACTAGTACTTTAAATGATCACCTAAATTACTTAAAACGTTGGTTACACATCAGGACCAATATTGTTTTTCAGAATACTTAGAGAATTTCAGTTTATTTGCAAATAGTCTCACTAATTAATGTTTTAAAGTGAATATATATATATATATATATATATATATATATATATATATATATTATTGGCCCTTTGAGTAGACTTGACTGTTATAAGTTCTTACTTTTTATCTTTCATTCATCATTCTTTTGTCATATTTTGGATTTTATTACGATCTAATTATTGTACTAATGGTAAAGTGTTCTTTTAAATTTTGACAATTATCGGAGGGTGTCCAACTCAGCTAGTGCGCCGGCAGTTTGAGGAACCTGAGGAAATAGATTACATTTTTTTTCAAGAGTAATGCTATGTCAACGCGTCGTGCATAGTTTTTGTGCACAGCCTCTCACAGGGCATTATTTTAATGCGAAAATTGAGGGCACTAAAATAATTCTCTGTGAGGGGCCGTGTGAAAAAACTGTGCACGGCCGCGAAAAACTGCACATGGCTGCCGTAGGCATAGTATTATTCTTTTTTCAAAAGTTTCAGTAATTGACAACTAGAATCTCATTTTTAATATCCTTTTAGATACTTAAAAGAAAAGTGTCTCACTAAAATACACTTCGATAAATTGGTAATTTCTGTATTCTCTTTTAATCATCTCTTTCAGCTAGACGTGAAAACTTTATAAAAAAAATAAGTCAGATGATGTAGAGCTAAGCATCCAATACTGATATGCGAAGTGATTTGAGTACAAAGTTGACCCCAGCTTGTCAAACTTAATCTGAAAAATTGACCCTTATTATAATTTTAAATTTAAACCCAACATACGAATTAAGGGGAGTTTCTTACAGTATTAGGAGAGGCGTCTCCGGAGAGGTAATATCTAATTCGAAGCAATTAAATCCAGTTAATTAAGGGAAAATCCCAGTCTAAATATTAAAGATATCTCCAACTCATATATAATATATAGTAAATTTCCAAGATGACAGCTTGGATAATTAAAAGGCTGAGTAGTTGTACTATATATATCTGATGATTGATGATGCACTCCACTGATATAATAACTGAGTTGGCTCGAACATCGAAGCCTTTTTGAGTCCGGGTCAGTTAAATGCGGAAATGGTGTTGAAGAAGAAGAAGAAGAAGAAGAAGAAGAAGAAGAAGAAGAAGAAGAAGAAGAAGAAGAAGAAGAAGAAGAAGAAGAAGAAGAAGAAGAAAAGAAATTCTTAATTTTCTAGGTCAAAGACATTATAAGAAACTAAGGGGAAAGGACAGATGTAAGCATTGGTATGAGGAAAGAGATGAAGTAGTGTACAAGGTGCTCTCACGAAATTTTTCCTTCTAAATATATATATTCTGCTATCGGTCATCACTCATCAATGTTTTAAATAAGCGCTGCTGCCAACCAGGAAGAAAGAAGATTTTAATTCTGTACATAGAATCTAATCAAAGCTTTATCATTAATTAGTCCAACACTAGTTTATACGGATTATTGGTCTTAGAAAGAAATGCATAGGACTTAACTTGGGTTGGGAGTCGTTGGACAAACGTTGAGTACAATTCAATGTGCAAAAGACTTGATTTCTCACTTAAAGAACAGCGTAATTTCCTTGCCTTTAGTACGACAAATAATATATTACTTAAATAACGTGAGATAAAGGCAGAGGCATTTGCCATTAGCTTCTACCGCTTTGTTAACTCAAACAAAGAAGGCTCACATATGAGGCAAAGTATTACGATTTTTCTTACGTCTGCCCAGCAATTTATATAGCGAGATATTAACTATTAAAGTTCTATTGCTTGGAAAATTGAAATTTTTACAGTTTGTGTTGTCAAACCTCAAAAAAACTAAAATTAATTGGCTGCACTCTATATATACTATATAGAGCATAATAATTCCGGCCATATGGATAAGACCCTTTAAAAGAAGAAAAAATTGTGCATTAAAAGAGCCCAGAAACAATATTTTCAAAAAGAAAATTAGATTAAAAAGCCCGCCTCGAAATTACCTCTACAAGTGCGTTCTGCAAAGCCGCCTGATTAATTAAAACTTGCCATTTGAGTGAATATTTCTTTATTTCATTGTTATCTATAGTGGTCTCCAAATTGCTCATTTCTAACTTATAAATTAAAAATACATTTTTTTGAATCATATCTTTGTCCTAAGCCAATATCTGGGAGGATATCAATTAGTGTGCAAATTGTTTTTTCACAAGAGTAAAGAAACTTTCTATACAAGTACAAAGAGAAATGATCGTTCTAGAATACATGAATATTTATTAGAAAACATGCAATGCTGCTTCAGTCCTGATTGCCGCCGAAAGCTTTCTGGAAATGATCGCCAAACGTGTAATGGTAATATCACCTTCAATCAGTCACCGTTCAGTGCAACTTGACATTCTGAAGCTAGCTTACAGTCCAACTACGAGTTTCTCGGGGAGAAAATGAAAATAAAATAAACATATAGAACTATATATTGTAAAATATAACTTTCAAATAAAAAAAAAATTAAACAAGATACAATTGGAGGATTAAAAGTTAAAACTTATCAAACGCGATCGATCAGATGAAACAGTTGGAGCTGGCTACCTCTACTGGAGAAGAATGCTTCAACCTAAGAGCAGCCAAATATATATATACATGAAGAAATTGTTTCAGAACATAAAATAGCTACCTAGATGCTCAACTCTTCTGGGCCTCTGGCCATCCTGTTTCAAATTTCGTGGTTCCCATTCCTTTAATCTGAACATCAATGCTGATAGAATTTGTTGAATACTTCAGTGGCCGTAGATGAGCTGCTTGCCTGCCAAAATACAGACAAAGAAAACGAGTGAAGCTTTCTGCAGTTCAAAATCTAAACTTTAAATAATGGATAAATGGATAAGCGTATTTAAAGAAGGATAAAGTGATGTTTTCCGTTGGACTTTCCGTCTCTTTCATACTCACCTCGCGGCTTCGAGCTTTACATCTCTGCCTCGATCATCATGCCAGAAAGATCAGAAACAATATATTATAAACAGGTTGTGCGAGAGAATGGCAGGGCAATTCTCCTTTGGCGGAGAGCAGAGTGAATGAGCACGTAAGTTTAATTGTGCTCTAGTTTGGACGCTCTGCCAAAGGAGAAATTCCCTGGCACTCCAACACCCATGCATGCATTTCTTAGCATATTGCATCGTCTTTCTCTTCTGCGATATCTAATGGCTAGCTAATATATACGGCTTCGTCTTCATGGAGAAGCAGATCAGCTGCTCTCCCCTCTTATACCGTGGTAACAGTGAATCTCGGCACGGATATGCCGGAAAAAAAAAACAAAAGAAAGAAAAGCTAACCTGGCATATGCTTCGGACAATTCTTCTGCAGCTAATTCTCCCTCATGAGCACAATCGGTCCCCCTCTCCTGACCTCCTCTCTTCCTCACAAGTCACCACCTAGCTTGCCACCACCTTCTCATTCTCTTTTCCAGTACTTTCCAGTAAAGCTTCTGCCTTTGTAGATACTGTCCATTTCATCTGAAACAGACGTATTCAAATAGCCGTGCATCTAGCACCAGTTTAGCTTGAAATTAATGGCGATCAGGTGGGAGTCAAAAGCCAGTATATGACTGTTTTGAAAGCGATACGGAAGATTTGCCTAGCATGCCCTAGTCGATAAACAAATCCCATTTTTTTCATAAACAAAATCTGGGAGGGTACACTTTTGAAAGACATTAGATATAATAACAATTTAAAAGACTTGTTTCTTTCCGGTGATCAATCCCGGAGTTTAATTTATCTCAATTAAAAGACTTGTTTATTTTGTAAACCACATAAAATCCAACAACTTCGACCACGCGCATTCGGACACTAGTCAAAGAATGAAGCAAAGTGTGTGCTCAAGCCATTTCTTCATATACATGCATGGATAAAAAAACACCAGCGGCTCTACAAACTTTTGAAGTGTTAACCATGGTCAAGATGAAATCTAGAGCCTCTTTAATTGAAAGGAATCGTATCATGGTGTCTTTGAGTACGCCACATTTCAGATGTCTTTTACAGATATATGGGGGTCAAATTAATTAATGGTTGAAAAGATCAGTATCAGAACAATATAAGAATAAAGCAATATCTAGTCGACACCACTAAGGTACTCTGTCTGGATAGTGGATAATGCCCACGACGAAATCCTAGAAAAATTCCCACTTCAGTTCATATAAAGGACGTCAAGAAGCAGATTATTTACCGTTATGCTGTTATACGCGTTGAAGAAGAGGAGTACAACAAGTAGCTAGCTAGGACTTGATTAATTACCAGCATATGATATGCAATATTAGAGAAGAGGACGCGTGCGGGGATGGAATGTAGTACGTGGCGGAAGCAGCTTGATGAAAAAGATCGCCTCTTCGTCCATCTAAAGGACGGGACAGCCATGGAAGAAGGGAACAGCCAGCCGAACAGATTATGAATTTTATGGGAGAGAGAGAGAGAGAGAGCGAGAAAGAGAGAGAAAGAACTAGTGAGAGTGAGAGAGAGAGAGTAGAAGGGAACATACCGCGGATCTTCCTTTCAAAAGTTTTCCCTTCTGTCAGTCATTCATCACAAAGGCAAGAAAGCGAGTCTCGTGTCGTCTCACTTTTTTGTGGCTGGGTTCTGTCATATGAATTGAAGCTAAGAAATTTAAGGACCAGAAGCAGGTCCAGAACTACGGCCTCTTGTGTACGCAGTACTAGGTTACATACCAAACAGTACACTTCGGAATTACTACGCGTACGCAGAAAGAAAAGTACGCATAGAAGAATATGCACGAGCATATTCACTGTAGCGAGCAATAAATAGTTCCCTATATATGCTGCCACCGTTAGTATGTATTGTGCAAGACAGTACTCCATTGTCGATCGAGAAGCAACTGATCAAATGTACAGGTGCATTACTGGGTTCGTCTCCTTTGGCAGAAGAAAGAATGTAATTCAGGTGGCCGCCCTGCAGCTCATAAATGTTTCTCTAGTTGATCACTACACCTTGATCAGCTTCAACACATGACAGGGGGCCACGTACGATTCCGTCCACTGCCAAAGGAGATTTGCCCGGCAATTCACCTGCACAAATGTCCCAAGGCACGCGATCTCAGATAGGGAAGAAAATTTTCAACCAGCTCTCCTCTTTGATTTCTCTACTTGGTTTTGCTTTTTCCAATATCAATCTTGCTCTTGCAGGAATATTATTAATACCAGCTTCGGGCATTGGCTAGAGGCTTCCTTTCTTTTGGCCCATTCGTATCTGGGGGGTGGCCAGCCACAGTCCACTCAACTCCATTGACCGAACTCGACGCAGCAACGTCGAAATGTAGTTGGACGACTTTCAACTTTGAAGACCTTCTGTGAGCAGACGCGGTGAAAAAAAAACAAAAAAAGTCTAAAACTCTGCTGCAGTGTCCGAATATTCCTTCGGCGGCCCGGCCTCAGGAATGTCCCATTTTATGAAATGATTTTAAACAAGTAATCTCTGCACTCTTTGGACTCGGCCAGGGGAAGCCGATAGATAAAGTATGATCAAACTCTTATTATTATATACATATATTTGTTGACGTTTATTCTTCTCAATCTCTTATTATTATATACACGGTGACCAAAGAGTAGCTCTGTTCTTTCCCTATCCCCGAGGAATCTTTTTATGATGAAAGGATTTTGATTAAAGAAACATTAGCGAACATTTGGTAGTTAATTAAACAATTCCATGGATGGCCAACCACGTTTTATAAATCTCATGTCACCCCATGCCAAAACAGTACGTAAGTTAAATAATCCCAACATCGACATTCACGTGCCGGATGTTATCGAGATTTCCTCCCGTCCGGTTGTTCCTCTGTCCGAACAATTGGACGCAACTACCCTTCTCAGTGACCTCCCCCCCTCACTGGCCGACCCATGTTTTCTGTTTTCAATCACCGGGGGTAGGCATGTAGTAATGAGAAATATCCGGGGCAAATGGTTCTCTGGCAGCCGGTCTACGTCATCGTAGTCTCCTAATTATCCCGAATAGGAAATAACGTCACGTGATTCAAAGCCGGTG
This sequence comes from Aristolochia contorta, assembly GCA_022405105.1. NCBI lineage: Eukaryota > Viridiplantae > Streptophyta > Magnoliopsida > Piperales > Aristolochiaceae > Aristolochia > Aristolochia contorta. The sequence goes on along the minus strand of CM039667.1, from coordinate 1,512,400 downwards.
AAAATGGCCGCGTCGTCCCACACGGTTGATTACTCGTTGCTGCTATTCTCCTTTTAATTTATTCAATAAGTTTGGTCAGTTGTAATAATCATTCCTCTTCAACGCAAATTCTTTCGTTAATTACGTTTACTCGTTCGCTCCCTCTGGTCGTCGTGTAATATTCAACCATAATTTAGGTTAGCTAACACGTGCCGTCTCCTCGATTGGCGTGAATGTTTTCTCGATTAAAAAATTAATCCGGGAAGGTTCTCCGGTAATTCTGGACAAAGTGGTGGGAGAATCACGTAACTGGTCGCCAAATCTCTATATATATGCACGAGGCGACTTTTCTCAGTGAGTAAGTACTGTGTGCAAAAGTGTAGGACTCTTGAGGGCGTCTGAGGGATCAGAGAGATTCGTCCATCTCCGTGCAGCCGCCATGGAGGAAGAACAGAAAGTGCTCAGCCTTTTCGATTTTTACTGGTTCGACCGCCAGATTCTCACTCAGCCCCTGTACTTTCATTCGCCGGCGGAAGCGGATCCCGTTTCGGCGGCGGAAGACGAAGATAAGTCGCCGGCGCGAAACGAAGCCGCCGCTGTAAATCAGGAGCAACCGATGATGCCTCAAGTCGCACGCCTCCGAAGCCTTCATCATCGGTCTCTCAGCGACCAGTTGAATGCCAAGACGGATCCTTTCTCTCCGAATTCTGTCTTGGAGGTTCCGAAGCTCGATACTATTTTTTCCAGGAAAGAAGAGTGCCCGCCGCCGGTGGAGGTGAACGAAGGAGAGGAAGCGAGGAAGAGTTCAAAGAAGATCGGTCGTCGTCCGCGGAAGAAGAGGTCGAGTAAGAGCTTGTCTGATCTTGAATTCCAGGAGCTCAAGGGGTTTATGGATCTCGGATTCACTTTCTCCGAAGGAGACATCGATGCCAATCTGATTTCGATTTTGCCTGGATTGCAAAGATTGGGGAAGAAAGACGGAGACAACCAGATCACCGACAAATCCTCTGTTTCGAGGCCCTACTTATCGGAGGCGTGGGACGTCAGTCGGGAAGAATACAATCCGTCCGGGGACTATTGGAAAATAGCCGCCGCCGGCGCAGACGAGAATGACATGAAAGACCGCCTCCGAGTTTGGGCACAGGCCGTCGCCTCATCCGTGAGACCGTGAGCAGATTAAATTAGCTCCTCCATGACTCTACCTCCCAATCTACAATTCCGGGGCCGTCTCTCTCTTTTTTTTTTTTTTTTTTTTTTACGGTATCCGAGAACGGCACGGAAGGTCGTCTCCGTCGCCGGCCGTTGCTTTGGCCTGCAGATGACGTGCTCGCTTTATCGTCTTTCCCGTCGGACTCTGGATTCACAGATTTCCGTTATTAATCGTCCCAGCAGCCGCCAATGGGCTTTTTGTAAATACAAGAAACAGAATCCGAGATTTGTGCAGAAATTATGCTAGTTACCAATCTTATCTTCGTTTTATGATCTTTTTAGAATCTGCATTTCGATCTCATTATCACTCTCTGTGGAATTCATATTCATTCCAAACTCATCCCCAGAATTCCTAAAATATAAATGCTGCTGTCTGCTGAATAATAACCCACGATTTTCTTCTTTTTTAAAAAAAGAAATATATATATATATTTTCCTGAAAACTCTAGTGAACCTTTATTCCTCGTGGCGGTCGCGGCCACAGGAAGTATAACCCGACCAGGCGACCACCCTTGCACCCACTCTTGACCCGATGACAATTCCCACTTCACCTAACTAATTAATGATTAATCAACTTGTTCGCGTGCGTGTCACGCCATTAAACTAGATGAACTCTGGTAATAGGATGCATTATGTGGGTTCTCGTGGGGGTAGAGGGGTAATAACATTCCTTTGGCAGAGACAGTGACCCCACGCCTGCTGAACTAATCAATATTGTTGCCTGCAACTAATTGGGAATACAGATGAGGCACCAATTAACTCTTTGTCCTCATCCCTCCACATGTTCCACGAACCATTATGGTGGCACCCCGGAGCCGAAGTGGCCAAGTGTGGGTCCTAACATGGTTCCAGAGTTTTCCTCCTACGTACGTGTGTTTAAATGAAATTGCACGTAATCAGATAAGAAAATCTTGTACTTCACTTGACTGCGTACAGTGCCTCGGACGGACGGTGATAGTACATGTGTTAGTGGCTAGTGCACATTCTATCGTGCCGATACAGATGATTGCGTTCAAAGTCCAAAATTTGAAACATGGGTAGCTTTAGTTTACCAATTACCAAATTCTTGAAGCATCTACTGCAAAATTCACAATTAATATTTTTAAGAAATTTAATTAATTTACAGGTAATGGAATAAAAACGTAATCACCTATGTCAAGAATAACTCATGAAATACCACGAGAGATGTCTCCATACCTAAAAGTTTTATATAAAATCAGGTACACGACTAATCAACAATTTAACTACAAAGAAGCTTAGTGTATAAGGGAAGCAAATCTCTCCGTCCTAGATTGATTTGGATTTGTAATTGCACATTAGACGTGCAGCCCTCTTGCTTACCTCTCGTTGATGCTGAACTTAATAAACCTGGCAACTATCATAACAGTTCATTTCCAGCAGAAGTAGATGTTACGTGGATAATAGGTTTGGGGTTTTTTATTTTAACTTCTTTTGAAATAAAAATAAAATAAAAATTACAAGGTCTAAATATACCTTGGCCTTAAAACTCTAAGTCTTGCAGTATCAAATATAACAGTCTCTGGATTGGGGAATCCCATAGTTTATAGCATTTTGTTTTATGATTGATTAGATTAATGAGATAATATATTCTTTTCATAAAGATGATTCAAATCCAAGAGGTACACTGTTGCAGAGTATGTGATTTGGATTTAAAGAGTAAAAGCTAGAGCAAGGTTCACCAAACACAAGTGATGATTGCTCTCACCTTGAAGCAGGCCTCAGGCTCCTGTCCACCTCCGCTGCTTTATTCGACTCTCCCCCGCGTGGCGACTTTCGAAGCACCAAACGCAGAACCTTCCCGACGCCTTGCCGATGCTTTTCTACACGCTGCGCTGTCATTTTTACCGAGCCGAAACAGAAAATGATTCCCGCTTTGTACACAGAGAGGTTTATTTAGCAATTGGGAGATATTTTATTAAACCTCACCGCGGTCATTTTTACTCGGAAGAAACAAGACAGTTTTGTTACTCACTCTCTCATCTCGCTCGACATGGAAGGCTTCGAAGACAACCTGCTTCGAGCTTTTGATTCTCTCTGGTTTCATTCCAACATTCTCGCGCCACCACCGGCACCTCTTTCTGGCGGCGAAGGCAGCGGTGGTGGCAGCTTATTATCTTCGTTTCCCGATGATTCAGACGAACCCCTAGTTCTATCCGCCCCCAGACCCTGCGACGACCGAGCTCATATTCCGTCTACAAACGAGGGGGTTCAATTACAGGCGCCCAAGTGCTCGCAGGAGGAGGCCGAACAAGCGGTGAGACCGAGGAGCAACGCTAGTGCTGATTTGACGAGGGGGGAGAAGAGATGCTGCCTTCTTCGTCTCGATGAAATCAAGGGTTGCTTGGATTTGGGTTTCTCCCTTGAAGAGATGGGATTGGATGACAGATTGATGCCCATCATTCGCGGGCTTCAAGGGACTGCGGCTGCTGCCGAATGCAACATGCCCCCTTTGAGTGACGGCATCGCCATGAAAGAACACCTCAAATCGTGGGCGCACGTCGTTGCGTGCACTGTCAGATGAGTGACTCGATGCTCATCATCCTTAGGAGTGATATGGAGTGATATTGATACGTCCGTGACAGCATTAACATCATCTTGTTGATACTCTTCTAAAACATCTGGATAGAGACATGGAGTTGTAAGAAGGGTTTCTTTATACAGTAAACAACTTTTTGTCTGATGTATGAGAGACTTTGAGATTGCAAACCTATTAAGCAAGCCTTATGCTGCATTTACCTACCCTCCACTCTGTTCAATGTTGAATGCCAAATGTCACTGATGTTGTTGATCAAGGCTTCCGAATTTGACTCCATAAAACTGATCTGAAATGAATAACACTGAGGTTCCTGGTACTTCTCCAGCTAACTAGGAGCAAAGGAGTTTACGGATACATACATGTACACTCATAATAATTACACGATAATGGTAATTGCTGACCAGGAGAAGGTTCTATCATTGAAACAATTAGCTATACATGAATTACACTTTTTTATGGATACATGTTATCTATCTTCATTTAACCATCTGTTTGTGAAATTCCAGGATGAATGTGTGTTAATATTAGTTCAGTCTTTGCCGGCGGTGACCTCTGGAAGTTTGAATGTTGGAGGTCTGTCGACACCCTTCCTGGAGTACTCCCTCCACCTCCTGGCTGCTGCTGCGGCTCTGTTTGCCCTTTCTTTTACTTCTTCCTCTGCCAATCACGTCATTTGATAATCATTTTCACTCAAAGGCGCTCGTGCATATTAAATATATTAAGCAGCTCTGAACATGCCAAGCTTGACTCTTTTAATGACAAGAAGATTCTACACTAAGGAATGACCCAGTGTAATATTAATCCTTGCCTGTTCCATGTCAACTCTAAGCATCAACAATACCTGAATTTTGGTGGTCGCTAGTTTTTCCCCAAAGATTATTCCAGTAAAACCCTGAATTGTTTGAACCTTTTTCATTCGACATCCTGCTCCTGGCTTTTGCCTGCAAAAAAGACGGAATGCAAGTTTGCTGTGACATAGAAGGTTGAGGATATGAGATAGTCCCAGTTCCCAGTGACTAGGGAGAGCTGTACAGACCCAATTGGTATTGAGGGAAAAGAAAAAGAAAAAAAAAGTACAATGTCGGAGCTCTCTGTGCTTGGCACTATAAAAGAATTGAGAAAATAGTAGAAGGAGAAGAGCTAGCCTTGCTGGAAAAAAAACAAAAAAGCAGCTCTCCAAGACTAAAGTGTTCGCTAGATCTGAATTACCCATGTTAAGAGAGCGTTATTACCAGAACTTTCATTTGACGCTTTTCCCAGCGAGAACTTGCCTGCAACGTAAGTCAATATCAATTACAAAGACTGTTACACCAGGGAAGCTACTGAGTAGCATGAGAAACATTGCAGGCACCGACTGTAATTTATTCAGCTCATGCAAAAATTGAAGACTAAGGACTCGGTACAACAATTCCACATGTAAATGTTTGACCACCTGAGAACTAATGGTTCGGGACGTTTGCTATATATTCTGCTGATGATAAACGACTGAGCGCCCGCTTCTTAATTTCTTATCTCTAGGCTTAAATTCAACAACTGTGAATTCTGATTACTTTATAATTAGAAAGAAAAGTAACTATTACGAACTAAAACACTACCCTAAAATTGTCAGTAATTTAATCATCTATTGCAAAAAAAAATTAAAACAGACACATGTACAAAACTCACTATTCTGAAAACATCAACACCCGAGGATCCCATGCCCGCAAGCATCAAGCCCACCTGTATATCAATTAAGAAATGTTTGATAATAGATCATATTGAAGTGCACTAATTACAGAACAATTTTACACCACCTACATTAACTCTCTCCACTCTCCGCATTTCATCTTCAAGCAGTGACAACTGTGCAGCAGATGTCCAATGGATGCAATCAACTGGGCTGACGAAAAAGCAAAATTTTTTAAATGAGCTCTTCAGGAACAATACGAAACAGTTTCAGATGCCATTGCCTGTTGGGATATCTTGTGGCATTTCAAATGTGGTGCTTACCAACTGTCTATAGCTTGCTGAACTAATTCAGGGTTCCCAGTTTGGCAGCAGGCTCTGGCTCTTCCAAAATCTTCCTCTATCCGAAACACATCTGGAGCTACATTAGCACAATTTTTGCAGCCTGCGCGGATAGGACGAATCCCATTAGTATAATTTTATAAAACCAAACAGTCTAACATAAATAACCAGGTATTTGGTTCAGCGGCGAGTAAGCAACTAATCAAATGGCATTACTTCACTGCTGTAGCTTCAACCATTCCTCGTACTAAAGCAGGGAGAAGGATTATTATTCTATATACGCTGCTCGAAAGACGGGATCATCTCCTACCTATGCAACTAAATTCATCCACAAATGCGTGATCCTTCGGACTGGTATCATCCAAGAAGGGGTTAATTGCCGTAGCCACATATCCATGAATCTCGTCATAAATCATCCGCTGTACCGGATCGCTGAGTACCTACACTTCCCAACTTGTCCTTAACCATTTGTTATGTGGCAAACATATCCAATTTCGATTCAATCGAGTTCGGGTGCCTACCGTATAAACTTCATTAATAAACATGCAGAAGTTTGTGGTCTCGGGATCATCTCCGCTTAGATCTGGATGGCATGCTTTCATGCAATTGTAGTAGGCCTTCTTGATCTGCGCGGGAGTTGCATCTGGCAGCTGTCGAAAACACTTGCATCTCTCAATAAGCAGCAAATTTCTAAGATAACCAGCGGAAGTCAGCACTGAGTAGTAGCGGGTCGTGAGCAAAAACAACATCGCCACGAGTAGATGCAATAAAATTAAGCACCAATTGACTCACATTAAACAAAATAAAATGGCGCGTTCAGACATACAAATTAAAACACTGTTTTTCATTCATTGCGTCTCTTTTTGTGAATGCACAAACATCAAAGGAAGTGGAAGAATACTAGAATACCACAATTGAGTGAAGGAAAGAAAACAGAAAAAAAAAAAAACAGGGAAGAGGTTTCCGATTACCAGACCCAAAACGGCGTAATAGTCATCGGCAACCTCGTCCTGACCGACAGAGTAGTCTTCCGCTGCAGCTTTTACTCTGCAGTCTCTCCGTCTGCCGCCGACCATCGCTCGGCTGCCTTTCGCCGACCTCCGCCGTCGATCCTTCGCGTAAAACAGGGCCGGATTCTGGAATTTGAGTGCATCCGTGCAAACCGGAGAAAACAATTGAGCCATCACACTGTGCTGGGAGGAAATTGTGATCTGAAAAAGGGTCTGATATTTTTAAGGAAGAAAGAAGAAAGTCCGGTACTGCTTTGAACTATTTGTAGAGGGCCGCGAAATGATCGTATTTGGGGCTTTTTTATTTGAGGAGGAGAATTTTCGGGGGCCCGGGAAAAATGGGGATTTGGGAGGGAATTTTCAACGGTGTTGCCGAGATGGCGTTCCATTAGCCGCGCATTTTCAATTGGAATCTAGATCGGCCGCAATGAATCTTGGCTGCTTGTGACGGCTTACTTGAGAAGGTTGCGCACTCGTGCCATTGCGTGAACGCAAGCGCCTTCCACGCGCTTCGCACAGTAATATGATTTATATATCCCGTACATGCCATGCAAAGGAAGTAATTATTTTCTCCCTTCCAAAGATTTTAATTGAATTCACTCCCTTTCTAAGGTTGCGTTCTTGTCCCACCAGCACTGGCACGAATCTGAGTGTGTCCAAAGCTGGCACGAATCTGAGTGTGTCCAAAGCTGGCACGAATCTCCATCGAAGTGTTTTAGGACTATATTTTTATTTTGTTTTGATCTTTTTTGTCTCCTAAACAGAAATGCAGATTGACGAACGAGGTCCGTGTACCGAAACGGCGAAACCTCAACACCCCAAAGAGACTCTTGTCTGAAACAACCTTGAGAAATAGACAGTAGAGGTCAACGAGGGTTTTTTCATTTTCGTTCAGACCACCGAAGACATCGAAACCATGTCCGATTCGAGGGGTAATGGTGCCGACGACGATGAGAGCAGAGGGAAGGAGCCGACCGTCGCAAAAACAGCTGGAATCGTTGTATTCTCCGGCATCGCCATGAGCATCCTTCAAGCCTTCTTCCCCAAAAAGGAGGCTCATCACCAATCTCTCGCGTTCCCGGAAACGAAGGTACATTCCATCCCCCGCCGAGCAAAAGCATAAGCCTGAGCCTGCTTTCTTCCTTTTTCTTTCGACTTAGTTCATTGTATGTGCTGTTCGATCAGGAGGCGATTCCAGAGACCACCGGACGAGCTCCCCAGACCGTAAAGATCGAAAAGGGGGATACACTGTGGGGCCTTTCTAGAAAATACGGGGTACTGATCTCTTTACACCTCTTCTCCGCTTCCTTAATCTCGCCATCTGCACAATTTATATGGGTTTTCCAGGATAAAGAGCGTTCAGCTGGTTCTGGCTTTTAGGTTCCGATCGATGCAATCAAGGAGGCTAATGGGCTGAAAGGGGACACCATTTACGCCGGGAAGAAGCTCGTCATCCCGGAGTGATTTTCCTTACGTTCGAGAAGATGCAAAGTCAGTTGGGGCATCTAGGTAGTACAAAATCACAATAATCTATTTTACTGAGGGCAAATGTTTTGTTCTGGTGAACCCGTAGTTATTTTGTATATTATGTAGGACATGTTAATGTATTTGTGACATCGAGCACTATAAACTACATAATACAAGCTGTAGAACGTAGGCGTAACTTTTTCTTTAAGTGTCTGTACTCTGTTGACTATTGTAAGTGGAAGTTTTATCTTTATATCGAGCGACGAACAGCTTCCTACTTACGTATCCATCGTGTAGGCATCGTTGTTTAATGTTAAATAATAAACTTAACGAAAATGAAAAGTGAATATCAGCTATTAGCCTATAAATGTGACATCAAGTAACAACTACAATGTAGAGTGAAAATTCTTAATTGAGCCATTCAATTTAAATTTATAGTTTAAGTTTTTCATTGACAGGAGTATGCGTCTTGATTTTAGATGAATATGTGATGTTATATGTTTATGAGTGCGAGTTAAGATACATAATATATGGATACTTTCCAAACATTATATAAATATTTTTAAGAATAAGATGAGTTCAAAAATACGAGAAAGAAAAAACCGTCGCTTCGAGCGTACAAGCTTCGACTCCAAGCGCCAGCAGACAGGTGGAAAAGGCGAGAAGAAGGCGCGAGAAGAGACCGTCTCACTGCAAGCTGCAAGAAATGTCTGCCTCCGGGAGCACGAAGCCAAGACGATTGAAAGGGCACAAGAGCGAAATTACTTGCTGTATTGCCTCGCGTGAGAGGCCTGGCTTTATTGTTTCCTGCGGCGAGGTTAGCTTAGCCTTTTTCTCTTCCAATTCTCTTTTATTATCTTTTCCCGTTGGTTTCTGTGCTTCTTCGACTTCTCCAATTGGAACTCTGATGCATGACGAGCAAACCTTCAAAATTCGACGTGAACAACGTTTCGCCGACGTTGATAATCTTCATACGCTTAAAGTGTGTCAAGAGTAGTTTGAAGAGCATCAAGCGTGAAATTTAGAGTTAAGGAAATTGCTAATTATTTTATAATTGGGAGGTAAGCGAGCGGATAAACCTTGAAGATCGGATGTGCCGCAGCGCAATCCACCTCTATTTCATTAAATTTACTGCTTAGAAGTTGGCTTTGTCTCAGTTGCAATTAGCGAATGCCAGGAGAAAGAGAAACTAATTAATATCAGGAATATCAGGTACCCTGTGGGGGAGCTTAAAAAAAGTAACACGGGAGAGTTTCTGGTTTAAGGTCTTAGGTTTAAGTCTCACCAGGTTATGGGGATTCAAAAATAAATAAAATGGCTAGAATGCTTATTCAAAATCCGATTCTTGTGGGTCCAATGTTTGATGGACACGTGTTGTCATTCGGCTAACTATTGCCAATAGCTAAAAATACCCTTCTATAGTGAGGGAGGTTAAAAGATATGCTTGAGAAGAGATGCAATTCACAAAGAAGGGTTTCAGCCCTGCCACTTTTGCAGTACATTGACCAATGGGAGTAGAGTATGCAAGAAGAAAATTTACCTGCTTAGTCAAATACAACTGCCATTCTAGCTGGGGTCCCTGGCATACTCCCAACAAAATTTAATTTCAGCCATCTCTCAAAAAAGGGGCCGGAAAGTGAACTCGGGAATAGTGGTATTTATAGACTCACTGACTATCTTCCTGATGAGTGAGCATAATTTGAAGCTCATGCACCCAAAAGAGGACAGTGGTGGCCTGGAGACGCAACTGATAGACTTCTGCTCTAATCATTCAATGTTCCCTATTGCTAAAATAAAGAGAGAAAAAAAAAATCCCATTGTGTATGACTAATGCACGCAAGGCATAGTCATAGTTATACGACCTTCCAAGAATGTTACTTGAATTTAGTCAATCGAAGTAGAATGATAGAGAGCTGTGCTTAAGCTAACTACACATCCTGATAAATGATAGGATGGCTGCATATGTTGGTTTGATTTGCGCTGTAAAGATGTCATATTAACAATGGCTGTGGGGAAAGGACCTATTTCATCGGTATGTTTCAAATCAGGTCAGTTTTTCTTTTGCTTTGGCTTGTTTTCCTTCATCTTGTCCTGTTAATGCACATCTATGCAGAGGAACTGTTACACATATTGCTTACATGGATTTTCTAGTCACAGACTTTGTCAATTGTTAGTGAGCTTTGGAAAATGCTTGTGTGTTGGAAGATGATTTGATGAGGTTAACTGGTGATGGAAAACATTATAACTAAATTTTGAAACTCCTAGTGTTTCAACCCAGATGATTTTAGATAACTGTTGTTTTCATTTTTCCTGTAGTTATGCCTGTAGCCAAGTCATTCTCGATATATGAAAAACTTTTAGTTTAATGGCCACTTTATGTGAGCAACGTTCCTAGGAAATTTCTAATGGATGTATGGCTGATATGATCATTCCTTGTGGCAGGAAATGAAGATGTTATCTATGCTTCTTCTGGGATGGAAGTCATATCTTTCGAAGTGCATGAGGTATTGATTTACTGTAGGCAATCGTTCTATCTTTTTTAAACTTGAGGATCTGTATTAGTTGTGTTCCTAATCTATTTGATAGTGAGGTTTGGAAGTCATTGCCACATGATTTTAGTGGCAGTTCTTTTGAATGTCTTTCAATCTTGATTACTAATGTGGTCTATTTTATCTTGAAGGCATCTGCATGGAAGCCTTTGGGTGGTTACAACTATAACAAGGATGAGATAAATCAGGTTGGTTCTTTTAATTTCTGTATTTTTCTGAATATATCTGCACCAACCCATCCACCTACATTCACCAAAAAACATAGAGACAAACAAGAAGATAAGCACAGAGAGCTTGAGTTATAGATTCTCCTTTCCCATCCCCTCCTCCCTCCAGAAATTTGAAACATTTCCTTGCTGGAATATCAATGCCATTTCTAATTTTCTCGCTGGAATATCATCGTACATCTTGAATTTTGAATTCTTCGATTTTATTCGCCTGCTTCATTCTGCTATTTTCCTGGGAATAGGAAATTGTTAAACGATTATGATGTTTGTATTGTCTCTATTGTAAATGTAATTCTGAACTCCAAAAATGTTATTTCTTTTGCAGGTTACTTTTAGGTCTAAGTCATCCTTTCTTGCTGCTGCTGATGACAGTGGCGATGTGAAGGTATTTTATCGACTTTAAAGAACTTTAATGTGCTGAATTATGTCATGGAAAACAAATGATTGTTGTTTTCTTGTCACGACCAAATATGTTATTGTTTTCTGAAATTAGAGGCATCTGAAAAAAAATTAAATTTGTTTTCCTTTCCATTATATGGAATATATCAAAGTATTAGCTTACCTGTATCTTATCTCCTGATGTTCCTTTGATGAAACCAGTTCTTCTTTCAATTTTGTTAGGCAGTCATTGAAGACACAAAATTGAATCTGCTGCATTTTGTTCAAGGCATTGTCCCAACAATCAAAATATTGAGTTTGATCTTTTTGGCAGATAATTGACACCAACCAGCAACATCTGTACAAGACTCTTAGGGCTGGCCATACAAACGTATCCTTTTATAAGCGTTTTTCCATCACAAAACTTTCTTCTTTAAGTTATTATTGGATCTTCTTTCCCCGCATTCATGTCTGACTGAAATTTTCTTACTCAATCTGTTCTTGTCCACTTCCTAACATTGTCTTGCTAGATATGTAGCAGTGTGCAATTCCTTCCTTGGAGACCTTGGGAAGGTAATTTCTACCTTGACAAGCTGCTGTGATTGATGTGATGATGCAGTATCTTATGTTTTCTAAATTATTTCATAATGCTTCTCCATTTCTAATGACATTCATGATATGTGGTAAATTTGTTGGCACTATCATTTCGCTTCCTGTGGAAATGTTTCACTTGTATTTTTTGGCAGTTGTTACTGGTGGTCTTGATGCGAAGTTCGTGATCTGGGACTTCTCCAGGGGACGTCCACTTCGAGTTGTGGACTTTGGTAATAAATGCACTCTTTTCTTATTTGCTCACAATCTGAAATGCTTTATAATGTGTTTGTTGTTCTTTTCTAGCTTTGCACTTAAGTGGCATAACAAAAGTAATAGTTGCAGTGGTTCCTTGAACATAGGTTCTGCATACACACAATAATCCTCTACGCAGTAGACTCAAATCTAAGGCCTCAGCATGAGCAATAATTTGGTTAGTGTCTTTATTTCTTCTGACATCCGGAACCTGTCGATTTGGCATTCAACTATTGGCGCAACCTCTAACTGTTGTTTATTTCATTGCACGGACAACCATTTGTGCTATTTAAACATTGATTTTAGGAACAAAAACTTTGATGAGATCGATGTTGGTGTCAATGAGCTGGTTCATTTTTGTTTCACAAGGCATTCAATATTTTCTATTTCCTCCCTTAATTGGTTCATTCCATAGTTTCTGTTTCATGAGGGTATTAGGAACTAATTGTGGGATAAGATGCAGATTTGTTTTTTCTATTGTAATTTCTCTAGAAATGGTAAACTACTCTCCTCAGTTATACTTCGCTATGTTTCAATAAAGCTTCTAATGGATATTGTAAGTATTAATTCTTTAAAATGTTATGATTTCTCTATCATTATTATCTAAGTTGCTATGGTCTATGTTTTCCTGCGCAAGGTATGCCAGATTCTGATCGTAGCAAGTGCAACAGAGATACTAGCCAATGCGTCAATCCACCTTTTGTCCATGCAATAACAGTTCCTGAAATGGACATGTTGGAGAGAACTGGGAAGGTATGTGCTGTGGCTAGGGGTGATGGTATTGTTGATGTGGTTGATCTTGACACGGAGCAGGCTCTTGCTAAGTCAAAAAGTTCATCACAATGTAAGAAAGGGTCCGGATCTAAAAACAAACAAAACTTGATTCCTGACCAAGGGAAGAGATTGCAGTTTGATTCTACAGTAGGAGGACACACTGCCGCTGTTTCTTCTGTGTAAGTAGGTCATCCGTTTTGGAAGTTGTAGTTTTTATAATCATTTTGAGTAAGATAAATTTTTTCTATGTTGAAATTCTTCAGAAATTGAGGTTCATCTCGTCTTTTCAGGGCTTTTTCATTGTTTGGTGAAAGAGGAAGATATATCGTATCTGGTGGCAATGATGCGTTTGTGAAGGTATGGGATTGGTCCAAGGAGGCAAGTTTTGAAGAAAACAGCTGTAACCCTGAATTTCTACAGCTGAGCATTGATGCTAGAAAAAAGGTGAGCTAGTCTTTTATATTTTGGGTTTCTTCATTGCTTTATCTCATTTTCTTTTTGTCCTTTGGACTTCAAACTTTTAGGGCTTTGCGGGACAGTTGCATTCCTTATATTTTTTTTAGCTTCCACATGCGACAGGTTTAAATCACCTTGTTTACGGTCAGCATGCTAAGGTCATTAGGTAGATCTCAGAAGTTTGTTGATTTGCTATTTTACCTGAAGCACACTCTGTGTATGTTCCGTAGAGCAGAATCCGCTCTGCCGAGTTTCACTCCGATCCGAATTTGATTGACATCCTTTTGTTGTTTTTAATACTCGATCGCATTATAGTCTGGGAAAGTACGATCTGAATCTTTATGATGATAGTTTCTCCTTTCAGAGACCCACTCCTTTCAGCAGTAGACTCTACATGTTTAAAACTGGTTAAGATTTTTGTATCTTGCCTCAACTCTGTGTTTCCTTAACAGATCAATTGGCTTTGCACAACACCTGGGGATTCGGAAAATTTAATCGTCTGTGACACATCTAAAGTGTTGAAGGTTTACTCCATTTCATAGTGCTTCGGTGAAGCATTTGGGACTGACGGCAGGAATTTTCTGATATGTTCGTATCAATCGGCAAGAGAGATCGTTTTTATGTCTCTACTGTCCAGTGTCTGATTAGACAGGGCAGGCCTAGGAGTCAGGAATCAGTGGATCCTCATATGTTGTTGAGGAAGTGACAATGTACTCTGACTGATGCTGTAATTTATGCTTTTATTTTTTACAAACAATTTCTTCATTGTTTCGAGGTACGTAATTTTATTCTTACACTAGATAATTTAATTTTGAGTAATGCTGGACTCACTTAGCACTGTTAATTTGAGCCCTAAAAAATATAAAAAAATATTTTTATTTTTTTAAAATTCTGTTTTTTAGAGGATAAATTCTAGGCATTAATGGTTTAGATTAACATGTGTGTGAGATAGGTGCTTGGGCTAAGTGTAATTAGTATTATTCTTTAATTTTAATTTAATTTTTAGGTAGAATAAATTGCACAAATTCTTTAATAAATTGAAATTACTATTTTTTGGTTTAGTATTATTATTTTGCACGTTTTATTAACTTTTTAAGTACTTATTTTGTTTGCCCATCAACCAGAGTAACTGGATTATAGGTGGAAAATTTTCAAATCAAAACAACAATAAGGTAATTAAAATATAATATTTTATAAAATAAAAATATTTTTTTATATTTTTAACTGCTTAGATTAACATGTACTTCAGATATGTAAGTGGCCTAAATATGCCTAGAATAATTTAATTAATTGTATTGGCATTTGGATTTGTATTATATCTATTATTATATCCGATGAATATTATTCTTTTGTCGTATTTAAGTATGCACTATGAACTGGTAATAGGATTGGAAATCAGAACATAGTAAATCCAAATTAAACTGAGCAGCAGAGCTTGTTGATGGACTTTTTTTTTTCATGCGTAATTTCGTTATAGAAAAGTGGAAATGCCGAAAATACGCGTGGGTCCGTAACTTAGAGTGGCAGGGAATCAGTTGGTATGTCTCAGCTCCAACCGAATCGCTTAGAAAGCCCGCCTTCCCAAAACTTCAAATCAAAATAAGCCAGAAAACAACAGCTTTGCTTCCCATCTCTCTTGGTTTCCCGTTTCCTGCAAGCAACGATGCCTACTCCCCAACCTCTTCCTTCCAACCACTCGCCCCTTCATATTACAAAGATGATGAGAGCTCCTCTTGGATTCGAACAGCCCCTGGGCAGTCTCATCTCAGGGTTTTTGCTTGGAAGAGGAACAAGGAAACGGAGTGTTGTATACAACCTTCTTCTTTTCCTTCTCAGAAGAACGATTTTTCTTCTATCTGGGTCGAGAGTCTTGAATTCGAACCAAAATGATGGAGTCTGGGGTTCCCCTCTGTCATACTTGTAGTCAATCCGTTGGCTTTGCTTCCAATGGGGAGATATTCGTCGCTTGCCATGAGTGTAACTTTCCACTTTGCCAGTCTTGTCTCGAGTTCGAGCTCAAGGAGGGAGCCAAGAGTTGCTCCAGATGTGGTGCTCCGTATGTTCAGAATTCGGGTGAGATTAGTGTTCCATTGCTGCTCCTCTGGTGCTCTCCTTTTCTAGTTTTTAGTCTGTCGTGCTTGCGTCTGTTCTCTTCTCGAACCAAAATCAAATGTCATGGAAAAATTAAACCTTGTTGTCTTACTTATCTTCTGCATTCCATTATTTGGATAACTCAGTGTTTGTATTGTATGAACTTGGATGGATCTCCTTGAAACCATGCTTTTTTGAGACTTTGTGCTTTAACAAACTTCATTTGCTCATTACCAAAATCCTACTCTTGTGAACCCAGTGGGCACAATTGATGCTGATGAGAAGGGGGTATCAGCGGGACGTTTTACTATGGCATCACATCTGCAAGAGTACCAGGTAGGGACATCCCTTCATATAAAACGAAATTCATTGCATGTTTCTTGGGGTTCCTATTACGATGCTAAAGAACTAAATCGATTCGTTGTAACTTTGGCAGGGTTCTGGGGGGCATGGCAGAAATCTAAGTACTATATCTGCAACAGAATCTGGTAGATTTCTCTACTGGACGTCTTTTTTCTTTTTTCTTTTTTCCATTTCACAGCATAAATTGTTTTAGCTTGTTTTGGTGCTGATTTCTGTCTAACTTAATCTGGATATGCTTTTAAAGAGGCAATTAGTGAACCTGGAAATGCAATCTGGAAGAACAGGGTGGAGAGTTGGAAGGACAAGAAAAGCAAGAAAAAGAAGACGCCTACTAAGACTGATAAAGAGGCTGAAATTCCACCCGAACAGCAAATGGAAGAGAAACAGTAAGGGCTCATTATTTATTGATGTTATAAGATATCTTATGAAGCGCTGGTGATCCGAAATTTTTCATCCATATTGATTATGTAGCGGATGCATCTCTGTGAATAGATCAGTTGCTGATGCATAATTTTGGTCTTTAGGTCTGCAGAAGCAGCTGAACCACTTTCTAGGACTTATCCACTTCCACCCAACAAGCTCACTCCATACAGGGTTGTGATTATTATGCGTTTGATTATTCTTGGGCTCTTCTTCCATTACAGAGTGACCCACCCAGTTGACAGTGCTTTTGGTCTATGGCTCACATCTATCATTTGCGAGATCTGGTTTGCTGTTTCATGGGTGTTGGATCAGTTCCCAAAATGGTTCCCTGTCAGTAGAGTGACATATATAGACAGGCTGTCTTTAAGGTATGCATTTGAAATGAAAGGAGAATTGCATTCTGTTCATAAAGCCATTGGCTGGTTTGACCTTGTATCGCACTAAGTTTCGGTTATTTGGATCTATCCAGAATGAAAACTTCTAGTATTGACTCAGTTACAAACTAAAGAAATATTTCTGGCATTGATCTTATCGTGCTTATAGCTGGTGTAATAGCTAATAAAATTTACTTATGTGATGAGGAATCTTCTCTTACACACGCATTCCAAGTCCTATCTCAATCTCTCTCACTATATATGTAGTTAACTGTTTTCATTGCTTATAAAATTTTCCCAGATACGAGAAGGATGGTCTCTCTGAACTTGCTCCAGTGGACTTCTTTGTCAGTACTGTGGATCCATTAAAAGAGCCACCGCTGATCACAGGCAATACCGTGCTTTCAATTCTAGCCGTGGATTACCCCGTTGAGAAGGTCTCCTGCTATGTCTCTGATGATGGTTCAGCTATGCTTACCTTTGAAGCTCTTGCTGAAACAGCTGATTTTGCAAGAAAATGGGTTCCCTTCTGCAAGAAGTATTCCATTGAGCCTCGAGCCCCTGAGTTCTATTTCTCACAAAAGATCGACTACTTGAAGGATAAGATCCAACCATCTTTTGTCAAAGAAAGGAGAGCCATAAAAGTATGCTACTAAATTCAGTTTGCTTGTATAACAAGCTCATACATATGCATCATTACTTTAGGTTCAGAATATTTAAATGTAGTACACAACATAATACGAGAATTGAAGTGGTGCAGTTAGAACTGATTTTCATCTCACTGCAGAGAGATTACGAGGAATATAAAGTGAGGGTAAATGCTTTGGTGGCGAAGGCTCAAAAAACACCAGAGGAAGGTTGGACGATGCAAGATGGTACTTCTTGGCCAGGAAACAATCCTCGTGACCATCCTGGCATGATTCAGGTTCATTTGTAACTATTATCATTATTATTCTTTTTTCCTATTTAGAGCAAGTTAAAATCACTAAAGAGTGGTTTCTGTAATATAAAACTTTATATAGCAACATGATCTGTTCTAAGAGCACCTTTTCTTGCAAGACCTACCATTGCTTACATACGTGTTTGAAAGATAAATGTTTTTTTGAGGAATTCCAAAGATTAATGTTAATGATAAAGAAGAAATAAAATTTTAAAAATGAAACTATTCTTATGTAGGAAAACAGACATGCTATCCACAGACTGCTAGAGAGAGATTCATTGAGCTAATCTGATTTCTGAGTATGTAACTGGTTATATGTGTAGGTTTTTCTTGGGCATAGTGGTGCACATGACATAGATGGAAATGAGCTTCCGCGATTGGTTTATGTCTCACGAGAAAAGAGGCCAGGGTACCAACACCATAAGAAAGCTGGCGCAATGAATGCCTTGGTAAAGTTCTGTTTTGTTGTGTATATGGTGCTTTCTTCTAGTTGATGTATAATGCAAATTATGTTGCAATTGTTGTTTTTTTTTTAATTTTTATTTTGGCAACTAAAAGTGCTGTCTGCTTAACAGGTGAGAGTATCAGCCATCCTGACTAATGCTCCCTATATTCTCAACCTCGACTGTGATCACTATGTAAATAACAGCAAGGCAGTTCGTGAAGCTATGTGTTTCATGATGGACCCGCAGGTTGGCAAGGATGTCTGTTACATTCAATTTCCCCAGAGATTTGATGGGATTGATAAAAGTGATCGTTATGCCAATCGGAATATAGTCTTCTTTGATGTGAGTTTCAACTCAGACGCCCCCACTTATGTTTATCTGGAAACTTGATTGATTGTCAGGTTTTTGACAGTAAGATAATACTTGCAGGTTAACATGAGAGGACTAGATGGCATACAAGGGCCTGTTTACGTTGGTACCGGTTGTGTTTTCAATAGACAAGCACTCTATGGATATGGTCCCATGTCTATGCCTGCCCTTCCCAAGAGTTCATCATCATGCTCTTGGTGTTGTTGCTGTTGCTGCTGTCGCTCTAAAAAACCTGCTAAAGATAAAACTGAGATGTACCGTGACGCAAAAAGGGAAGATCTAAATGCTGCTATTTTTAACCTCCAAGAAATCGACAGTGAGTTTTTCTTTGCACTGGGGTTCATGATTATAATAATGTATACTTGACTTGTAATTGACGCAAACTGACCCAGCGTTTCTTTGACTCTCTTGCAGACTACGATGAGTATGAAAGGTCAATGTTAATTTCTCAAATGAGCTTTGAGAAGTCGTTTGGCCTGTCCTCGGTATTCATAGAGTCCACTTTGATGGAGAATGGAGGAGTACCAGAGTCTGCAAACCCATCTACCCTGATCAAAGAAGCAATTCATGTTATCAGTTGTGGCTATGAAGAGAAAACCGAGTGGGGAAAGGAGGTGAGTAATTTGTTGTTCAACACTGATAACAGTCTTTCCAGGTTAATTTTGTGCTACTCCGACGTAACATTCATGTATATTGATCGCTGTGTTTCTCAGATTGGATGGATATATGGGTCTGTAACTGAGGATATTTTAACTGGATTCAAGATGCACTGTAGAGGATGGAGGTCAATCTACTGCATGCCCCTCAGGCCTGCATTCAAGGGATCGGCACCCATTAATCTCTCTGACCGTCTTCACCAGGTTCTCCGGTGGGCACTTGGATCCGTTGAGATTTTCCTTAGCAGGCACTGTCCTCTGTGGTACGGTTTTGGTGGTGGTCGTCTGAAATGGCTGCAGAGACTTGCATACATAAACACCATAGTCTACCCATTTACATCTCTCCCTCTGATTGCCTACTGCTCGCTCCCGGCCATTTGCCTGCTTACAGGGAAATTCATCATTCCAACTGTAATTTCTCCTCCTCTTCAGCCCATGCTCATCTTTCTTCTCTCTCTGATCGCTCTCTTGTTTTTCTTTTTTCTTTTTTTCTTGAAGAAAATTACACACGTATTAATCAAAACTTGCTGTTTGCTTTGCAATTGTTTCAGCTTTCAAACATTGCTAGTGTATGGTTTCTTCTCCTCTTCATCTCCATCATAATGACCAGTGTGCTTGAGCTGCGGTGGAGTGGGGTGAGCATCGAAGACTTGTGGCGAAACGAACAATTCTGGGTGATTGGAGGTGTTTCAGCTCATCTTTTTGCAGTTTTCCAAGGATTCCTAAAAATGCTGGCCGGTCTCGATACCAACTTCACAGTGACAGCCAAAGCTGCGGAGGACGCAGAGTTTGGGGAGCTTTACATTTTCAAATGGACCACCCTTTTAATCCCTCCCACCACCCTTCTTGTAGTCAATCTGGTGGGCGTCGTTGCTGGATTCTCAGACGCTCTCAACAGCGGGTACGAAGCATGGGGTCCTCTGTTCGGGAAGGTGTTCTTCGCATTCTGGGTGATACTCCATTTGTATCCATTCCTCAAGGGTCTCATGGGTAGACAGAACAGGACTCCAACGATCGTCATCCTCTGGTCGGTGCTGTTGGCGTCTGTTTTCTCGCTCATCTGGGTGAAGATCGACCCTTTTTTGAGTAATCCAGACTCCGACGTTGCCCAGAATTGCATCTCTATCGACTGCTGAAGAGCGCTTCCAGAGCTTTCAAGAATTCGAGATGAAGATACAAATTTCCGAGCAAATCGTGTGGTTCCGAGGACATCGACGACATTAAGCTGGTGCAATGGGAATGGTGGTTGGAGATTTCAGTCCACCACCTCGGAATTGATGTTTACGAGTCGAGCACCAAAATTAGAGTTTGCTTTAGCTCCTTAAATGGGGTGGGTATTGTTATTTCGAATCTGTTATAGAGATTTTTCACCAAAGAATCTGAAAATCGAGACTGCGTCGCGATGGTTAGCACGTTGAAGTCTGAAGATGAGTTAAACGTTGTGTTTGTTCGTCGCAAAGCGATTTTCGATGTAACCCCAAACTGCAACTAAATATAACTCGATTTCGATTTGCATGGGGTCTTAAATCTTACATACTTTTTTCCTAATTTTGATCCATGAAAGCTCTTTATTGTTTTGGAAGCACTGGCATTTCAAGTAACCATAACTAGGATGTGACATTGATGCTGATCATCTTCACTACTACTCCCACATGGAGATCACTACTACTCCCACATGGAGAAGTGAGCGACTGCCTTTCTTGAAAAGAAAAGAGTGAGGAGTGCAGGGCTTACTAAAAGTATATTATTTTCCTTTTAAAGGTAACCGAAACCAAGTACAAAACCTAACCATAGAAAATGGGTTTGGTGGTACAATTTCCAGCAGTCCTTCCGTGCCCCTGCACTTATAAATTTGAACAGGGATGAACGGTTCACTAAAAATATAGGTTTTTGTATGTCATTTATTTATCTAGAATGAATGAAGTGTAAACGAGATAATAACATAGTACCACATAAATAGCTTTGCCATAAATTTTTATGTTTTGGAGCAATACCATAATGATATTATTAAAAACTACATATATATTTTTTTAAATACTTGTATCATGCTTTATCTCAAACATATATTCTGTATTTCATCCACGTAGAGATACAGCAAAAAGTCTCGCAGGATACATAATAATGGGACAAAAGTTGATAAAACGTAAAGACGGAATTGACACACGTATTGGTTTGGTGTCCTACAATAAAAGCCAAAGGCAACCGCCCTTTTGGTGTCATTCGCATAAAAGCCAAGGGTAACCACAAGGAATTGATCTGCCCCTCCACTCGGCACTCTCTGCTAGAAGTTTAAAACCCCTCTCGGATACTCACTCGGATGTCGGACCCCGTCTTGATCGATTTCGCTCTTCCTTTCTCACTACCCCCCTCCCTCTCTAACTCTCACCCTGTTGCAGCTTTAATGGCAGAACCTCCTAAACCCGAACTCCCTTCCTTCCTCATCCTCGTCCTTGTCTTCCTGCTGTATGCAATCTCCACCTTCTCCCTCTCCGCGACCGTCCCTCCTGCCATTATTGATTCTCCATTGCCTTCCCCTTCTCCTGCGACGAAGCCGAAACCTTCTTTACCTTTTTCCCCTGCTCCACAGACGAAGCCAGAACCTCCGGCCTCTTCTTCTTCCTCGACGTTGGACCCAAAACAGTACACGGCTCTCGAATCTCTCAACATCCCCTTCGGGAGAGACCCCTGCGCGTTCCCGTCTCGCGACAATGCCACTCTCTGCGACTCCTCGAAACCCTTTCGACACCTCGTCTCTCTCCGTCTCGTCAACTGCTCGGACGAAGTGGAAATGTCCGCCACCGCTCTCAAATCTTTGGCGACTCTCAAAGATCTCGTCTTCTTCAACTGCCCCATCGAACCCATTCGCCTCCCCTCCGCCCTCGCCTCGTCACTCACCTCCTTCACCTGCGTCAACAGCCTCCGCAGCCTCACCGGGGTTTGGCTCAGTCGTCTTCAGAACCTGACGCGCCTCACCGTTACCGGAGTCCCCATCAATGCGAGCGGCCCCGCCATTATTCTGTCCGAAATGAAACACCTCACTTCCGTGACCATCACCGCCACTAATCTCACCGGGTTCTTGCCCAAAAAATGGCACCTTAACATCACATCCATCGACCTCTCGAATAACAGACTCGGAGGAAAGGTGCCCATCTCGATTACTCGCCTCTCCGACCTCCAGTACCTGAATCTGAGCTCGAATCAGCTCACCGGTGAGATACCCTCCACGCTCGGCGACCTGATTTCTCTTCGAAATTTGTCTCTTTCAGGGAACTCGCTGTCGGGTCGGCTGCCCGAGTCCCTCGCTGCAATGCCCTTCTTGGTTCACCTCGATCTGAGCTCGAATCAGATCAATGGGACGGTACCCAGATTCATTTCCGAGATGAAACACCTCAAGTATCTGAATCTGGAGCGGAATAACTTTCAGGGGATGATGCCTTTTAATGCGTCTTTCATAAAGAGGCTGGCGGTTTTTAAGGTGGGTCACAACAGTAACCTCTGTTACAACCATTCGACCTTCACCCCGAAGATGAAGCTCGGGTTAGCACCCTGTGACAAAGATGGTTTTCCGGTGCTTCCGCCGCCGTCCCGCGCCTCTGCTTCTTCGTCCGACGGCACCGGTGACAGTGGCGACGACGACGTCGACGATTACGGCGACGCCCCGCGCAAGGAGGAACATCGACATGGACCCAACAAAGTAGTGCTCGGAGTTGTCATTGCGCTAGCATCGATTGTGTTCATCATCATTTTCATCATTCTCATCTCCAGACGGTGCGGTTGAGAAAAGAGATGTGCCAATTATCTCTAGAGATTGGAAGAAACAGTACAAAAGTCGAAGCAATTTTTTCTTTTTTTTGTAATTTTTACATATAAAAGATTGGGAGAGAAGATTTTTACAGATAACGGCATGAATGAAGAGAACAGCTGGATTTGGGATTTTATTAGGCTGTTGGATCATGGGTGAGCTCCGTTCCTTTTTTTTTTTTTTTTGCTAAAATGATGACTGTGTTGGTGGGCGGGAGGTCTGGTTGGCTGGCTGATGCTGATGCAGCGATGCTGATGATGATGTTTTGGGTTTGGTCTGGATCCGTGCGATCTCGAAACACTGTATATCTTCCTTCGACTGTAAGTCTGCTTTTTTTTTTATTTTTTTTTATCTCAGTTTATGACTGGCTATTGATGACCTTTTCTTTCTCCTCCCTCGTTTCCTCTTTGTATTCTTTTCAGTATTGAACTCATGATAGTTACAGAGTAACCCAGAGGTCTCCGCTCCCGAGCTGTGAAGTTGATCGATGGTTGATCATCAGGTCAAATATTTTTAAATTTTCTTCTGTGGTTAACTCAATTGTCATTTATCTGAGCACGATGTGGTAATCTTACATATTTCTTTGCGGTTTTATATACTGATTGAGCAAAACTATGGGCAAATGTCTAGTCGAATTTCTAGTTAGGGAACAGCAGAAGAAGCTAAAGATCCAACAGAGGTATCCTATTTGCCAGGTATATGTAACTTAACTAGCCGTAACTGAATAGGAGCACTAAGAGCACACGTTTTGGGGAAATTAGCTCTTTCCAGAAAGAACAAGATCCACCCACTTTCTCTTCTGATTCAGGAACAGCATTGTCACCGGGACTGACCATAGCTTTAAATTTTTTTGAGACGTATCAGAGAAATGCGGGTGAAGAAAATAGAGGGCCAAGTCACGAAATGCCTTCAATATACAAACAATTATATCCTGTTTAGCTTCATATAACTTATATTACATATAATAAATTTCATCTCAAAGCTGTTAACTAGCTACTACCTGGAAATTGGTCTGAAAATGGCTTCTTTTTTTTTACCGGAAGCTTCTCAACTCTTTAAAACATGGTGACAGGTTATAATGTGTTCTAAGGAAAACTTCCAAAAACACTAGTGATTGAAGATTGATGATTCCGGGACTTTAAGAGGGATGCCTTGTAAGGCTCAAAGGAAAACCCCAACCTTGAGATGCCTAACCCTATTGGCCTGATGTTTATCATCTGTGAATTGGTCTGATGTTTGGAGTATGTTTTTTATTATTCTTTGTGAGATTAGTCCTATATATAAATACGAGTCAAGTTTCTTAGTATTTCCTAGTTTTTTTTAATAAATCTTTGACCCAATTTTACAATACACAGGGGATTTGAATTTTCCGACCTGACCTCTGAGATTTTCAAAGTTTGATTCAACCCCTTTGAATAGTATTCAGTTTTCTATTATAAACTTTTCTCGGAAAGATTAGGCATAAAGCTTGGCCTCATAACAATAATAATAATTATAGTAATGTGAACTTCTCATCATGAATTCGTTATTTTTGTTGGTGTTCTAACCAATAAACAATCCGCTGGCGGCCCCTCTCAGCTCGGACACAACCTTATTGAAACATAACGTATGCTTCAGAACTCTGAGCTGGTCGCCAATTAATCATGCATCGTCACACTACTACCAAATTATAATTATTTTTATCTCGAGTTTGATCTATATCGTGAATCACGTTTGCGACTTGTTTCATTCTTCCCGGTGTCATCAGCCAAGTCCAGAACTCAATAACATTCATTTCTTAAGGCTTTAATAAAAGCGTAAAAGGTAAAACATGCTTTGCTTTAATCCCACTTATTCTCATTTCCTTCCCTCTTTGATGTTTTAAGTTTTCATGGGGGTTTTTTTTTTCAGTGTAAAAAATAATAAAAAGATGTCTAATTCATAGTGTCGTGTCATTCCGGCTCGGCGTGGACTTCATTATCCTGACACGTTACGCAAACGCCAGAAATATCCCGCGGGAGCTTTACTCCTCGAATGACTTCAATGCCCTCTCCGTTCAACTCCAGCCAGAAATTCAGTGCTTGCGCGGACGAGCCACGCCACCACGACTCGGGTAGCCATGACCGAGCCAGGTGTCTGTTATCCGCACCCCACTCGGCCACGGTCCCCTGGGTTTCCCTCTTTCTTTCCAGTGGGCAGCTGCTGCTTGTTTGTTCTCAAATCGCGAAGCTTGTTTTGCTCTCTGCTTTTTGTTTGTTGTTTTTACCACATCTGTGCCAATATGCTGTCTTTTCCGTTTATCCATCCATTTTTATCTGTGGAGATTAGAAGCTTACGAGTTAGAGTTTGCATCTCGTCTCAGAGGGACGACTCATGGGGGATTGACAATTGAAATTAAAGCGGAATATGAGAAGATCTCGCTCACGTAGTAAGGTTTCGGTCTGGGCACGACAAGGACGACGGATCTTTTCGATTAACCAGCGGGGCTAGTCGTGGAAGTTCGCTTCTGAAAATTAGAGCGTAACGGTGGGTCCGCAAACTGGAATCATCCGTCGGAAAGAACAAAATATGGAAAAGAGGAATCGGGAAATGTTTCAGTCCCTGACATTAATGATCTGACTCCGCCAGCTCTCTCTCTCTCTCTCTCTCTCTCTCTTCTTCTAGATTCACTCGTCTTGGATCTCCAAGAGATAAATCGGGTCAGTGGAACCGTTTGCATCTGTGATCAATTCTGATGGTCCGTGGATTTTGTTTATCCGGTTCTATCTATTAGTAGCAGCAGGTACTATTTTTTTTTTCTTCTTCTCACCAAGTTCTGATGCGATCCATGCGATTACTTTGTGAGCTTGAAGATTTCCTTCTTTCTTTTGGTCTGCAGTTGAATGAGTGTTGTGACTGTATTTTAAGGTTATGCGGAAGTCGTGTGCTTTTCGCCCATCCCTCAGATGAGTTGTGCTTGTTATGTATGTAAGCGACTTAGCTTCAGTTGTTCACCGTTTTAGACTGTCGGTTTTTTTTTTTTTTTTTTGAAAAAAAAACTGTTTGCTGATGCTCAAATTGACTTAAAACTCCTTTTGCATGATTAAGAAAATCATCTCTTTTCAATTTATTTTCATGAATTCCATGTCTAATCATACCCAGGGGTTTACATGATAATCTGAACGACTCCCTTTGTTTGCTTCCGGAGAGCTGGGCTTGTTTGGCTTGTGACTGTCCGCATCGGCATTTCTTTCTTTGTTTCCCCTTCTTTCTCACTTAGTCCGTTTGTGCAATTTCATATCGCGTCCTGTTTTCTTTATTTCAGTGAAATTATGTGGATTTTTAGTTTCTTGGGCATCAATGGTACTTTATGTTGGACTGGAACGACTACTTGCTATTTCAAAGAGTATCAATGCATTTTCTTCCTATCTTTCTTCCTATCGAGAAAATTCATGTTCTGCGACGGTCTTACTCTTCTCGCACCGACTCTATTTAATGGTGGAAACATGTCTTCTTATTCTAAACTAACTACAACTAACCAATCTACTGAAGAATAATGATTTGCTTTCAAGTCTTCAAGTCTCTCTAAAAGCATGTTAATGTAAACCAACATTCAATTACACAATGAGTACTCTAAGGTTTCTGCACTTTTAGCTAGTTTGCTTTCTTCAGTTGCTTTTTGTCCCCGCTGATTACTTATTGAAGAAGAGAAGGAACTTTTAGTGCATCATGGAGTACAATGTGAAGTTAAAAGGCACTAAAAGCACACACCAAAGGATAACTAGTTTGGTCACTGGGCAGCCAGTGGATATTCTTACAGCCCCTTGGTTAAGCTGGCTTCGTTCTTTTATTACTCTATGTTGTACTCTTATGTTGTATCTTTTTTGGGTAGCGTTAATGGAAAGTCTTCGCCATCTTCAAAAAAATTGTCAGCTATCAAATGGATGTCTCAGTAAACTATGTAGAAGTTGTTAAAGATATGGGCTCTTGGTCTAGAGCATAGGAGGCATGTGTAAGCACAGAGGATGGTGCAAAGCCTGTAGAGCTTCATTAGAAATGGCTATTAAGACATGTTTTTCTTCTCATGCATGGGACAATACATTTCACACTTTCAAGTTGTATCTCTTAGTTGCTTGTTGTTTTTCACAAGGATATGCTGCAAGTGCAGTCCTGCTGGCTGGCTGCATCATATTCCTTATTCTTGTATCCCTTTCTATTTTAAAGAAAAATTATTCCTTATTCCTTTGAAGTGGAAGGTACATTTAACATCTTGAGAACAAACACTCACTCGCTTTTTTTTTTTTTTTTTTATATTCGAGTTATGATCCATGAGCTATTTAACTAATGATAGCTCGTGATACTTCTCTCATTTTACGTTCTCTATTTGAAGATTCTTTTTTTATTATTATTATTCATTTCGTTTTTCTATGCCATTTCTTTGTTCTTGGGCAGGTTTTGAGTCTTAGCATAATGTCTGATATGCTTCTCTCTTTGAATAGATGCCTTAGAACCTGAGAAAACAATGGCAGCAGCAGAAGCAAGGGCTGCCTGGCAGCGTACTGCAAACCGTTGCTTTGTACAAGAAGATGCTAAAAGAGCTCCAAAGTTGGCCTGCTGCTCATCTTCATCATCTAGGTCACAATCTAATGCAGATACACCCTGTGGGCCCGATCATCCTGTCTCTAATTTTATGCCGCTTAACTGGAACACTTCTCAATCCAACTTACCACCTGACACTAAATGGTGGCTTCAGCTTCAGCCAAATTTTACATACCAGAAAGATGCTGGAAATGAACAAATAAATGTGCCAGATACTGAGCTTAAAAGTATGAGAGATGAGCCTGCAGTTCCCACTCCCAAATGTAATTTAGATTCTCGTGTTAAACTCAGTAAGGGAGAGCCACCAGTTTGGATGCCTGAAGGAGGAGTACCACCTCTGAAAGCCACAAATTGTAAGTTACAGCAGCCTTTCAATGGTAAGACTGGTATAGGTGAATTCCATTACCTAGATGAGGACTTGATGGATTGGGAGCCCATAGATCTCCTATTTTCGAACCAATCTGAAAAGGGGTTTTCAGCTGCGGAATCTGCTTGGACGGGAAGTGAGAAAGTGGAGCCTTGGTGGCGAACAGCTGATAAAAATGAGTTGGCTTCTTTGGTGGCACAGAAATCTCTGGAACGTGTAGAGAATTGTGACCTTCCACGACCCCAGAAGACAAATGTTAGTTGGGGACCGTTTATGGGTCTTGAGAGTTTTAATTCTGATGAAATTTTCTGCTCTTCTTTTGATCAAAAGATGTCTGACGGTATCTGCAATTCAGTTTATTATTCAGAGCTTAGTACTACTTCTAAGAGATTGGATCAAAAGCATTTATCATGCCATGAGGTGGTCCATTCACTCAAGGATTCAGAGAGACCGAACAGGTGCTTTTATTTTCATTTAATTATTTACTGCATGCTTAAAATTTAGATGACTGGGAGAAATAGAGAGATTTTAATGTTGTGAGAGAGGCATAGCTTTCAAATTA
This sequence comes from Aristolochia contorta, assembly GCA_022405105.1. Taxonomy (NCBI): domain Eukaryota; kingdom Viridiplantae; phylum Streptophyta; class Magnoliopsida; order Piperales; family Aristolochiaceae; genus Aristolochia; species Aristolochia contorta. The sequence goes on along the minus strand of CM039667.1, from coordinate 1,483,991 downwards.
TAGGATACTAGTTGTCTCTTGTTTTCAGGATTAGGTTCTTGACCTGAATGATATGACCTTCTTCAGACATTTTCCTTCAGGTTCTTTCGAACATCTACCCTCATGACTTGAGGTTTTTTATGTGGAAGCCACCCTGTTCACGTGATTAGCCAGTGCCGCACTTTCTCCCACATCGTCTTTATACATACTGTTTTCTGTAGTGGAAATTTTGATTATTTTCTGATTGCTTCCAGTGTTGTCGTGGAGTGTTGTAATATTTGCACCGACAAGGATCCAGTGAAAAATGTTTATGCTTCAGAGAGGGATCCAAGTAAGGCACAATTGTTGGAAGCTCTTCGACACTCCCAAACTAGAGCGAGAGAAGCAGAGAAGGCTGCCCAGCAGGCTTACACAGAGAAGGAACACATTTTGAAACTCTTCTTCAGACAGGCATCTCAGCTTTTTGCATGCAAGCAGTGGTTACAGCTGTTACAGTTGGAGACCTTGTACCTCCAGCTGAAAGACAAGGACCATCAGATTTCTGCTCTATTTCCAGTCTTACCATGGATGCCTCCAAAACTTAAACTTAGGAAGGGAGGGGTTAAAGGAACAAGTAGAAGGGTGAGGCCACAAAAATATGGTATTGGTAGATATGCAGTTGCCTTTGCTGTTGGTTTGAGTCTTGCTGGAGCTGGATTGCTGTTGGGATGGACATTGGGGTGGCTTTTTCCTAGTTTCTAGGTAATGTTTTCCAGACGTACACTTTCTTTCTCTGTGCACACTACTCATATTCAAGGCTAGTAGAATTCAAGCGCAAGGCCCCCACACAGGTGGCTAAGGCATATTTATCTTCTACAGAACTTACAACGGTCTTGTGAAGATCAGAGGTGACTAATTGGGAGTTCAAGGATGCCATGATTTACTGTTCAGATTCCGTCATCTGTATATAAGCGTTGATTTGCGCATGTGTTAGTGATGTACATAAGCTGTAATTACTAGAGTTGTATACATTCTATCGCAGAACATTTTGCTGGAGTTTGGAACTGTACTGGACAGTGAAAGAGTTCATCAATGTCAATAGTATTCTGGCGAAAAGTACAACCTTTAAGGTCACCACCATCCAGTGTTTATTTCATGCCAATACTCGTGTTCTAAATGGTATTTAATTCTTCCTCTAAAAATGATTAGCAGTAAAATTTCTTATAGAAATCCTTCAATGTGTCACATTCTGCTGGTGGGCGTGGGGCGGCGCCGGGATGAGCAGACGGAGACAAAGTTTCTGTGTTAGCTAGTGACCTATTCTTAGAAAAATAGTAACAAATGCATATATTTGGAGAACGCTATAGCACCGGCCACGCCAACCCCCTAAGAAAACACGGGTCACAATCTGGATTCCGGAGTCGGACATGGACTCCCGTCGCCGTTCCTTTGGACCAATTCGCTCTCAATTATCATCCACGTGTACCACCGAGTCTGGACCTCCTTATATTGTTTTGATTCCGGTGGTTTTGACCTTTCGCGGCATTTATCCGTTAGTCAGAAAGTTCGGAAAGGTTCGGCCTTCGGAGAGATTCAATACGATAGCGTTTGCAGGACCGGTCTCCGTAAACAAAGATGCCTTTCTGCGTCGTCGGCGAGTACCAGCGAGGATTCGGAGGGGAGAGGTTGATCTCCGACGAGGGAATTAGGATTTTCTATCACCTTTATGGTCGCGGGAGGACAAAAGTGCTTTTCATTGCAGGTTTTTCTGATTTGCTTCTTCCTCTCGCGGTGTTTTTTTGTTTCTCTTTTGGGGGAGCGAAATATTTTATGGTTATGTTGCGAATGAATTCCAGGTCTGGCTGCGACGCATGAGTCCTGGGGTCCGCAGTTGAAAGGTTTGGTAGGAACCGATAAACCAAATGATGATGATGGAAATGACTGTATCAATGACCCGGATGAGGAAGAAGATGGTGTTCAGGTCTGCTCCTTTGATAATCGTGGAGTGGGTCGAAGCTCCATTCCGATGACGAAATCCGATTATACGTAAGATTTGTTTCGCCTGCGAAATTATCGATTCTGTCTTAAATAATTTTTCTTTCTATTTACTTGGATTCTGGAAATTCCGAGTGGGTCGCGTTTTCTCAGGAAAAGTTTTTGTTGAACCGCGACGCGCTGTTTTTCGTTTCTGTGGCGAAAACAGATGTTCTGGTGTGGACAAGTATTTATTCTCTTCTCTTTGAAAATGGATGTGATGGTAGCTACTCTCGTTTGTGTAATTGAGATATTACACTACTAGCTCCATTTCTGCAATAAGACCTGCTTTACAAACTTGCGGTGCATCAGATTTCTCAAATTTCTGTTGCTGCGAGATTGAGGTTTTTTTAATTCCGTATAAAAATTTCTATCGCTTTTGGTTGGCTGCCAATACCTTAAAGTGATATCTGTTATCACCTTGTTAAATGCTTGCAGGACAACCATCATGGCTCAGGATGCATTGGCTCTGATAGATCATTTACGTTGGAGTAAAGCCCATGTTGTCGGGCATTCGATGGGTGAGTTAAGTTCCCGTTTTTCCTTCTCATTTTAAGATCTCTATAACCTTTCTTTTTGTTTTCTTTCTAAAAATTTATGTGTAATCAGTTCACTTTCCCTGTTTTGGTTGAAACAGAGGATTTAATTATTTGTTTGTGGGGAATTTCTGCAGTTGTTGACATTGTCTATTTTGATTCTGCATTCTGAGAATACAGGTGCTATGATATCTTGCAAATTAGCTGCAATTGCTCCTATGAGAATATCGTCATTGGCTTTGCTAAATGTAACTGGAGGAGGTTTTGAATGCTTCCCAAAGGTATCCTTCAGGCACCCTGTAGAAATCAACATTTATTTCTCTTTTGGCTATGGCCAAACTCTGTGTGCGTGCAGGAAACGGTTTGTGCTAGGCTGTTGAAGGTTTATGTTTAAAACTTGATCATCTCGAATTGTAAAGTTACACAGCAAAAGATTCTAGCTCCAACTTGCAAGAAACGAAAATGATCATTCTTTTAGAATGTTTCTCGCCATCACACATCATCTGGCTTTCTTCTCACTAAATTGCAAGGATCATTTATCAAAGGGGACTTATATTTGCATTATCTATTTCGCCATGAATAGAAAAACCTTTTCTTGCCTGGTTTTGGAGGAAACTCCTTGAAAGTAGTTGCCTGCGTAGAATGTTGCTAATGCAGCTAGCAGGTGTTTATTTGTTGATATTATACTTTGGAGATTTACAAATTCTCATGTTGTTTTACTGCCTTTTTTCCCCTTTCGCCATTCTAATGACCCTTTGTCAAAAATAGAAATGGACAACATGTTCATATGATATGCAATATATGCTGTTGTTACAGTAATTTTTGTCCTTTCTTTTTTGGTTTGTTCAGTAACTGCTCCATCAGCGAATGAAATAGGACAAACTTCGAAGGCTTCAGAAGAGACTAAACTTCATTCTGTCTTGCAGATTGACAAGTTAATGATTTCTATTCTTTTCCGGTTCATAAGAGCCAAGACACCTGAGCAGAGGGCTGCAGTTGACTTAGATACGCACTATTCAAAGGTGAATTATTTTTTTTATTTAATTTTTATGCTGTAGGAAAAAATACTGACACTGTACCCAAAAAAATAATAATATCAGAATATAGTGAAGAAGGTTCTGTCATGAAATTTAGAGAAACTTATATTATAAAGTGTGCCTTAATATTTTCTATGCAATTTATTCGACCTTCTGTTTTATATATTTAATTTTATGAATGTACTCCAACAATTAATTGGAATCATCCATTTAGCTTTTTATACTGTTTTCTCGTTCTTTTTCTTCCTATGTATAATCATCTGGTGAAGTACAAAATGAGCTAGATTATGGCAGGAACCCAATTTGTGACTTGGCCATTGAAAAACGAGTTCTGCTGTAGAATGTTTTTGATTAAATTGAGATCTTCTTTTTTGGATCAGCTACAAAACACTGTACTTAATATCTATTCATTGATTCAGAGCAAATTTTTATTCCCTATGTAATTCAGTCCCATTCCATCTGTCGGAAAAGAAAAATGAAATAGACAAACACTAATCTTCTTATGTTTTTCTATTTTGCTTCTATGAGCAGGAATATCTTGATGAATATGTCGGCTCTGAAACCAGAAGGGAAATATTGTACCAAGTAAGGAAGAACATCTAAGTCAGATATAATATGTCGTATTGCACCCCCTTGTAATTTTGTCGATCACCTCTTCAGTCATGCATAATGCAAAGCATGAGTATTTCTTAGATTTTAGCCAACATATGCTGTGCATATGTAATACATATGTAAGGTACAGCATTCCAGATAATTTAAGACATTACTTTCTGAATGCAAAATTAACATGTCAGGCACTTATCTTTTCTTGCAGGAATATGTTAAAGCCATATCATCAAGTGGAATGCAATCCAGCTATGGCTTTGACGGCCAACTTAATGCATGTTGGAACCACAGCATGTCACCCAAAGAATTGGAAGCAATTCGTTCTGCTGGATTTCCTGTGTCAGTCATTCATGGAAGGTTAGCTTCAACACAGATGGTCTTTGGTCTACTCTTCACGTTGAACATTTAATAGCACTTTCAATAAACCTCCTCTCATATGCTGCTTCATTAAGATTTCTGAATTGGAATCTTGGTGTTTTTTTTTCGATATGACTGAACTAATCAACCATCCATGATTGTACTAAAAGATTCGGCAGCTCATTCCCTGTGCGTCAAAAAAGTAGTGGGTTATGCTAACTAGTGCAGAACTAATGTCAAAACCTTGGCAAGGTATTGGAATGATTGAGTCGAAAAATTCCGTTGCGTCTAGTCATTTGATTTATGCAGTAATTTTTTTAACTTAGTTGCAGAACCATTTTTTAAAACAATAGAATGTAATCTCGAAAGGCCAATGAGACCCATGATGATGGATAACTGCAGTGCAGTTACTAGTTAAATGGTTGTTATTTATTCTTATCTTCAGAAGGACTGTCCCTCTATATTCCCAAACCTGAGAAAAGGGCTAAAGCAAAGATTGTGATTGTGCAGGTATGACGTAATTGCTCGGTTATGTCATGCACAAAAACTTGCAGAGAAGCTAAAACCTGCTGCTAGGATGGTTGAACTACATGGAGCACATCTTGTGAGCCATGAGAGATCCGAGGAGGTATACAGATTTTATTTTTCACCTTATCAAGATCGAGAAATGTCATACTGGAAATCACTTTTAGAACTGGAGGAAGTTTTTTGGACTCACTTCTTTTCGTTATTTTTTACAATTCAGTCCTTTCTTTGAAATTCTGCTTTATAGGTGTCCAATTTGCTAAAGGACGGGAAAAAAAAAAAAAGCAACTCCGTTTAGTTTCGTTTTCTTTCACTGTTTTTGTCTTTTTAAGTTGGTTCCACGGAGGGGTTCGCTTGGATGTATAAACTTATTTCGTTGAAGGTCATGTACCATAGGATCTGACATATCTTTAACTCAGTCTCTACTGAGAAGCACACACATTTTCACTCCAGTGAACAAACCTAGACCTGACATGGTCATGAAAGTGGATCATCTTCTAACCTACAATCTAACTGGTACTTTCAGAGATTGTAATTTTCTTGAAGAGGGTTTAGTGAAAAAATTGTTCCATTCTACATTTACTTATGAATACTAGGGAAATTGACAGTACGGGTGGGAACCTTTCAGGTCAATCAAGCCCTCATAGATGTAATCCAAGCATCAAAGGCAAAAATGAGTCTACAAGTTTGGTCAAATTCATGTGGCGACCAAGTTGGTATGTTGACACAGAAACTGAATCTTGTTTCTTGTTATTCTGAGAACAGTTCATCTCAATTATTCAATGACTTGGTTCTTTTTCGGCGACCAGATTGGCAAGTGGCAGGATTATCAGTTTCCCTAAAGAGAAGGTGTGGTGAAGGCCATTTTGCTTCTATAATTGGCATAATAGCCGAGTGTTTCATATACTTACTTGGTATATTAATGATGGTTTTGGGACACCTGATCAGAATCCTGAGGCGTTTCAAGCCAGTCAGAGTGGGATCAGCTGAATCATAAAGCTTATGGACGGCCTTAATTTCATCACCTGTTTCAGATGCATCGACATCAAATTGATGGTTAACATGGGAGAAAGTAATCATTCATCGTACGACAGACAGCGGGAGCCAGAGCCTGTGTACTTCAGCGTACCTCTTTCTCCCATTATACAATACTTGAAGAGCATAGTTTAGAATCAGGAGAACAACTCCGGATTCACATGTACCTGAGAGGTCGTCAACAAGAGCCTTGTATTTGATAGTCCATGTACCCCCAAGAAATGTAACATATGCTTCAAATAAAGAGAGATCATTTTCTGTTCAATACTCAACAAGCTTTGTGAGAGATTGCAGTACTGTTATGTTATTAATCAGGCCACAGAGAACGATCTACTACGGCAAATTTCAAAACTGTGCATGCAACAGCAAGAACTCGCAGACATCAAAGTAACAACAACTAAGGAAGAACTGATTTCTTTGTCGTAAGAAAACCATACTGCAGGAACCAGTTTTTCTTCACCATCCCATGGGAAACGGTGTCGAAGGACTCGCAGGTCGCAGATATGCATGTCTGCTAATTAACGAGAATCTGTTAACTCTTAAAAAAGTCTACACCGCCAAGAACGTGAGCGTAAAAAAACGTAAAAACTGGTTGAGAGAAGCTTGCCTGGTATCATCCTAGCTCCATGGGTTGCCAGCCTTTGCTTCGTCTTTCACAAGGAAGAAGCCGCTAAAACGAGGAATGAAATGGAGCAGAAGATGGCGTGTGGCTGCTCTTAAAATTGGCCTAAGCATATTCTATTGCATGATGCGTCTCTCTCCCCTAGTAATCTAGGTGTCGTCGAATATCCTCAAGATGCTTATAAGATGCCTCTCCTGATCTTATTTTTGGGCCTTCTGGACAAAATGGGGCCACAGAAGTGAGTACACAACAAATGGTCCAATCAGATTGGGCCCCCACAGCTCTCTTGCCTTCAATTATAAAGAGTCGTGATATGCGCATTGTCGGTCTTTACGGCTGGATGTCTTATGTGGCATCCACGTCTGCCTATTTGGCAAAGAGGGAGAGAGGAGAGAGGCCGGAGCGGGAGAGGGAGAGAGGCCGGAGCGGGAGAGGGAGAGAGGCTGGAGCGGGAGAGGAGAGGGAGGGAGGCCGCCGAGCGGGAGGGAAGCCGTCGGGAGGGAAGCTGTCGGGAGGGAAGCTGTCGGGAGGGAAGCCGTCGGGAGGGAGGCCGTCCGGAGGGAGGCCGCCGAGCGGGGGGACAGGGAAGGGGGGAGGAGCCGCGGCAGGGCGGCCTTGGCCTCCCTCCCGCACCCCGGCGGCCCTCTTCCCTCTCCCTCCCGCTCGGCGGCCCCCTTCCCTCTCCATCCCGCTCGGCGGCCCCCTTCCCTCTCCCTCCCGCTCGGCCTCCCCCTTCCCTCTCCCTCCCGCTCGGGCGGCCCCCTTCCCTCTCCCTCCTGCTCGGCGGCCTCCCTCCCTCTCCCTCCCGCTCGGCGGCCTCTCTCCCGCTCCGGCCTCTCTCCCTCTTCCGCTCCGGCCTCTCTCCTCTCCCTCTAAGCCTAGTAGGCAGCTGACGTGGATGCCACATAAGACATCCACGTCAAACTGTAAATAACAGTAAAATGTCACAGTACATATATCGTTTTTTAATTATAAATCTGTATCATAAATTGCTTGGCGTAGTTTGTTACACTTGCACAAGAGAGTTGCACGTTACAATTGGTTGCATTGAAACTATTGCCGCAAGAGAATGGAGGTTGTTTTGATTTAGTTTTTTTATCTAGAGAGTATATAATTAAAGCATTATTAATATCTGATTCCAATGACATTCTGGTTAAATTGGATTTCCAAGTCACAAGTCTTTCTGCAGCAGTTGATAATATACATAACAATGGACTTGGAATTTTATAATCCTAAAGCGACCTAAGTTTAGTAGTTTAATAGATAGCTAAACATAATCACAGAGACAATTAATAATAATGTACTATATGAGTGTGTACAAAAAATTCGAGGAATCGTGAGTGTTTGATGAATACATTCAACCAGCAGAATTAATTTATACAAAAATTAAATTTGGTGTAACTTAATTTATGCATGCAAAAAAAAGAAGAAAAAATCGATATATATATATATATATATATGCAGACGATGATGATCATCGAGATCATTAATGTATATACTTTCATGGAATATTATTGATGCGTTGCAGGATGAAACCGAGCTTGCGATGGGGGCCATGTCGATACGCCCACACACCCAGAAGCTCTTCTTCTTTGAGTTCATTAACTTTGACGAGTGGCTTCCAGCCATGGAGTAGCGCAAACTGTTGGAGACTCGCCCACCTCTTGAGCCTAAGCTCCCACCCGTGGCAGCGAGGGTCCAGAATCGAGACGGGTATACCAGGACCATCGTGGGGCTCGATCTCTGCCTTCTCCCAGGCTTTGAGGTGAGGTTTGAGCTTCTCGATCATGGTGTGCGGGAAGAAGAGCCTCTGGTGGTGATGGTGCACGTCCGTCTTCGTCAGCTTCTTCTCTCCCAACCACACGGGCTCAGTCATGAACTCCCCAAAGTGAAGCTCCTCCAGCGCCCTCAACACTCGCGCCTCTGCTTTCCTCTTCGGCTGCCTTTCTTCCTCTTCTTGCCTCTGCTTCTTCTTCTCAAAAAACTCGATCAAGTCTTCTTCCTCGCAGGGGCTCCTCCTACGCCGCTTAAATATTGTCTCCATCGACATAAATATATATACGTATACACTTCTCTCTGCTGATCAAATTACTAGCAGTGACAGAGCCTTGAAGTCTAAGTGATGTGGGTGGAAGATCGAGTGAAGAGAAACAGGGGTGGCCGTGCGTGGTTAATTATAAAGAAGGGTTTCCCATCTCAATTACGAGTCTCAACTTGCGAAGAACGAAACTGAAACTCTGGCTGGATGAGAGAACGATGGAAAAAATCCTCTTTAGTGAGGGATTTGGGAAGGTACGTATTTGGAAGGTCCTATGAGGTTTAGGAAGAAGGAAGTCGCTTGGCGGCAGCATTAGACCAGCGACGTATTAGGAAAATTAACCTCTACGGGAGTTACCATGTTAATGCTTTAAATGAAATGAATTTATATTAACTACAAATTTCACCTTAATTTTTATTTTAGTTATATCTGGGCTCTAGTGCCGTCCTGCTTTGGGGGCTGCTGGAGGGAGGGTATCTGAATTCGTATCTTTGCGGATTTGCAGGGCCGGGATTTACGCGGAGTCCTCTGCTTACTACGCAACTTTCCAAATTAATTAATCCTTATTAATGACATTTTAGTTTATATTAATTTTATATTTCGCTTAATTTTATTTCGGCTCAGTGGCTTACTGCATCATGCTCTTTTGCAGGCAGCAAACATTCGGATTAAGAATAAGAAGGATCGGCAGTTCCCATAATTCCAAATTAATCCTTAAACATTCAGGTAATTAAATACTTACATGTCATTGACTCATTATATATAATATATGTCGACATAAATGGAATGGGTCTTAATTGTTTCTGTTCCATTTACTAAAGAGATGAATTGGTGGATTACGCTAATAACACAATTGGAAATGCTTTCTATTGAATATTTAAACAACCTGCATTCTGATACAATAATTACGTAGCAAGCAAAAACTCTTATCATTGAGCCATACAAGGACAAATTGAAGATCATTCAGCAACGAGTACATGAGGACTGGTACCGTAAGATAACTGAGAGGAGAAGAGAGAAGAAGAAAAAAAAAAACAAAAACCCTCGAGATGTGACATTGTATAAATTTGCCGGCTGCTTTTTTCCTTTTTTTTTCTTTTTCGTTTTTTGGCTAATACTCGTCCAAGTAACTGTACAGCGTTGGATCATCCTTCGTTTTGCGCCTGCTAAGCAAGGCTTTGAGGAGCCGCTTACTTCTACTAGGTGTTTGATCTCTCTCTTTTTGACCATCGTTCTCTGCTTGGAGTCTCATAGATGCAGATTTTCGTGTTACTGAAGGATACTGCACACCCAGATATGAGAAAGAAACATATGAGAAATAGAGCTTTAAACATGACCTCCTCAGAAAGTGATTAATCCAAGTTATAATCAACAGAATAGAACAAATTGATTATGTGAAGGGTTAGGTTACCCGTCGCCCAGAGTTAACCGGGTTTGGAGAAGTTGATCTACTAGCAAGGGATCCAGAACGAGCTAGAGGACGGGAAGTGGGCAATGGTGATACTGATCTTTTCTCTGGGACAGTAAAATTTTTATCAAGATAACAAAACCATGGACTTTGAAAACAAGGAGCAGTGGACACAAAGCAAATGCAATTTACCAGTGAAAGCAAATGATCTGGGTACAGGGGAAGGTGATGGAGAACGTGACTTCCTGCACAAATGACCAGTTAAGAAAACTTGTCTCTTTAGTTAAACAAAGCAAACCATATTGTTGCTGGAAAACTGGAATTGACAAATGCCTCAGATTCTCTGAGAATGATTCACTTACCTGACAGAAGATGGAGGAGCATCTCTAATTGTAGACCTAAGTGCTGCAACAAATGACCCAACACACATAAAAAAAATAATTCTATCAATAATTTTAATTTCTTCACTACTGTGGATCGCCTCAAAAAAAAAATACAAATCAGCATTACCACTGCGCAGAACATGCCAGTCATCTTCATCTTCTTGGGTAACATCTTCGAATTTAGGGACGGCAGAGACATTCAAGGATTTCCCTATCAAGGTAATGTCAGAAAAAAGGCAAACCCCATCAGCCCCTTCTCAGGTTACACAACAAAGATTGGGTTGTTTAAGAAGAGACTGCCATGTTTCGGAGGTTTTATAATAACTTACCTGGTAAAATGTAGCGCTTATGGAAATTGGGTGCTGTGATCACCAGAGACTGTTGGGAAAGACCCTGGTTGTCTATGTACCGTTGGCAGGTTCGAAGTCTCTACAAGAAGCAACAGAATTAGGGCTTTACAGATAATTGACCTGTAATTCGACAAGAATATCAAGGTTTGCAGAAAAAAACTTATGAGTACCTGTTCAATGCAAGAGACCCTGAATTCAGTCCCAGAAACCTCATCAACTTTATCGTCTAATATGCCATTTACCTTGTATGTTACTGAACCTAAATGATCTACAGTATTAACAAGAGCTTGAACTGTGTAATCTTTCAGTGTGTTGACCACTCTACAAGGAAAAAAGAAAAAAAAACTTCAGCAAATGGAGAGATATGTAATTTCTTTGAAGGATGAACGACTACGACCCATTTAAATCAAATTGAAGGATCATACATTTGTTTCTGGTCGTCATTGGTGTAAGAGAGTTCAAAATACTCCGCTGCGGAGTAAAGTTGTGCCCTCAAATTCTTCAAATCCTGTAAATTCCCCAAACACAGCGTCAATTCAAGAAAAATCAACGTTTTTTCTCCCATTGGAAATGAACACAACTATTACAAATCGCGGTGGATTTAAGCGAGACAAACAAGATGCTTCGAGTTCAATGAAGTCATAGCGCCTTCCATAGTTGGGTAAGGAGTTGTTTCGGTTCAGGAAGCAATAAGACCAGTTACGCTAATCGAAGCATAACATCAGAAAATGGAAAAAAATGGAAAGTCTCTCTCTCTCTCTCTCTCTCTCTCTCTCTCTCTCTCTCTCTCTCTCTCTCTCTCTCTCTCTCTCTCTCTCTCTCTCTCTCTCTCTCTCTCTCTCTCTCTCTCTCTCTCTGAACTTGTTTAATGGAACAACTAATTAAAAGGAAGCAGAAATAGAAGAGTGAAAGTGATTACCTTCAGACTATCAGAGAAAATCAAGCTCTGATGCATGGAGAGCTCATCATATGTAGATGCTTCTTGAGGTATAGAGGCGGAAGAGGATGAAGACATGTTCTCGTCTGAGAGTTGATTTTTGCCTTTGCTTTTCCTGCAATTGTAGCGACAAAACCTACTTCACAACCCAAGCTACTCAAAAGCCTCCAAGCTGAGACCGACTCCAAAAGAAGATAAACGAAGCAGAGGCAAAATCAAAACAAGGCCAAAAAAAGAGCTGAAAAATGATGCCCAACAGAAAACCCAGCAGTACAGAACCATGAACCTTCAACTTCAGAAGACGGATGCTCCGTGGCAGAAGGAGCTGAAATAGCAGCTGCCCCTTCCTTTGCTAATGGAAACAAATACCATCTGAAGCCGGAATTTGGGAAATGGAATTAGCTCTCGTCTGATCAATAAAAAGAGAAAACCCCTTTTTCCTTCCAAGCTTCGAACTTCCCTGTCCCAAATATTAATAAGAAAAAACAACAAAGCAACAAGATATTCCATGATTAAACAAAAGATGGAAGAAGAAGAAGGCGAACCTCCTTTCGGTTTTCTCCCCGCAGCCCTCGTCACAGACGCACTTCCCATTCACAGCAAGCACTCTTTAGCAATCTCCAAGTAGCCATTAGGGAAGCCGGCGAAATAAATATCCAGCGTTCTGGAGAGAAAAAGGCAATCAAGAAATTCAACGGAATTAAGTCCCATGAAGGCGTTTCAATAGCTTAGAGACAGAGACAGGTACGTTCATTTGTTGAACTCAAGTGAAAAAAAGAGGGGAAAAAAGAGAAGGGGAATGGGGGCCGGGAGTGAGTTTACTGTGTTGAGGGTCAAAGGGACAAAATCATGAACAGAGGCACGTCGGTAGCCAGAGAATCCGGAGCAATTTTTTGAACAAAAGGTCTTCCTTCTCCTGCCAAGGTTTGGAGCTCGAATCCATGATTGCAAGAGGTGGGAACCGAGTGGGGTCCTCTTAAGCAATTCACATTACAGACAGAACTCGCGCAAAAAGGAAACGAAAATAAAGGAAAGAAAACTCTTTTCCTGGTCGTTGTCGCGTCGCAAATCGCAATCTTTATTTTATTTACATTTCGTTACAGAATTCCAAACACCCAATCTCTGACCAGCTTTTCTCTTTTCCCGTGATTTCACTCTCCGTCACTCATCCCATCTGCCTCCTGTTCCTTCCGCCTGTGGCTCCAATTTGGTTCTGCTTTGGACCCCAAATCCGTCCGAAAGTCAGCTCCATCTCAACAACTCTGCTGGTGCCCCCCACCCAGTGCTGCTATACGGGTCCCTCGGATACCTGTAAATCTTCATTGTCACTCCATTATCTTCTTCTTTTAATGCCGATTCCGAGTTATTTCCTACCTAAAACCAGTGGACTTGTAGTTGCTTATAGAATTGGAGTTCACGTCAGGATTCTGATAGCTTCCTCCCGAATGACAATCTACCTACCTCGACGCACGCCATGCATGCCCATAAATTTAATGAAAATGTGTGGAAGAATCCGCATTCAAAACCTGTCAATTGGGTTTGCTTCGGTTTGACATCGGAGCCTCTAATGGTCCCAGGCTCCCGTCGACGTGCAGACCAGATCAGTCGAACATCCACCATGTGATTGTAGACTTTTTAGTACTACTGGCTTGCCTCTTTCTTTATCGTGGAATCTCTGATTTCTTCTTCATCGTTTTCCTTTTCCCCTCTTTTCTCTGCTTACGAATTGTGTTAAGAGCATCTCCAGCACGCCTTTATTTCGCCATAATCATTTGGTAGAAAATTTTTCAAAGCACCGCTTCTGCTATGAATTGGAGAACAATAATTATTTTTCTTGTCTATCATGTTCTCGTGCGAGTTGCTTTCTAAGCCTGTCAAGTATTCAAGGGAGGTCATGAGGGTTCGTTCAACTGCAATGTTAGTTTCACTTCGGAAATAATCACTTTACCCAAGAAAGTTTACAAAAAATATAACGTTTTAATTCTGCTAATTCTTATATGTACTAACATTAGGCCGCGTTACGTGTTTATAAGTTTTCATGACCACGGTCAACTTTTGTTTGTGTAGTACATTCTTCCCTAGTGTAATATAGAGTAGAGTAATGATTCGCGCACTGGTTAGAGGTGTGAAGCACAACTTTTTCACAAAAAAATAAAAAAATATATATTATGAAGCCCAAAAAATATATTTTTTAAATTTTTTGTTAAAGGGCCAATGCCCGACTCGCACACCCAACCGGTGAGCGAGTCATTATTCTATAGAATATTATTGCAGTTTAAGTTTTTTAAGAATTTTAATTTTAGTAAGAGCGGTGATTCCTATAGGGAAGTGTAAACTTTAAACCTTGTCTGAAATGCCAACTAAGCTCCTAGGAGGACTACTACAAACCTCAGTAAAATGTGATATCATTTTTCTTTAAGTGATACTAACCATACTATCGTTCAATTTCTTTTGATGGATCGTTAAATTTTATTGAATCTTTATTGAATTTAGATAAGATAAATAATCATTGAATTATATTTAAAGTTGGATAAATCCGTGACCCAAGACTCTGTACAAAGCCTTGGGTCCTTTCTTGGCTCATAGGAAGACAAGCCTTACTAAAATGCGCCATATGTTACCATGCCCGAAACGAGGGAATGGATTCGAAGCCAATCCAGCCAATACCAAGCGTGCAAACACACGGTGCATATTAGCAATATAGCAAGGGAATTGGCGATTAATAGTCATTGCGGTACGCCGTACGCGAGAGGGCTGAAGAAGAGGAAAATTTGAGCGGCACTGCAGAGGTCCAAGAAGGGAGGAATCAAATCTGAAAAAGTGAAGGAGACATGGGGGTGATGGATAAGCTAAGGGTTTTCGTCGTCCAAGAGCCTGTCGTTGCTGCATCGTGCTTAATCGCCGGAGTTGGTACTTCTTCAAAACTCTCACCTGTTTTGTTTGATTTCTCAATTTCGAATGCGTTATAATTCAATGTAGGTGTTTCTCCCTGGATTTTCCTCTATTTTTTTCGCCGTCTTTACTAGCATTTTTTTTTTGTTTCACTCGTGGGAAATTTTTGCTCGATCGAACTCGGAAACCTAGACGTCTGGGTGGTCTGTAAGTCATTCAGTCAACGCTATACCTATTAAATAGTGCATATTTATGATAGTATGAAATCTAAAGGCAATTGTGTTGCTTTTTCCTATTAAGATCAGTAGGTTTTCTCTTTCAGAGGTGTACTACTGTATTTTCTTTTGATGGCAAGGACATGTGGAGTCCTTGTGCTTTATCTGTTACATGGAAATAATTACTTGCGCCTGTTGATTGAATTGGGCTGATATTGGGTATCTATGGTTTAAATTGAGGAGCGTTGCCTGAACTCTTAAATTGAAGCTTGGGAAGGGGGCGGGTGCAAATCAGTTGTATGATCCCTTTAATGAAAAATGTAGTATTGAACCACATGAAACAGAGCGAAATTAAGTCATGTTTGGTGAGGAATAAGATGTGCAAGGGACCAGCCTATCTACTTTTGGAAAGTATCTAAGATTGTAAGAGAACAGAATGGAATTTTAACCAGGGGTGCTTGCTATCTAAGAAAATGAATCAGGTTAGAACAGTTTTTGCTTTTGGCATTGGTGTCTTTTTTGCTAATGTTTTGAAGCTTATGCTCCTTGAAATGAGCGGAAATGTTGGGTTTCAATTATAACCCGTTCTACTGATCATTGACCTTGTTGTTTCATAAATTTGTTTGCTTGAAAGGTATATCCAGAGAAAGGGGTTTACTGTCAAAATATGACTGTGGTTTAGAGCATTCTGTTATGTAGCTATCCATTAAAACAAATTAGTCATTTGCCCTTGAGGCATTGGTGTTGTTTTTCTATTTTATAAATCGTATACATTGAAAATTCGTAGTCAAATATCAGGTAAATAGCTCCCTTAGTTTTTAAATTATTAATACTTTATAATTGCCATTAAATTGGTACGCTTTTTTACAATGCTTCATGTATTTTGGTTTCTTCTCGTGTTGAACGTTTGAGCCTTTCCTAATTGAATAATGCTATTCGCACCCATGAGGGTACGCATTTGGGCTTACCCCTCTGACGTGAGTGCATAGTTGGCTCCCCGTTTTCTGGACTGGAAATAAATATCAGGGCGCCAACTATGCACCCACGTTAGAGGGGTAGCCCAAATGCGTGCGCATAGCATTACTCTTCCTAGTTCCATGTTAAAAAAAAGAATGCCTTTTTTAACTCACTTGGGTATAGTGTTCCTATTGTTGTTTTCTCATGACACTGAATCTGTTCTTGTCATAATTAATGCTATGATTATGATTAATATTCATGGTATCAGTTTACTACTAAAGCTTCAATGTAACTGTCTTGGTAGCATCACGACATGAGAAGGTTTGAATACCCATGGAAAATATCACTTGCTACCAATACTGACTGAAGAGAAACCATAAAGTTGTCTAAACCCTAACCGAGTCTTCATTGAGCTTTCATAATATACATGAAAATTCAGTCTTGAGTATTCTTTCATTTGTGTTTTCAGGGCTTTTCCTTCCGGCTGTTGTCAGACCTATACTGGATTCCATGGAATCATCCAAGCAAGTTCCACCACCTGTCTTGAGTGATGTAATTTACTCTCGAACCTTACTCTTAGAATATTATTATATATTAATACCTATTTTTCCACTTGTCTCGGTCAATTGGATAATTGTATTCGTAACTGTTTTAGCTCATTGAAGTGTTGAATTTATTTTCTTTTGTACTTTCTTATGTTTTATTTTTACCTTTGCAGGTAGTTGCAGGGTTGACAGGTAAAAAGCCTGAATGATAAAGTTGGAAATCAGTTGACTATGGAGCCATCATGTGTTTGTTCTCAAATATTTTTTAGGAAATCAAATGTATGGAGATCAAAGTTTTTCATTAATGATCTATGCAACCAAATCAAACACAGATGTTTCCCATGAATGGGGGATGTCATGGGACATTGGGACACCTGACATTTGGGTCCAGAAGTGGGTAGCTTTCTGATAGCTATGATGATTAAAGAACAAAATGCTGCTCACCTTCGGAATGGATTTGGGCCAGAGCCTTGTTATTATCACTTCCTTGTTAGGTGAATAAAGTATGAAGTTGTTTGCTTTTGCGCTATTGAAAAGGCTAAATGCACGCGTCTTGAGATCAATGAATTTTAGACAATTATGTTGTCTTTCAGGTCATCAGTCAGAACCTGGATTAAGGGTCCTCAGAGCATAAAAAACAGTGAAAAACTGAGTTTTACATATAAGATACCAGCAGCTTCTGTGAAAAAAAATACAGAGTAAAGAATACTAGTGATTTTTATGTTTAAAAATGTATGTTTTTTTCTTTTGTGAAACCGATGCTTTCTGGTTTAGAACGCAGTAATTTTTCGTTTCCGTGAAAAACTAGCGCTTTTAGGGCAGAAATACCTGTTTTCCCATTCTATTAAATCTGTGTTTATTCATGGAAAGCACTGGTTTCGTGTAAAAAAACAGTGCTTTCAGATGAGGAGTTGTTTCAATCAGGCCTACTGCAATTGCATCCCGACATTTTATTTTATTTTTTTATTTTTTTTTACCTTAACCCGAACAATCAGTTAAAATGGGGCAACCCTTTTTTTTGCCTGGGACTGATTATGCATTCGGATGGGACGTTCCTTTGACTAATTTCAATATCCGAAGCCATTTATTTCCAGATGATCTAAATAAAAACACAATCAAATCCCAGACACACCCTTGAGCTGATGATCAAGTGCGTGGTGTCAGCTGGTGTTCTTAATTTTCGGTTATTCATCACATGCATGCAGCTCGTATATATATAAGGTCATGAACGAAAAAAGGAACCATACTTGGAATTATAAGGCCTACTGGAATATTAGCTCAACGCATTAGAGAAAGGAATGGGGTTTGAGACGAGGCGGACCTCCGGGGGAGTGGGAAGGAGGTTCAAGCTGTTTGGGTCGTGCGTGTATAAACGGACTCGTACGTAATTATTTATCTTTAATTGGTGGAGCCCGTGGCCGCCGATCGATGGATTGCTAATTAAACGCTCGCGCCTTCTCGACAATCACCAAACCCAAACTTCCTAATTAGTAATTAAGACCCCCCCACGTACGTATCGATCACATACATTATACACCTCCCCTCATTTATACCTCCGCCGTCTTCTCCCACTCTCGCCTCATTAATCTCGCCTTTTCGAAACGAAACCGATCGAGAGAAGGGAGAGAAGGGAGAGACGCGACTCTATGATCTATTTCCCAGTTCCCCACAGTATGCAGCTCTCGAAATTAGGACGAGCTTACCAGGCGCATTTAACTGATAAGAACGGCTTCTCTCTGACTCTCACACGTCTAACGAATTCCTAATTCTGCATGCATGCATGCATGCATATGCATGAGTGATGAGTCCCCCTTATTTAGGGATATTAATATATATACTATGCCCATCTGTACATATGCGAAGGGGTATGTCAGGTGAGATATAATAATAATATAATTTTCTTGTTAATTGGGTCATCATTAAGGAGTGAATGGATCTTAATTACCATTTCTCGGGCAGTCGCTCTCTGTAAAGTGTAACCTCCTCCGGTCGTGCATTATCCTCTAATTCCCCCGCATTAATTCAATGGAGTTCTTCCCCCGATTCCTCTCCCTTTATAAACAAACCCAGCCGGGTTCAATTATTTAGAAACTCCGTCTCGTTCGTTCCTTTTGCAGTTGTTCGACATCGTCTTGCTTTCTTTCCAGAATATCTATGGAACCTAGTAGTTTCCCCTGTGTCGACGTCAAGTTGGATAGCTCGCTTATATCCCCTGATTTGATGCCGGCGCCGGTCATCAGGTACTGTACGTGTTTCTCTACTAGCGAGCTATTTTTTTTTCCCATTATTATCTGAGTTTTATTTAGTCATGAAGGTAATATTAAACAAATTAACTCGATAAAAAAACTGTGTTAATTATGCTGCAGCAAGACGGATCCGGGTGAGAATTTCTCCTGGTGGGAGCAGTTATCTGTGGACTATCCACTGATCATGGACCCGTTTGATTATTGGACGTGGGACAATTTGTTTTTCATGGAAAACTGGGTTCCTCCTCCGCCGCTGCTAAAAGTGGAAGACGACTTTGGCCATCTAAACCTTGATTTTAGTACCACTAATTTGTGGGATATTGATCATCAGCTTCTCTCATCGTGCAATAAAGCAAATAATGCTTCTTCAGTTGCTGCGGCTTCTCCCAGTAATTTTGTTTCGACAGACGATCATTTAGGATATGGAAGATCAGGTTCTAGGAGGCCTCGTTGGGGTTTTGAAGAAACTACTGGTGATCCAGCACTCGCAGCAGCAGTAGCAGAGAGCAGCAGTACTAGTACTACTAGAGAAGTACTACTGGATGATCAGAGACCTCCTCAGGAAGGAAAGTGGAGATCGAATACGTTGGACTTCGAGGAGATTTCCAAGTACTTCTACGTGCCCATCACCCAGGCTGCGAAAGAGTTGAAAGTAGGACTGACTGTGCTGAAGAAGAGATGCAGAGAGCTGGGTATTTCAAGATGGCCTCACAGAAAAATGAAGAGCTTGAACTCTCTCATACATAACGTTCAGGTACGCGCTCCCTTATAAGACGTTATAACATTTATTCTGTAACCATGCATATATCCATTGGGGATATATATAATGTTTTTTTCTTCCGGTAACACTCTCTCTCTTTTTCTGACTGCAATTTTGTTTCTTTTTTTTTTTCATTGTTATAATATTCAGGAGCTGAAGAGAAGCAGCGGAGGCCCAGGGGATATGAGTAGTGTACGAATGGAGGAGATAGAGAGACTCGAAGAGCACAAGAAGTTGATGGAGAAAAGGCCGGAGTTGCAGCTGTCGGAGGAAACAAAGAAACTTAGGCAGGCTTGCTTCAAGGCCAACTACAAGAAGAGAAGGCTCATGGCCATAGCCGCTTCCCCATACATTTGAATATTGATGTATCTTCTTCAGAGGAAACAAAAATGAAAGAAAGAAAAATCGAAGACAAAAATATCTGTTCCCTTAATTTGTCGTGTTTTTTTTTTTCCAAACCATATGCATATATATTGTATACTATTCTCTCTAGTCATGTAGTGTAGAAGAGGATGGAGGGACTCCAACAAGAATTATGAAAAATTTATGTTAAGTTTCGTCACTAACTTAACCATCAAGGGGTCCGATTCGTAAATAATTGATCAAAGGGAATTGACCAGCCCTTGTGCAGGATGACCCAGGAATTGGATTTTTTCATTACCATATCATACGCGGCAAGCTTGCAGGCTTGGGCGGAAACGCTTCGCCACTTCTCCTCAATATCCCTTTTTGTTATATTTAAAAAGTAATTCTTCTTATAAAACATTCGTCTATATATTAACTCATGTTAAAAAAA
Organism: Aristolochia contorta; assembly: GCA_022405105.1. Lineage (NCBI taxonomy): Eukaryota > Viridiplantae > Streptophyta > Magnoliopsida > Piperales > Aristolochiaceae > Aristolochia > Aristolochia contorta. Next base: position 1,463,754 of record CM039667.1, on the reverse strand, counting down.
GTAAAACTTTTACTGGTGTCTTCAGCATTTTCTATCCATGAATTTGCCTAGTAATGATGTTATATGAGACTTCATTACTGAAGTCATAAGAATCCTACCTTGCCTTTGGAAGGTTTCTCGCAGTTGCCACTAGAACTAGTAATGATATCACGTCCGAAAAACATCTTGAAAATAATTAATAAAGATATATAGGGGAAGAAGGTTCCTCATCTGATCTTATAGCTTCCCTTTTTGTAATCAGTAGGACCACGTCTCTACTCATCTATGTAATTGTTGGTTTAGATGAGGGACCATGCCGGCCTCTAGGCCCCTACAAAAGAGGAATTGAGCAGTAACTCTGTACTATCGCTCAAGTTATTCTGAGCCATCCATGGAGATTGAAAACATTGAAGTCCATTAATTAACTCCTGTACGTCAATATCTCCCTGGGCCAGCTAACTATAAGTCTTTCTTAAGAGCATTAGTTCAAGGTCGGGCTATATAATTAGTTGGGAACTACGTACCACCAATTACTTTTGGTCAGTTTGAGGCACTAGTCTACTTCTTGTGACTTCATCAATAACATCATAAATGTTGCCAGCTTGTGCTAACGGTATCCTCCCCATCCTCACTCAACAATTTACAACGTACGTAATTGAAAGAAGCACCTAATGGATGCCTTATTTAATCAGTTCTAAAACTTTCCATTCGTTAAGCCCTCCTTCCCCCAAATGGTCTTAATCTATGTTAGGTGTTACTTACCTACGAGAGTCCTGACTCCTAACACAATGATAAAAACAAAAAGAAAAGAAACGCTTCACATAATTATATATTTCTCAATGCTTCTCCGGATATACAAAAAAAGAAGATCCTTATCTAGTAAATTAATCAACCCACTCATAATGAGGTAACTGACTAATTAACCGTCTACACTATATAATCCACCAATTATCTCTTCTCCTTCTTCTACATTTGCACAGAAATTCTAAGTTTTTTATGTTTCAACGCAGCAGCGATATGGTCAAGTTGGACCTTGAAAGCAGCGGATGATCATAGCATTACCAGTGAGCAATATTGCAGAATGCGAGCTGTGACTGGTGAGACGTGGTAAAAGTTATGGATGAAACCCAGAAGCGGAGCAAGGGTACTCGCTCGGTGTGCATGGTATAGTCACCTTCAATTCCTCATCAACGCCCGTCCAGCTTGTGCCCACTTTTTCCGGACCTCCATGGGACCACCTGCTTGATGCCTCCAGAGATGGTTTCCTGCGTTCGAGTCGCGATAAAAGTTTACAATTAAGATCAGTGATCGCTTCACCTCTGAAAAGACACTTCAGAATTGAATACAGAGCAATGCACAACAAGGACAACAAGGTGGCAAAGCCTTGTTCGAAGATGAAGCAACAAACGTGCCTTTGTCGTCTACTTCTGTTCGGGGATATGGGACGGGAATAGAATCAATAGATCCCTCTTTCATTCTTTAGCTATCCTCCACGAAAAATCGGAGGCGTTGGTTCATCGGAATAACAGGCGGAGCTTAGATTTTCTCCGTCTGTTTGCCTTGTCATTTCGGGAAGAAGGAAATGACAGGAGGAGGGTTGCATTGAATTCACTAGTTATCACTGATAAAGCTCATAACCATATCTCTGTTCATATGCGAGACATTAAAAGTAAAAAGAAAAAAAAATCCTCTCGAAGGTCTGAAAAAGAAAAAGGGACTGAATACTGCAATCTGGATTCCGGCAGAGGAATCGAAGACAAACTAAAAACAACAAAAGGTATCAAAAAATCCGGAATGAGCCAAAAACAGATTAGAGATTCCTTGGGCTTCTACCTGTCAGGATGACGGAGAAATGTAACAAAGTTCCAGAATAAACAGAGAAAAGTGGTTGGAACGAGCAAGTCTGGAAGAGTGGAGCGGAGAAGAAAAGAGCAGAGATGAAAGGAAGTAGAAAGAAGAAGGGGAGGAGATTAAACTTTAGCTCGTCTACCTTCCTTCCCCCAAATCCAATGAAAAAAAAACTTTGAACATGAGTCTTGACTTATTCGAAGAGAAAAGGCTGAAAAAATTAGCAGACAGATGGGCCGATATAAAGATTAAAGACATCCTTAAACAAAGGAATAAGAGGGAAAAGCTGAGGAAATCCTCTTTATCTTTTTACGTTATAAACAACAGTACTTATCACCGGCAGGAATTTTGCTACTACTGATAGTATTATGTAAACCTAGAATGATTTCATACAGGTTTTTGTCATGCAAAAGAGATTAATCACTATAAAAAGTGTTATTTTTTGTGAGGATTACATTAGAAAGCAATTTCCGAAGCCGAGCATGAACAACTACTAGATGGTGTTAGAGACTGGAGGGAGAAGAAACAACAGGTAATGGAAGAGTGTAACAAAGGAGGAACAAGAGGCATAGACAGGGTAGATAAATTCAACGTACCCAGAAATGACTGGTTGAGGTAGAGACGTTGAGAAAGCTTCCGGTCCTCCGAAACCTTGTAATCTTGACCCTCGTGAAAGTGTCTTCTCCGTCTCCGGCGACACTGACAGAAGAGGAATGGGGAAATTGATCTGAGTCAGGAGTTTTTCCACCATTTTCGATCCCCGCCTCGGCTTTGACCTTGCGATTCTTTTTCCCCCAAAAGCTAAACTTCAGCTTATCCTTTTCCTTCCTGTGAAGCTGGAAGAAGCCGGAACCGGATCTTTTTTCCGGACTGCAGTCCTTGAGCGATCGCTGCGAGGTGCAGGAGGAGGAGCGGGCGATGTAAGGACCATCGAGGACGGTGGTCGGGGAGGTGACGACGCCGGCCTCGCTCTGAAGCCTGGGCGGGAGGTCCAAGCCACGGGCGGGGATGAGGCCCTCGCCGGCGGCGGAGAAGCTTCTGGGCTTGCCCGGGGCTTCTTCCCATAAAAAGGGAACAGAGGCCGGCGGTCGGAGGGGCGGAGTGAGCATTCCGGCCGGCTCCGGTGACTGATTGGGCAGCGTGTAGAAGGAGAGCTTGAGCGTGGTGCTTGAGGGGTCTGAATCAGGTTCCGTTCCCATCGTCGAACTTTCTTTCTCTGTTTCTCGCTCTCTCTCTCTCTCTCTCTCTCTCTCTCTCTCTCTCCCTCTCCCTCTCCCTGATGAAAACCCGGCGAGGTTTTTCAATATTAGAAGGGGGATAGAATAGAATTGTATAAATCTGAGAACGCTCCTCTCGCCTCTTATTCACGAGAAGGAAGCCTGCCCTCGCTGCTCCTTCAGTTATATTTGGTATGACTTTCACCACCACTGACTGACTCAGGGGGCTTCTCTAGTGTCCTTCAGTACCGTTCCCAAATCCCCTTCATAACACCCGCTCCAAACTCCCCCAAATTACCACCTTTCTTTCCGTAATGCAACTGGAAATTCGGAAATATGGGTTTTGTCGCAATTGGAACGGATCAAACTGGGTTTCTGGAATTCAAACCGGAAAAGCTGTGAAGAAGCGGACTGATCGTTATTAATGGGATCCCTCCCATATTTAAGCCTGCATCACAGCCCGACTCACTCATGGAAGAATAGATGGACCACATCGCGAAACAAGAAAGCCAACTCACTTGTGGATGTTTCAATTGAATTTTTCGTTTCCTTATAAGTTTTCGTTCGGCTTCTTGTTCTTCAATTTCGTTTTTTTTCCACAACAACGGTTTTTAACATTTTAATCTGTCGAAGCTCTCTGTTGCTCAAGGTACTCTGCTTGTCGTCGCGGCTGTGGAGCCGCTGCTTTTCACATTGGAAATGCTAATGCGGTGAGGGTTTTGTGTCTTTTGTGCGTCAGTTATGTTATATATATTGATTCTGATCTTTGGATGCTACGCAGAGTGATCTGTCTTTTCTTCCCAAGGTTGCTTTGGGATCCAAGGATGCCTTTTTTAATTTCCCAGAGCTCCCTTATCCATCAAAGACGAGACCATTTCCAACCCCATTAATTTAGATATTGATTAGAGCTTATAATCCCCCTTTAGCTTAATTATTATTGAGCGGTAAGACGGTAAAGCACATCGCGAGAACAGGTTGTTTCTTCACTGCCATTAAATCGAACTAACAGTTTGCCAGCTCAAGATAGCTTTGTTCACCCATGAACTAATTCATCAGCTTAACAACTGGTAAAAAATCTTCTCCTTTTTCTCCTCTTCTATTTGTGATTAGATTAGGAACAGCCGAGAAGACTCGAATGTTTCTGCTGTTCTGGATTTCGGGTATCGTTCGCTCCGCAAGCGAGAGTGGACTATTAAACTGGGATGGCGATTTCTTTTACAATTTACAGCACCTCTGGTCCTTCCTTGCGGAAAGTTGAAAAACGAAAATGAAGCTGCAGGAGTCAAGACTGCGATGTTAGAACTAAAAGACTTTTCTGCGATGCTTTCTTTTCTTCCTTCTCTTGAAATGGATCGTGTCTTGCACCGCTGTTTAAAATCAAGTATGCGTTTTTAACTTTCCGCAACGTATATCGCCGGCGAAATTGACTAATTCGCTTCGTCCACCCACTAGGCCACTACCTCCGTGGTGCTTCAAGAGCTAAAAAATCTTAATTAAGTTTCGTGCTTCAAAAGCTAAAAATCTTAATTAAGTTTCGTGCATTTCTATTCAGCTTTCGAATTCGTCGCATCAGAAGCACGACTGCATTTACGTAGGACTTGACTACGAAGGCCACTGTCATTGTTGCGGGAGAAATCTAAGTTTCTGGACAAATCTCAGATATTAAATAACAATATAGTACCCCCTTCATATGACGATTGCTTTTGACAAATCTCAGATATTAAATAACGATATAGTACCCCCTTCATATGACGATTGCATTCGGAGTAATCGACAGATAAAATTCCAAAGATTACGCTGATGACTGCAACCCATTTTATTTCTGCTCTGCTTTCGGTGCCCTTATTTTTCCTCCACCTGAAAGGTAGTTGCCGATGAGACATGAAAACTACGCACCCGCCATCGTTTGGGTCCATCTGAGGGAAATTAATTTGTGGCAGGTGCTAAACAAATAGCAACTCTGTTGTCGATTCCGGAGAGGTGTTCCTCAGGACAGTGGCAAATTGCAGACAGCAAGCTTTTCTGGACAGTGACTGCACTTCCCACCGCCTATTTTTTTTGTTTTTTTTTTTTTTTTGGAAGAGGCTGGCTAACGTCCTGTTATCAGAGGTCAAAACAATGGAGTCTTCTCTCCTTTCCGTTTCAATGATGGAGTTCTCCTGGCCGTTGCGATTTATTCTCCTGAAGAACAGCCTTCTTGCTCTGTCTCCACTGAAGGGTGTTTTCTGATTCTCCGCCTGGAGGTTCTGTTATGAATTTCACATCCTCGGAGAGAAAAATGCATCTTGTCGCCTGAGGAACGGCAGCGGGACAAGAAGACGGACGCATTCGTCCCTCTCTTCATCATCCTAAAATTCGTGAATCCACAGACATGCCTCCTCAAGTCCTGATTACAGTTTCTGGACTGGACGGCAGGGAAAAGATGATTTCCTTTATTTACGACTCTGAACGTCGCGTTTTGTATTCTGTACCAACCAACCTGCGGATTCTACTGATAAATGACTAAAAAGATAAAACCCATCACGTTATCCGATTCCAAATCAATTAAGAGAGTGGCGAAAGGTACAAAAAGAAATCGTATAATCAGTGAGCTGACAGTGTTCAGCCCATGGCAAGTTAAGGAGAGGCCAAGAAAAGGATACACAAGTATTCAGCCAGCCATGCTTATGCATCTGAGAGAAGGCTTGTCTGAGCCTGGGTAAGTTGTTTGAGCTTACAATTTGGTTGATGGGTCGAGACATAAACGAGAAAACTTGAAACTTCAACACAGAATTCTTGGCTCAACTCCAAAACACACAATTCTTGGCTTGGTTTCTACAGTTTAATTGTAAATTTTCCTCAAGAATAATGCGAGAGCACTTCTTGTTTCTGCCAGAGACGTAAAAGAACATCTTGTTGCTATTGAAGAGAAAGCTGTAGTGAGTGACTAATCCTTTTTACATAATCGAAAGTGTAAAAAAGCTGAAAGGCTTATTTAACTCTCAACATACATGTAAATAATCATATAATGGAACCCATCTTCTGATATTGAAAACCAGGCTAGAATCGGAGGTGGAGAATCCCTTCACAAGCCAATGTTCCTTCAAGATCTCCAATAATCCGAGAAATCCGTATTTCCAATCCCCTCTGTACCTCTCTGAAGAGTGTTCTTACGTTATCTGCAAACTGCCTGATGTCAAAGCCTTCACATTTTTCAATCTCTTCCAGACCACCACTGATGCCACTTGAAATCCTGGACTGTATCTCCGTTAGCTTCTGTCCTGTTGCAACCATGTATCTCTGAAGCTGGAATGTTTCTTCTAAGAAATTGTGCAGTGATTCTGTGCCTTTCTTTGCCCGGACAAGATTTGAATCAGAGCAACCATCCTGCCGTCGATTCTCCTGCTTAAGGAAATGACCCATAAAACTCTAGAAATAAGCATGTTGTTCTAGACTCCTAGTGCTCGAACAGAAAAAAGAAATAGCATTTTATATACGATAGCTTCAATCTAGTATGAACAGAGTTACAGCTAAAAAAGCTTACCAGTCTCTTGCACAAATCGTTGGTCTTTTCTTCGAGGGATTGATACCTTTTCACCTGCTTATTGAGCAAAGAGATCATTAATAAGACACTTTTCGCCTGCTGTCCCTGCTCCTCAGTCTTCTCATGACTTTCACAACTTCCGGGTTCATAACCTGTTGCTTCATTACTAGCTGGCCTCGGGAGAGCATGCGTTCCAGTCAGTCTCTCGAGTAAAATAAGTTGCTGTTTAAGTCTTTTAATCTTGTATGAAATCCCAAGAGCTTGAAGATCCATCTTCCATGATGAATCCTTCTTCATGAAATGGCCATCTGTAGATATCTGGTCATCAGCTTTTAGTTCGCGCCGAGAACTTTTAGACAAATTCTCCACCGGGTCATGACAAGGGTCCATACCAACTTCCTTCTCTTCTTCAATCTCTTCTTCAATCTCTTCTTCAATCTCTTCTTCAGATGCTTGCATGGTCAAGCTCAACTTCTCTGACCGGTTCTCAGATTTTTCTTCACTTTTTCCCAGTTCTTCAAATGGTTTTTTGCACGAATTCTCTGCACTTGGGCCTTCAAATTCACTACTGGGCAAAGAAAGAGTAGTTGTTCGACCGTTCCAATCATCTGCCTGCAGCGCCGAATCTGTTTGTTGATTTTGCAGATAAAGAGCAGTACCCAGTTCGTCTGGATCACGATCTTTCAGTTTTTTCTTTATAATCTTCACCTCTGACCATAAAGCCATTGGATCCACTGATTGGAACCTTGCATTATAGCTTGTGTTGTTCTTCCTAGACTTGTGGGAAGATAATGCACATTTCTCTCTCATGATTTTCAGCTCCTTCTCCTTCTCCAGTAGAAGAGCTTCCAGTTTCAAGTTTTCTTCCCTGAACTGAGCTACATTCTCTTCAAGCACTTCAATGTGAGACTGAAGCCGCTTTGATTCCAGTTCCATGCTCAGTAAACGCCATCTGTAAACCTCCAATTTCTCGTCTTTGAATCTCATTTGTTCAGCGAATGCATCTATTTCCAAGCAATGCCTCTGTTCAATTATGGAAGTATACTTCTGCGTTTCCATGCGAATCCAGTCCTCCAACTGCTTCACCTCTGTGGATATAGCTACCGGGCAATCACAGGAAATAGAGATAGTCAACGAAAACTATCGATTTAGAGGGGAAAAGGAAATAAAAAAGAGTAATGCTAGACACACTTAGCGGACGCACCTATCCGACTTATATGTTAATCTAAGCCTTTAAAAATATAAAAATTTCTTTTTTTTATAAAATCCTATTTTCTAGAGGATAAACCTTAGGCATCAATGGTTTAGATTAACATGTCGATGGGATAGGTGCTGCCCATAGGTGCAGCTAGCATTTTTCAATAAAAAACGATGCTTGATACAATTATCACTTTATTCCTTAGTCTGCTCCACTTATTTAGAAAACTCTTCAATCTTAACGAGTAAAAGTCCTACTAAGGATGAGAAAAGAGATAAATTAAAAGAGGAACCGAAGAGCAGAAACGGTCTTTCATACCTGGTATCTTAGCAAAAGAAGAGATTCAGAGTAGAACCTTACCGAGTTCAGCATTTGCTTCGGGTGAATATGTCAGGCAAGACTGAATTAGGGTATCATCCATTTCCTTTGGACTAAGGGACTCGATTGCCTTCCTCTGGTCAGCTTCCAATAACTCGAGAAGAAGTGCTTTAGGGTTTACACCATTCCGATTCTGGGAGCACCCAACTCCGATAGAATCGAAACCCTTCTTTTCTGCTGCTAATCTCTCGGATCTGCAGTCGCTTCTGGTACCCGATTTACCTCGCAAATGGCTTTCGTTTCTCACTTCACAGCGAGTTCTCCACCTCTCTGACTCAAGCTCGGCTTGCTTTTTCCTTGTCTTGCAAATTTTTATTTCTTTCATCAAACTCTGTTTCTCAGAAGCATCCAACTTGGACTTTCTAAGCATCGCCGATAAGATTTTGTCCTTCTGCTCTGCATCCATCTGCAATTTAACAATCTCCAATGACACTTTTTCGACCATTGATGCTGCTTCTTCTTTCTGCTCCAAGACCGTATCGAGCTCTTGCTTTGTGGCTTCAAGCTCGCGAACGGCCCGACCCATCTCGGCTTCCATCTGGCGTTGGTTAGAGACGAGCTCAATGAAAGTAGTCTTATGCTTCCAAAGCTCAGCGGAGTGTTCTTCGACTTCTTTCTTCATGGTTTCTCTCAATTCATGCACAACCTCTTCTGACATTTGTAATTTCTCTTCTAATTCCTTTCTCCTCTTCTCTTCTTCTCCCAAGGCCTTTTCTCTGGACTGCATTGCCTCATCCATCTCTTTGATTTTCCCATTCAAATACGACGCGTTCTGTTTGTTCCTGATATCCAAATTGCGGAGCTCATTTACCAGAGCCTGAATTTGTAGCCGAAGCCTCTTTCTTTCACAAATCCAGTTTTGTTCTTGCGAAGCGAAAATGCCGACTACTTTCTCATTAGCTTTTGCATCTTCCTTTCGCCTTAGTCTCAGTTCTGCAATTTCTGTTTCAGCTTTCTTGAGCTGGTTCAATAGCCTGAATCTTTCTTGTTCTGCTTCTCCTCTCTGAGCTTTCCATACCAGCAAACCCAGGAGGTGGGCACTCCCTTGAAGCATTTTGTCCTTAATAATCGACCATTTTTCCTCAATCAAATCTGTTCTTCTCTCTTCTAAGAGTTGAAGGGCCATGAATGCACACGAAACCCCAAAGTAAATCGGAAAAGCGCTAACATCTTTCTCTACGGTAAGGGGCATACCAGAAGCAGAAAGCACCTGAGCATCATCCATCAGCTAGCAATTCCTTTTCGTTTCAGAATTTGTGAAAAGGAATTAGTAGAGACAACAGAAGACAGGAACCGAGAGTCCGTGCCAACTCCACTGATCGCAAGAAAATCGCATTTGACAGTTCTGTGCTTACTCGAATCAAAGGAACAGTAACAAAAGCCTTATATCGCAACAGAACAAGCATGATAACAACCGTCTCTCCAGGAAAGATGCCTGATTTTGGCGGATTCGAAGACCGCACCTAGAAGCGGAAAACGCCTTCTCCGCGCGAGTAACGCTTTCTCTGCAACAGGCCTCGGACGTTAGCGGCTTTTCATGAGTAAATCAAGGAAAGGGAAATACCCCCAAGCATGTCTTACTCTGTGGCGACTGCTACCGCCCTGGACGATTAAGCGTGACAACATATTCCTTCCGGAGTGCAGACACCCGGCAGAAAATCATGGGTATGTTAACTGCTCCTGGATTTGCAGAGGGGAATCGAACTGCTCTTCTGCCATACACCCTCACACCTGGGTGAGAATCATAACCAGAGGCATTCGGCCGCAAGAAAACACTTCTTTCACAGTCAAGTCTCCAAGATGGACATCTCACCCTCTTCTCACTGGACTAATAGACAGGTAACCTGCAACAGCTCATTTTAATTACTGTAGCCCTCCTTTCTGAAAAGACTCCTCAGAGTCCTGAACTTAGATCAAAAGGCCATTTTGACTAATTAACCCAGAAATTTTCCTCTTCCAAATGACAAAAATTCTCCGTCGCTCCCCCAAATAACTCCGGCCAAACTCGACTGTCGCAATAAATAAGACTCAACAGAGATGGAGAACAAAAGGAGAAGGTTTAGTACTACGTACCCAGAAAGCAGAGACGGTTATAAGGCTGTGAAAGCTCATTATCCTCATCATTCGATTATAATTAAATGGTCTCTCAACCTCTGGAAAGTGGATATATAGTCCCCTCACTGCTCCAACCTTTTCACCAATTCTCACGAATAAATGAAAGGTAAGTCAGAGCCATCTTTGCTCATGATAGGACCACGCCGGGGACCAGGTTTCCATGAGCAGCCTGTCTCTGCCTCCACCTTTCCTCCTCCCGGGCCTCCTCCTTCCGTAACCTGTAAAGAAGCAGATTGTTGGAGAAAGTCGCTGCATCCTTTTACTAAACAATTTCCGATGCCTTATTACGCGTCATAATCTTTTTATAATAACATGGCGTTTTCCAACTCTGACCTTGATGCCGGGTCCAGTTGAAGCTGGAACGATAGCCTGTGTTTAAAGCAAACTGGTTCTTTTTCACTGAGAAAGAATAAGACCCACATGAAAGATACTTTTTTTTTTTGACGTTTGTTCCTACTTTGTGTAACCTTAAGCAGCCGCTGATCTAACTCGAGCAATCATTAGAAACAAGCCTCTTATCTCCTCCGATTCATAACTTTAATTTGTTTAAGACCTCAGTGTGAGTAGCGTGTCTGCATTTGAGGTAACAGAGTTGGGAGGAATAAATTCCCGAGCTCCTGTTTGCAGTGATGAACTCCTATTAGAAATTCCGATGCATCTTTCTGCCCTCGAAAAAGGGTTACATGCATGTAAAACTCATCATGCAAAGTCGCATTCCTGTAAAGAATAAGAAAACGGCGTACCATATAACTCTCCCAGTCCGGAGACGGCATAAATGTACGTCTTAATTATCTAATCCAACAAAAACTACCAGGAAAAGCTGAAAAATTAAGCAGTTACTTGGGCTCTTCTTCGTGGCTTAGGAAGCGGTGCCTAATCTTTGGCTTTCGGCACAATTTTTGGCCGCGTCGATTTAAGCTGTACAACCACAACCAAAAAATTGGGACATAATGGGTTATGGGTCGACGATAGATTGAATGGCGGGTCCTTCTCAGAGAGAGGACTGCTAGAACGACAACGTAACCGACTTTTCCTCGCTTTTGCTTTTCTGCTTTTGCGCTTTTTTTTCTGCAGAAATCAAAGTGCTATCATCTGTGCCTGAGATGAGCAAGGGATTTTACAAGCCGGCATCGAAGAAAAGGCGGGGTAATACAGCAGGAAGCTTCAACAGTTTAACGGCTTCGTGTTCGTGGCGTTTTCATGTACTGCTCTGATCGGATCCTACCTCTCGTAGAGGAGGATAGTAGCGAAAGACTTTTTCCATCTTACTAGTGATGTAAAAAGGATCTGGCTTTGCAGTTTGCAGAGTTTTCGGTTTACCCCTTTAGAGTGACTACCATTGCTGGTCTCCGTACTCTGTTGACTGTTCTGGTGGAACTGCAGTCTTCTACAGCCGTTTGGTTTTACCAAATGGAACCCATCAAATGGACAATCAAGTTCTTTCAGTTAATAAAGACATGTCTCTTTATGGGCTTCGATTTTCGAAACAATCGGACAATCAAAATCATCCAGTATAGAGTAAAATTCAGGAAAAAAAAAAACAGAGAGGAGATTCTAGGGAAATGATGGAGTAAGCTCGAGGAAAAGGTCCGCTGTGACAGGGTTAATCGACCGTCTTCAGAGCGACAGAGAATCAGTTGCAAGCTTCCACGAATACTCAGGGCCGATTGATTCTCTTCCTTCCTTTCGGTGGGGATGAAAGGAAATTACAGACACGATCACTGGACACCCCATTGCTGCCCGAGCACGTTACTACTACACTCACATCAATTTTCCTGCTTTAGGAAAGCGGCCGATCGGTGCGATCATGCGAATAGAGGAAAATTGATAGACCAGGAACATTTCCGCACGGTGATCAATAGCTCACAACAGACAGACAAATGCAAAGATGGATGGTATTGCCTGGACCCTCGATGGTGCTGCGCAGGGAGACAAGCAGTCCCACTCATTAATAAATCACATGGGTGGGAGCGGAAACAAAACAGAGCATCTTTCATGGAAAATAAGGGCCCCAGTTAGAAAGTTTTGAGTTCTCTTAAGACCATGACACCATGTACTAGGATCCGTTGCCCATTCCAGTTCGCACTCTGCAATTCTCCTGGTCAATCAGTGAGGTACGGCAGTGCAATCAGCGACGAAGAAGGCATTCAAAGTACATTCGTCACTGCTTGTTTTCAGCACATTAATACAACGACTGTTCTCAATGAAAAGTTTTTTTTTTTTTATGGTTCTCAAAGAAAAGTAATCGCACAAGAACTGAAATTCTTGAAACTCTTACGCATTTGTCCCTCTCCCTCTCCCTCTAATTTGGAGTAAAGCAGACTATCCAATCAAAGTAAAAACAAAATTTAATAAGCAATTCAAGAGATGTCTAGTGTATAAACAAGAATTCACCTATCATACAAGAAACAGAACCGCATGATTCTCACTTAGTATTTCCTCTTCCTAATCTTGAAGCTGCTTGATCTTATCACATCATCATCAGCATTCAGTCTAGCTTCTAGAGCAGTAATAGATTCGGGCTTAGTGAAATACGTGAAGAGGAGGTAGATCCCATCCAAATATGTGTTTGTTTCTCCTGCCTTGTTCTTCTTTTTTATGCTATAAGCCAATGGAATGACTCCCCTGTTAAATACCTCGATGTACATGCCTCCCCCAGCTACAAGCAACTGTACAACAACATAGTTGAAAACTCAAAATAGTTGAAGATTGAATATTATTCATTGAATGCTTTGGAAGAATTTGTGGAAGTACAGACGGAAGTACAGTTAGGCATTTACTAATAAGAAAATGGAAACAAGACAAACATTCTGGTTCTTGTCCAAACCTTTATAAACCATTGAGGACCGTGTGCTTTTGCTCCTTTCCTTTTTCCCTCTAATCACAGAAGCATATGAGGAGGGAACAGAATTTCAAACAGCAACACTTTGTGATAAATAATTTTTAATGAGAAGATAGGACAAGCCAAGAGCTTAACAAGGCTACCAGTCATTAAGGTATCCGGTTTACAACTCAATATATCCAGTTCGACAACCAAGAGATAACAGCATTTCTGGATTTTGAAAAAGGTGATTTTGTATAATTGGAAAAAAGCACAGGCAGAATGTACATAAGTGCAGAGGCCTATAAATCACTTCAGTCTGTGGAAACAGAGTGTCCAACAGAAGTAGTTTAATATGTATTGATGATACCTTATACATTTGTTATGATCAAATCACAATGTGCACTACTGGTAGCATATTACAAGGACTGTAATAACTTCTCTAACACCTTAGCCAAGGAGGCTGTCAGTAGATGGTCTCTGCAGGTTGGTAGCTCCTGTGCTTACCCAAGGTTTAGGGATCATCCACTCCCTCATAGATTGTAACTTGTTGCTCTACTGTTAAGCAGTATAAGCATGGAATATCACCATTTCGCAAAATAGGAAGATAGTTACTCGACTTTAAACTAGGCTGATCTTTTTACATTCCAACGGAATTGGACTATTCATGCACATGAGAAGATAGAAAAGAACTTCCCAAGCCATAATAACTTTTAATATCTTTCAGTAAATTATCCCTAGCAGAAAGTTACTTTTCTAACCTAAGCACAGCTCAATGAATATGTGTCTCAATAAGTCATCTCCGATACCTTACCAATAAAGAAAAATTCAATCCTCTGTGGAGGCAGCATGACATCTCAAATGAAGAAGCATCCTATCTATGAGGTAGTACAGGTAAATAGCATCTCTCTGGTGTCTCACAGTAGAAATCTGCTATCAGTCAGAATTTCTTTCTTTTGTTTTGTTTTTCAGGAAAGCAGCTTTAGTAATATTTCTCTAAATAAAAATGTATGAAAAATTCCATCTGTTCAGACATGGGTAGCAGGCACTCACCTGTATTTCTTGGTTTTGGCTAGAATCCTAACACACCTTGTTTCTATCAAAATAACTAAAAAGAAACACAGATTAATGACGGCTGGATAAACCAAAAGGCTAGGAACTTTTTCCATTTGAAATAGGAATCATCGAAATGGACCTTACATTGATGATAGATCCAAAAAAACATGAGGCCAGTAGATGCTTCTACGGTAAAATAACTAGAAACAACAGAGAACTCCCAATACGGGAATTCTAAGGATCAGAGGCTGCATGAAATTTTTTTTTGAAAGCTTCTGCGTGAAGTAGATCGTGAGTTTGGACCAATACAATGGCACACTTGGTTTAGAATTATTTTCAGTGAGTTGATAATTTGTATGGACATCCACCACCTTTCATTCTGAAGGGGCTTAAACAGGCAAACGATGTAGAACTAGTGCATCCATTATACAAACAGCAACATAGCCAGAAGTTTCATGAAGGGTCAATTATAAATAACTATGCTATTATTTGGTACGATGTTTTATGTTATCTTAGTTTATCTTAGTTCACACATTTCATTCAGGCTTAATCCCCGCAAAATTATATAATAGCAGTTCATAGACGCGCCGAATCTCAAATTAGCCGCAGACGGAACAGAGTATCCAAAATAGTCACGCCAAAATTGCCCACAAGCGACGTATATATAGGCAACAAAAACAGGTAATTAAACTGGGCGAAACAAAGTCTATCCATTTACCTCTTCGTATCTCTGAGTGAGGGCAAGTCTTTCCTCTTCGGACATGTCAGGCCTCAGGACAGCCATGGTCTCGTACTGCCGAAGGCCGGGCGGGCATTGCGGTTCAACCTTTTCTTCAAGAGCAATAGACGACCCAGACGGGGGTTCCCTGTCGTCCCCAACGCCTTCTTCAAAAAACGAACCAGAGAAATCAAGGGTTAGGGCGGCGCGGACACTGAAACGCCGGCAGTTGATTCTCGGAAAGGGACGGAGACGACCCCCGGGAGAATATGATGGAAACGAAGAGGAGACAGCGAAGAAGATATTGGGAGACGAAGATGTGAGAGTCGAAGTGAAGGCAGCATACGCCATGGCTGTAGCAGAGAGAGAGTGGCACCCACGAAACGGTGAAGGAAATGGATAAGAGCTCGCACCCGGGCGCGACGGGCAGCGTCAGAAAAAATAAGTTCGGAGATAAATGTACATCGGAGTACTGTCTTACAGCGGCGCAGCCGAGACTCCACCACAGTTAACCCAGTGTTGTCCCCGTAGGTTAGCCTTTGGGAAACAATTTCACAGATTTCCTGAGTCTAAATAATAACAAAAAGAGAATAGTATATATGGAGCTTCCTTTTTTTTTTTTTTTTTTTTGTATGAGGAGTCCTACTTAATAACAATTTACTTTACAGACTTCTCACAAGGATCAATTTCTTATCATCAAAACAAGCTCGATTATTATATATAGAGGCCAAATTGTATTTCTAACCGATAGTATGGGATTTGATAACTCGTTAATAAAGAGAGACTGAAGACACATAATGGAAGGAAAGGAACTGTTTTCCAAAAGCAAACTCATTTTGAGTTTTGTTAAAAGTCCACGATTAGCACTTAGCACCCCGTGCAAAAATGATTAATTTCAATAATTTGATCATCTCAGAAGCCACTGAAGCGTCGGCACAGAAAGAGAGAGTGGGCTTCCGCCATGGCGAGCAAGAAAGGATCTCGATTCGATGTCGTCAATCTCGATAGACCCTGAACTTGTGATGAGATGTTTCGCTCATCCATACCCTGTAGTCTTTTTTTTTCTCACATGGCTTTTGATGTCGACGAGAAGTGCCTTCCACTGTTTCGCATGCTTTCCACAAGACCAGCAACAGAGAGAGAGAGAGAGAGAGAGAGAGAGAGAGAGAGACGTTCTTCAATTCCTCTAGTCGCCACGAGAGGCGGTCTCCGAGCACCAGGCCATTAAAAGCCAACAAATCGAATCATTCCCCAGGAAAAGGAAAAGAGTCGCTGCGCGCTGCTGCTCTCCCAATTAATCCCCACTCACGCGCCATGATTCTTCACGGAGCCAAACCGTGATGGACCCAAAATCCAAGCATCTAAGCACGGATTTAGATATTTTTGATTGAGATGGTGCTATTAATAATATTTATAGATGGAAACAAGATAGTGCGAGAATGACTGGGCAGCATTTGCAACTTTTGCTCCGGATTATCAAGAATATCGGACCTGCTTTAATGACTCGTCCTGCTGCTCGATCGTCGCTGCAAGGTTACCTCCCTTTAATTTACCTCCAATTATGATGAGACAGTTGAAGTTGAACTGAAGGGTTCGCCGGGCTTTGGGGATGTGGATATACAGAGAAAGGATTTGGGGAATACTCAAAAGGAGTTAACATCTGTGCTCCCATGTGAAACTACATTGGTGACTGATGGAAGAGACTCCATTCAGTTCATTTCATTCATACAGGGTCCAGCGCTCTCACTGGCAGCCTCAAGGACGAATTGGAAGGTAGAGACGTCCCTCTTTTTATCACATGTAAGTTCGACGGTGACGATTAATTACCTTCGTTTCCAGCTGCGATGAGCCCTGCGGGGGTACTGGGTAGTGGAACATGGATCCTTCGAATCTGGGTAAAACGGAATGGATCTTATCTCCAACCATGTGATCCCCGGAGACCTTTTTCTTCTTTGCAACACCAACGGTGAGAAGGTACAATCCCCACCTACAAGAGCTGGACACATGAAATCCATGGCGAAGGAGATCACAAAAGGCCCAGATCATGTATTTAACAAAAGAACAGAGGAAACCAGAGGACAAAATACACTGGTTAAAGATTCTTCTCTCCGAGTTGGAGTGCGTGGGTGGTTTGTGAAACAAGAACCAGAAGACAAAAGCAGGTGGGAGGAAAAGGTGATCTGGGTCATGAATGATGTGAACTGCAATAAGCATAAAACGAGCATAAAACGAGAATCGTTAGCAGATGGGAATTAGCTACTGGTGGTTCTGAGTAATATGATCTTACTGTTCAAGATTGATGTTTCAAAATCGAATCGTTGAACCGATTCAATGAGATGGAGATATGGAGGAGATACTCCAAATAATCTGACTAGGACTTCCTCTCTGTTTTCTTATAATTCTTTTGGACATGGAGCACTAGTAAACTCCAAAGAGGGGACGTCAATTGTCAGGACCTGCATTTAGGTTCTGCTGCTACCAACCATATTAATTATGCTTAAGCAGAAAAAAACAGCGTCAGTGACATTCGGCTTACTATCCTTGATTGCACAATGTACCGGCAATGGCGGAGGCTTTGAACTACTTGATAGGGAGGTTAACCTGCCTTCATCCAACCTCCTGGCCTCAGCAATGGAGACATTCAGATGAAAAGTCATGGGTCTGGTAGCTCTTTCCAGGTTACAACAGAGCTTTAGCCATTTGAGAGCTTACCTAAAAGAGAAGGATTGGGTGAGAGGTGGATCTCTTCTTCATGATTTAGACTCACGGGAGAGATACCGAGTTTCGGAAACCTGCCAGAGAAGTTTTCCGGGAAAGAGCAGTACGGAGTTTGTGAACAGACAAGTGCGGCCAAACTTGTACTGTTTCCTCGTCCTAATCATAGATTAAAAATCCGAGGATAAAAGGGAATCATGTTCTTTTGACTACCCCAGAACCAGAGAATATGTCATTTATCATCAGTTGCTCGAACTGAACTTTTTTCTTGCATTTTGTATACATAAAGCAAACACTAACTCTGAAACAAAGGACTCTTTCCGTCTAATGTAATCAAAATAATGTAACCACTCGTTCTCTCTCTCTCTCTCTCTCTCTCTCTCTCTCTCTCTCTCTCTCTCTCTCTCTCTCTCTCTCTCTCTCTCTCTCTCTCTCTCTCTCTCTCTCTCTCTCTGCTCCACGCGCACCCAGAAAAAAGTGCCTGTATTTTTCCTCCTTAAATTCTCAAATATGGCTCGGCTAACTCCTCGGCTGCTCTAGTTCTGAAAACACATTTCCCTACAAATAAAAAGCAGTCTCTTTTTCGTGCTTCTTCTGCGTCTAAAAGCTTCAGAATAATGGGTCTCCCGCCCTCTCCGAGCACTCATCAGTACCCTCCTTCGCTTCAACTCAAACTTTACCAGGCCTTCATATTCTCTGTGCCCATTCTCTTCACCATCATCCTCTTCCTCCTGTTTTATCTCTTTTACCTCAAAAGGAGAAGGCCCTCAAACCTTTCTCCGGAGCTTCTTCCGACGAGGATAACCCACGCTACCACGGTACTTTCATTGGTAACCTTTCTCCTACAAACTACCTCATTATTTGTTACTCTCAATTTTAACTTTGGAAAGAAGAATGTCAAAGTAGACTATGGATCCTTTTCATGTTTTATATTTCTGGAAGGGCTGAATTGTATGTAGCTCGTTTCTCAAAATTGATGTCTAATACTTTATGTTCACTAAGAGGAGTGACATCACGCCACATTCTCTCAGAAATATCCAACTGGTTCCTCTTCTTGATTTTTCGCTGTTATCTTTGTTTGATCATAACCTCAGTTTCATGTTTATTCTTTCAGCCTTTCGAAGTGGGTTTGGCGAAGGATTTCAGAGACGAGCTTCCCGTGATTGTGTTCAACGAGGAGGATTCCACGGCGAGGGAAACAGACACCCAGTGAGTTCTTCGTCTCTCCGTCTCTACCCGTCTTCGTCATGAATTTTTTTTTCGATCTTGTTCTTAATGTCACAATTTGATACATTTCTCTCTGAAGATGTAGTGTCTGCCTGGGGGATTTTGAGCTAAAAGAGCAATTGCACCAGCTCCCTTACTGCAAACACCTCTTTCATGTCGATTGCATCCGCCACTGGTTTGTCTCCAACGCCACTTGCCCACTCTGCCGCGCGTCAATTGTCCCAGTCAAAAGCCCCTCACTACCCACATCACTTGTGCTTCCGTCGCCGTCCCAAGCCCAGGAAGAGTCGAGGATTGAAGAACAGTCATACACGTCTCCGGGGCATTTGGGAGCATTGGAAGGATCCAGCAGTGGAAGCCCTTGCCTGCGACCAGAGTCCCGCCATTCATTTGTTCAGCCGCCCACGAATTCATTCACCGATTTCCAAATCCAGATCCAAGATGCACGAGCACAAATCATTCTGTAATTTTGTAAATACTAAAACTCAACACAGGCTTAGGAGTTAGAAGGGTGATCTTCCACCTCTTCGTTTTTTTTCTGAGTGGAGACGACAAACAGCGGAGCCCTCTTGATGGTCCTGTCTTCCGTGCTCCGGCAGAAAAGACGGCTTAACAAATCGAAGAAACTGTTCAAATCTGATGTCCTCCATTGTGGAAAGCAATCCTTCTTATCTCATTGTTATAACTTTAAATTAAGACTGTAATAGTTCAAGACCAGGAAATTGACGGGTTTTCGCCATTTGAGATAAAAGTGATGAAAGAGGAGGGACATCAGCACAGTGAATAAAAACTAAACATAAGGCGTACTGAATGATGATGAGCGCTCCAAGTGTGCGGATTGTAGAAGACCCTCAGACGTACTTTCAGATGCAGACGAGGCACGAAAAAGGAGATTCCTTTTTTTCTCTCTGCTATAAGAACGATGGTAACTTTTCCCTGCCTTCCACATGCTTCTCTCTGCCTGAGAGCCTGAGAGACGAGGGCCCACTGGCTCAATCAAGCCCCATTCTAAGCTCTTTTAGTTCCATGAAAGGTCGAAAGAGGTTCATCCTCAGTTTTAAAAAATTAAAGTAGAAAAAGATAAATACGAAAAAGCTTCAAACATTTTTTATTTCCCCAAAGTGAATGATAAAACGTTGCACATCTCTTTTTCTCTAGTCTTCTGGAACATAAACTATTTAGATTTTAGTTCCACGGAATGTAAGGGTGTCATTTAATCTTTGCACCTGTTCAAAATTTACTACATACCTGACATCAGATCAAAACAATAGGAAGAGTCCTCGGTCTTAACTCATAAACCACTAATTAAGAATTCATAACATCACGTTGGTGTTTTCCTTTCAAAAACTTTAGAACTTGAGTGAGGCTGCAATAACCACACATGCTAGACATAAGGCTATTGTCTTGGTCTTTATATGCAACTTCCCTTTATCACTTCTCAAAAACATGGCTTCATAGATCGGCAAACTGTTGACCACTACATAACCTGATATAAATATTTGTACAAACATCTCACTGAAACACCTCTTTTGCAGGGTTGTGCCCAGGCCGGTGATGAATGTTGCCAAATTGATTATAGCTATAGTGACCGGAGGCACGAATAATGGGGATGGGACACCAAATTCAAATAGGCCTTCCTTGTGTCGCTTACTCTGGTCATCATCAACCACTTTGCTGGTGACGTTGAACCCAAAGCCAGATATCCCTATTCGGCTTAATGAAAACTGGACGAGTGCAAAGAGAGATGAAGAAGCTCCCCTCATCATCCATATCCTCTGGTCACTCCACCATCGTTGGATTGTTCCCCCTCTCGCCAATATGAAATCCAGAAGATCTTGGCCATAAGCCCCAAGAGCCAAATATGCATACAAATAGAACCAAGGATCAGAGACCTGAAAAATTACATCATGGTTTCAATTCGTTACTTCAGAAAATATTGAAGTTGTGAGGTGCTTGGAAAGATATTTTGGTTATAGCATTCATACCTTCGGGAACAAGGAAAAGTGGTTGAGGAGGGTGAGTTGCGGAAGAAGGCCATATAAGACGATTGGGATAGACCAAAAGGGCCGGTAAGCATAAAATGCATACCAAATTCCAATGGGAACAGAAAATTTGGTGCCAAACGTAAGGGGATTGTGATGGCAGAAACCCACTTCAAGCTCGCCTATGCACCATCTCTTGTATTGGCTCAAGGCATCGTTAAGTGTAATGGGTGCATCTCCTAAGAAAGCTGGACGCACAAGATTGCAGAACACCGTCTTCCACCCTTCAATCTGCATCAGGTAGCCTGTGTGCAAGTCCTCCGTCAAGGATCCATATCTCAACCCCATCTACACATGTTTGCAGTACTTTTTCAATTTATATGACGAAAACACCATAATAAAATTAGTGCAACATACTTTCTGGGTTAGAGTTCACCTTCGTGCCCCAAGTAGTCCCCTGTTCATAAGTACAACTTGCTACTTTTTGGGCTAGTTGTAGAATAGAATCTGACAAAATATCTGTGTCTTTTTCTGAATCATCTGCGTCTTTTGATGCTGAAGGTGGTCCATAGAATGCTCGTCTCCGGAAGAAACATCCGGATCCCACATAAGAAGGACCCGCAAGCCCATCCATTCCTGCTGGGTTGATTTGGTAAAGCCGTTTGTGTTCACAACCATATATGTCGTTCTTATCAAGCTGTCTGAATTGTTGAGGGAACTGAACAAAAGCCAGATTGGAATTTGACAGTTTCTCTCTGTTGGGTTCTACCAAGAAGCACAAGGCACGACGTGGAGTTTGTGGGTCGTTTGAGTACATATCACAGTCAAGGGTGAGGATGAGCGGAGCATTGCTCATGGCGCCAGATACTCGGAGCTGAGTTAAATCCACACAAGTAAGTTCACACATTCTTGTAGATGATGCAGTTCTGATCAATTATGAATTAAAATTAGCTTCTTATTTGATGAGGGTTTAAATGCAACTCACTAATACATTCAGAGCTCCGGCCTTAAAGTTGTGGGGGATGCTCTTTCTTTTTTCCCTCGAGACATAGACAAGGTTTGGTAAATAGCTACCTGTAACATCTCTGTGTTTCTTGCTTTCAAGCAAAACCTGCACAGAAATAATGGATTCTTTACTCCTGGTGTTAACCTTCTTGAATGGATTTTGGATGGCGAGAGAAAAATTGCTTCTTTGAGAGATTCCAAGGAAGATTGTAATGGAAAGTGAAAACCTTGGGGGACATGCTAGAATTTTTTGTGTAAATGAGGCGTTCAGATTGAATCTAAATCCCTCTCTGTAGAACCACATTTATACATGTACAAAGAAATCTCTACAGTAAATAACTTTCTAATTGACATTCACTTTGTAAATAATCTTTTTTTTCTTTTTCCAATAACTCAACCATTTGCACCCTATTTCCGAGCCCTCCACCCCCACCCCCACCCCCCCTCCTTTGAATCGTTCACAAAAAAATGAAATTTTTTAAAAAATTAATTCAGTACATAAGAGTGAGATTAATATTATAACCTGAATGATTGCGGCGTGATCTTGCTGAGTAAATCCAGTCTTCCAGTGGCTGAAAAGATGCTGTTCATGGGCATTAAGCTCTTTGCTTAGCACCCGTCCTTTCTCTACCATGTCCTCTAACTTATCTCTCATGCTTTCATACATGTCCTATGCAAGAGCTTAAACTATATATTACCAGTGATACATCAAATGTTTTGTAAAAAATATGCATCGAATCCTTTGCAAATTATGACATGTTCAATCTATTTGTGTAAGGGTTGCATTTGCCACCCACTTTCAATTTTTTTATGAAACTGGCAGGACAACCATATTACATACTTTTTTTTCTTTTTTGAAGAAAACGAGCATACTGAATAGTATTCTTATTTAACAGGAAAAAAAATAAAAATAATTTAACTAAGCTTTTAAAAATATGTACAGGTACCAAATATGCAACAACTATAAGAATATTATTCAAAACTTCTTAATTTTGATACCAGGCCCCTCGTATATGCAAAAAGTAATTACTTAAGAGAAATATAAATGTCAACAACGACGGTAGCATTTACTATATTGTATAATATCGTCTTATATATTCTTTTTACAACTTCCCTAAAGAAAACAAAAGGAAGCAAAAGGACAAGAGACAGCTAGCAGAAAATCTCCAATATTTTTCGCCCTCGCTGCTTCTGATTCAGTGGTGGTCGTCGTCAGAATATAGTATAGAACTACGCGAAAAAGGGCAAAAGATTTCTGCAGACTAATTTGTTCAAGTTGTGATGGTATTGACGATAAATTGAAGATAACAATGCAGAACAAAAAGCTCTTCTTTTTTTTTTAAATTAAGACTGTAGTTTTAAGTAGATGCTGTAAATGGGTTTGCTCCTATGAGATATAACAAGAAAAGTAAAACTCAGAAAGTTCAAATGCAAAAGAGCAAATCAAAAGGGATTTCTTGTATATGAGAAAAGCAAAAAAAAACGACGAGTCTTCCATATGTATATGCTGATTTCCATGTCGAGACACGCGATACAAGGAAAGGAGGAAAATTTAAAAGCACACTCAGATGCTTAAATGATAAAAACAAGAAAGAAAACAAAATGACCGATTCATCTCTGACCTTTACCGAGAATTTTAGTCAACAATGCCGCCTGCAAACTGTTGGGCCATAAACAAGTAGGCAACTGTGCAATAAATGGATCTTGAAAAAATAAACAAATGAGTATGCTTAGTTCTCTAGGGAGCAAGAGATAAGATTTCAGAACAGTACAGAGTGTAAACATAAATGTACATAGGATTTTCAGTGCAGTACAGAGCGTAGAGATAAACATAACAGAGGTTGAAAGAGAATTTTTCTTGCGATAACAGTACTGGAGAGAGGAGTCGTTATATACCTTGAGCTCCGGCGAGGGGCAGAGAGCGTTGGACCCGAAGTACACCTCCGGACATCGGTCTTCAATCTTGTTCTTCTTGCAGAAAGGCAGCCAATGCCTGGCAAATTTTGCAGCTTCCATGAAAGCGAACAGAGTCAGTTCGGAGCCTCCGTCGTCCGAGACGTAGACCGATATCTTCTCGGCCGGATAATCGAAGGCCATGACGGAAAGAGCAGTGTTAACGACACTGATGGGGGGCTCCTTGAAAGGATCCGCGGTGCAGATGAACACATCCAACTTGGGAAACTCAGAGTCGCTGACGACGCAGGGGAGGTTCTCAGGGAACTCCTGCCGGTGGACCGGCCGCCACCGGAAACCCTGGTTCATGGCCCACATGAAGGCCAAGACGAGGTCTGCTACTAGCATGGTGAGAAAGATGAAGAACGAGGGAAGGGTGGCAGCATCCCTCAGTCGGACAAAGTGGTGGTAGAGCAGAGCCAAGATGGCGCAACTGTACACTATGGCATGAATGCGATTGGGGATGATTCGAGGATCGAGCTCGAGTTTATGGAGGGGAAGAGCCTTGCTCTCGCTTGGGTTTCCCATCTTCCAGATCCACACAGAGGAGGAGAGATCAATAATGCAGACAGGGCACAGATTGCAACACTCGATGAGGATACAGACTACAGTGCTAAAAAACGCTCATTAACCTTCCTCTTATAGACGAGCTTTCTCTTTCGTCCTGTCATCTGTAAGTACTACAGGAATCATATGCAACTTGTACAGATTTATTTTCCTTTTGTTTTGAAATAATCTATGATACGCTTACAATACTATTTGTATACATTTTTAGCATACATTTTGGGTACACCGCTCTGTAGAAGTGGGGTATTAAAATATTCTTCTTAGGGGTCCCAATTCTATAGGGATGGGTGTACCTAAAAACTTCAATCATGGAGTCTCTTCCTGTCCTCCACCTAACTAATCTGTAACTTAAATGAGTTAAAAAAATCTAGGGAACCAAATCAGAGAATCAGATTTGATGAACGGTAAGGACTCGAGCGTTAATACCTGCTAGTCATTAACATGTCTAGTTACGTCTTTAAGTACTTGCCCTTCCAAGAGAAGACCGAAGATGAAAACATTAATGTACACACAAAGGAAGAAACGTAGTAGATGAGAACACAAAAGTATTCAACGGCGAGAGGCTTATCAATTACTGGCCTGATGAACCCAACTCGTCCCCTCCTCATAAGAATAACTAAACAAGTGTTGGGGGGAACCATTGAAAGAGTACTCGTGCTCGAGGCATGACGAAGGGGTCCATGTCCATACAGAGCTCGACGTCTGAAGAAGCAACCGGAGCCGACAAAGTTGGATCCCTAAGGCAATCTAATCCCATCGCGTTTATCTGTAACAAGCGCTTGTACTCAGCATCATCGATACTTTCATTGAGACACTTTCGACACCGGCCATGGCAGACCCGACCATCTTGCAGCTATAAAATCAATACAAATTTAGCTGGAGAGTCATTCGATTGTGCTTCCTGCACTACGGTGGATTCCAGGATTGATGAGCTTAGAACTCAAATTTCTAGATTTTGGAGTTAGTCCCCCCTTTTAAGTTGTTGGCCATTGAGGTTCCCGCAACAACATCAAAATTTATGCCCACTCTCCGGTCAATGAAGATGAATATTCACAAATTGAACGGCACTGACACACACTGATGGATATTCTGTATTGAAAAGTTTTTTTGAACTTCACAAAATGCCTGAATCGCTCTGATTACAAGTGGTCTCGTTTCATATGGAGGGGCAGACTGTTGCCTGGTACAAGTGAATGGAAGCGAATAACCTATTGACGACTTGGAAGGCCTTCCTCGAGAGCGTTCGTCACCCATTTGAAACCTCCCTTTTTGAAGATCATCAAGGCAACTTATCGATGCTGATCCAAACCACCACTCCAGCAGAATTTCAATCAGATTTTGAAACACTCATGAACGAGGTTTCTTGAATTACAGAATCTCTTTTAACTTCTTGATCACAAGGTTGAAACCAAATACTCTGACCGGAGATGCTCTTCTTGCAATCGATGACTCTTATGAAACCTTTGCATTGGCAAGAACTTACGAAGCCAAAGCAGAGCATAATCGCTCTCCTTCCAGTTTCCGCCTAGGAACCCGTTGGGCCTCAAATGACGGAATGAACGCTCCTCAATGAAACTTCAATACCATCTTCCACCACCAGAACAGTCCACCGGTACATCTAATTCATTACAGAAGCCACAACTTCCCCTATTACCTACTCAAATGAATCTCCCCGTTCGACAGTTTACTAAAGTAGAGATCCGGGAGAAAGACTTGTATTATAATTGTGACCAGAAGTACACCGCCACCCACCGTTGTCGCAGTAAATTTTTAATCCTCTCTGATGGCGACGATGAGGAGAGTATTCCAGAAGGTTATTCAAAAATTCCAGAAACTGATTTGGTGGCAGGGGACATTTCGACCCCTAATACCTTGGCTGGCAAAGAGAACCCGCAATCTCTGCACTTAACCGGGCAAATCAATTCTATGAAATTCCGAATTCTTATAAGCAGCGGGAGTACTAATAATTTCATTAAGATGCTCTGAGTAGAAGGATAAAACTTATTGGTTAGATTATAGAGCACTCAATGCCATCACGGTCAAAGATAAATTTCTGATCCCCACCGTCGACGAACTCTTAGACGAATTGGGTGGTGCTAGAGTATTTTCTAAGTTGGACTTGCGAGAAGTATCATCAAATCCAGTTAAATCTAAAAGGACAACTAGACGACAGCATTAATAACACAAGAGGTGTTCATTGTGATGCTGTTTGATTTAACGAATGCCCCTTCAACCTTTCATGCTATAATTAATAAGATATTTGTAGCCTTGTTGAGGAAGTTTGTGATCATATTCTTTGATGACATCCTGGCATAGCATTATTCTTACAACTTTCACTAACTAACTTGTTGTGTTAATATCACAAATTAATTGGACATGCCCTTGGCAATCCTTGATTAGCTTAAATCCTGATTAATCTAAAAAATGGAAAATCAAAATTTGGACATTGGAGGTAAGAGAGTCACATGCACGTGAGGCAACGTCTCTGAGCTTGCAAATCCAAGCAAGAGAGGACAGAGAAGGGGGAAGGATAGGATTAATTAAATTGAGCTTAATTTCAGTGATTCAAGAAAGAGATTATGAATATTAATTTGAATAAGAAGGTTGTCAGCGGCACAATAAGATAGGTTTGTCTTAAGGCTATATGTCAACGCAAGTGAATCCAAGAGATTAGCCCTTGGAAAATCTTATCAATGCATCCTTTTATAATCATTACAATCTAATCAGAAATGAAAGTTAGCAAGAGTACGTAGGAGTTAGAAACTAGTTCAGGAGCATATCCTTGTCGATTTCTGATATGGGAAATATGTTTTGTCCAGACTTGTGATGATCATATGGGTTGTCGTCGATCATCAAGAGGTAACCCTGCAAGGATATCCATATATGACATACTTTGCGTTGAGTCGTTGACTGATGGCTACTTTAATTCGAATGGAATCTGCAGAGAGATGAGGAATTGTTCTCTCAGTACAATAAAATTTTCTTTTCCATGTCATTTCCCAGATGTAGTGGAGAGTTATTTAAGGGAAGGACGAAGCTTACTGTGAGTCCTCCCTTTCTGCCGAAACTTGTCAACCTTTTTACCTTCCAGTAGAATCCCAGCAGGAAACAAGGTTGAACCCCAACCTTATCATAATGGCGGCTGGAAGTAGCGTTTTGTTTTCATAACGATGCGTATGAAAGTAGAATACTCCATTATGATGTCCATGAATGTGAAAGTGAAAAGAAACAAATTAATACGCCAGAAACACTTCCAACGTCCGATGGTAGCCTCCAGTACCCTACTAACTTTGATACTAATTGTTTGATTCGATGAGTTTCTCTATCTGTGCACGCTTCAATACTGCCTAAACCACATCCCAGCAGGAGCGTCATGCACACGAAGTCCTCCCGTCATGGAGCCGGGGAAACTTTCAAACATTTTTTATTTCTTCAAAGTGAAAGATAAAACATTGCACCTCTCTTATTGATCAATAGTCTCCTGAAACATGAACCTTTTAGATTTTTGTTCCTCGGAATTAATGCAAGGGTGTCATTTAATCTTGCACCTGTTCCAAATTCACTACATACCTGACATCAGATCAAAACAACAGGAAGAGGAGTCCTCGGTCTTGACTCATAAAAAACTAAGAATCCATAACCCGTTGGTGTCTTCCTTTCAACTTTAGACCTTGAGTGAGGCTGCAATAACTACAAATGCTAGACATGAGGCTATTGTCATGGTCTTTATGTGCATCTTCCCTTTATCACTTCTCAAAAACATGGCTTCATACATCGGCAAACTGTTGACCACTACATAACCTGATATAAATACTTGTACAAACATCTCACTGAAACACTTCTTTTGCAGGGTTGTGCCCAGCCCGATGATGAATGTTGCCAAATTGATTATAGCTATAGTGACCGGAGGCACAAATAATGGGGATGGGACACCAAATTCAAATAGGCCTTCCTTGTGTCGCTTACTCTGGTCATCATCCACCACTTTGCTGGTGACGTTGAACCCAAAGCCAGATATCCCTATTCGGCTTAATGAAAACTGGACAAGTGCAAAGAGAAATGAAGATGCTGCCCTCATCATCCATATCCTCTGGTCACTCCACCATCGTTGGATTGTTCCCCCTCTCGCCAATATGAAATCCAGAAGATCTTGGCCATAAGCCCCAAGAGCCAAATATGCATACAAATAGAACCAAGGATCAGAGACCTGAAAAATTACATCATGGTTTCGATTCGTTACTTCAGAAAATATTGAAGTTGTAATGTATTTGGAAAGATATTTTGGTTACATCATTCATACCTTTGGGAACAAGGAAAAGTGGTTGAGGAGGGCGACTTGAGGCAGAAAGCCATATGAGAGGATTGGGATAGACCAAAAGGCCCAGTAGGCATAAAATGCATAACCAAATCCAATGGGAACAGATATGTGTTTGGTGCCAAACGTAAGGGGATTGTGATGGCAGAAACCCACTTCAAGCTCGCCTATGCACCATCTCTTGTTTTGGCTCAAGGCATCGTTAAGTGTAATGGGTGCATCTCCTAAGAAAGCTGGACGCACAGGATTGCAGAACACTGTCTTCCACCCTTCAATCTGCATCAGGTAGCCTGTGTGCAAGTCCTCCGACAAGGATCCATATCTCAACCCCATCTGCACATGTTTGTAGTACTTTTTCAATTTATATGACGAAAACACCATAATAAAATTAGTGCAACATACTTTCTGGGTTAGAGTTCACCTTCGTGCCCCAAGTAGTCCCCTGTTCATATGTACAACTTGCTACTTCTTGGGCTAGTTGTAGAATAGAATCTGACGAAATATCTGTGTCTCTTTCTGAATCATCTGCTTCTTTTGATGCTGAAGGTGGTCCATAGAATGCTCGTCTCCGGAAGAAACATCCGGATCCCACGTAAGCAGGACCGGCAAGCCCATCCATTCCTGCTGGGTTGATTTGGTAAAGCCGTTTGTGTTCACAACCATATATGTCGTTCTTATCAAGCTGTCTGAATTGTTGAGGGAACTGAACAAAAGCCAGATTGGAATTAAACAGTTTCTCTCTGTTGGGTTCTACCAAGAAGCACAAGGCACGACGAGGAGTTTGTGGGTCATTTGAGTACATATCACAGTCAAGGGTGAGGATGAGAGGGGCTTTGCTCATGGCGCCAGATACTCGGAGCTGAGTTAAATCCACACAAGTAAGTTCACATATTCTTGTAGATGATGCAGTTCTGATCAATTATGAATTGAAATTAGTTGCTAATTTGATGAGGGTTTAAATGCAACTCACTAATACATTCAGAGCTCCGGCCTTAAAGTTGTGGGGGATGCTCTTTCTTTTTTCCCTCGAGACATAGACAAGGTTTGGTAAATAGCTACCTGTAACATCTCTGTGTTTCTTGCTTTCAAGCAAAACCTGCACAGAAATAATAGATTCTTTACTCCTGGTGTTAACCTTCTTGAATGGATCTGGGAAGGAGGGAGAAAGATTGATTCTCTGAGAGATTCCAATTAAGGAAGATTGTGATGGAAAGTGAAAACCTTGGGGGACATGCTAAAGGAGTTCAGATTGAATCTACATTTCCCTCTATGTTTCTCCACATTTATACATGGCACACAGAAAATGGTTGTCTATATAGTAAACAACTTTCTAATTGACAATCACTTTGTAAATAATCTTTTTTTTTCCAATAACTCAACCATTGCACCCTACCTCCGTTCAAAAAAATGTAATTTTAAAAAATTAATTCAGTATATAAGGGTGAGATAAATAGTATAACCTGAAGGATTGTGGCGTGATCTTGCTGAGTAAATCCAGTCTTCCAGTGGCTGAAAAGCTGCCGTTCATGGGAATTCTTGAGAAGCTCTTTGCTCACCCGTCCTTTCTCTACCATGTCCTCTAACTTATCTCTCATGCTTTCATACATGTCCTATGCAAGAGCTCAAACTATATATTACCAGTGATACATCAAATGTTTTGTAGAAAATATGCATCGAATCCTTTGCAAATTATGACATGTTCAATCTATTTGTGTACGGCTTGCATTTGCTACCCACTTTCAAATTTTATAAGAAACTGGCATGACAACCATATTACATACACTTTTTTTTTCTTTTTTGGAGAAAACGAGCATTCAGAATAGTATTCTTATTTAACAGAAAGAAATAAAAAATCATTTAACTAAGCTTTTAAATATGTACAGGTCATGAAATGGAATCAACCTCTTCCAAAAAAAAAAAATATCTGTACAGGTACCAAATATGCACAACTATAAGAATATTATTTAAAACTTCTTAATTTTGATCCCAGCCCCTCGTATATGCTTAAAGTAATAACTTAATAGAAATATAAATGTCAACAACGAAGGTAGTATTGACTATATTGTATAATATCGTTTTATATATTCTTTTTACTACTTCCCTAAAGAAAACAAAAGCAAAAGGACAAGAGACAGCTATCAAGCCTATCACATGCCATTCCCGACCAAAATAGCTTTCTAAAGAAAAGCAAGTCATGTGACTCATGTCACGTATTAGGACCTCCACCCCTCCAGGCCACTGCATACTGCTTAGTTAGCAGAAAATCTCCAATATTTTTTGCCCTCGCTTCTTGTGATTCTGTGGTGGTCGTCGTCAGAATATAGTATAAAACTACGCGAAGAAGGGAAAAAGATTTCTGCAGACTAATTTGTTCAAGTTGTGATGGTATTGACGATAAATTGAAGATAACAATGCAGAACAAAAAGGTTTTCTCATTTTAAATCAAGACAGTAGTTTTAAGTTGATGCTGTAAATGGGTTTTTATGAGAAATAACAAGAAAAGTAAAATTCAGAAAGTTCAAATCCAAAAGAGCAAATCAAAGGGATTTCTTGTATATAAAAAAAAAAGCAAAAAAACAACGATTCTTCCATATATGTATATGCTGATTTCCCTGTCGAAACACGCCATACAAGGAAACGAAGAAAATTTAAAAGCACACTCAGATACTAAGATGATAAAAAGAAGAAAGAAAACAAAAAGACTGATTCGTCTCTGTCCTTTAACAAGAATTTTAGTCAATAACGCCGCCTGTAAACTATTGGGATATAAACAAATAGGCAGCAGTGGAAGAAATGGGTCTTTAAGAAAAAAATAATGAGTATGCCTAGTTCTCTAGGGAGCAAAAGATAAAATTTCAGTACAGTACAGAGCTTAAAGATGAATGTAGATAAGATTTTCAGTGCAGTACGGAGCGTAGAGATAAACATAGCAAAGGTCGAAAGAGAATTTTGCTTGGCATAAAAGCACTGGAGAGAGTTGTCATATACCTTGAGCTCCGGCGAGGGGCAGAGAGCGTTGGACCCGAAATACACCTCCGGACATCGGTCTTCAATCTTGTTCTTCTTGCAGAAAGGCAGCCAATGCCTGGCAAATTTTGCAGCTTCCATGAAAGCGAACAGAGTCAGTTCGGAGCCTCCGTCGTCCGAGACGTAGACCGATATCTTCTCGGCCGGATAATCGAAGGCCATGACGGAAAGAGCAGTGTTAACGACACTGATGGGGGGCTCCTTGAAAGGATCCGCGGTGCAGATGAACACATCCAACTTGGGAAACTCAGAGTCGCTGACGACGCAGGGGAGGTTCTCAGGGAACTCCTGCCGGCGGACCGGCCGCCACCGGAAACCCTGGTTCATGGCCCACATGAAGGCCAAGACGAGGTCTGCTACTAGCATAGTGAGAAAGATGAAGAACGAGGGAAGGGTGGCAGCATCCCTCAGTCGGATAACGTGGTGGTAGAGCAAAGCCAAGATGGCGCAACTGTACACTATGGCATGAATGCGATTGGGGATGATTCGAGGATCGAGCTCGAGTTTATGGAGGGGAAGAGCCTTGCTCTCGTTTGGGTTTCCCATCTTTCAGAGCCACGCAGAGGGGAAGAGAATAAGGCAGACAGGGCACAGGTTGCCAGACTCGATGAGTGTACAGACTACAGTGCTCAAAAACGCTCACTAACTACCATGCATGCCTAGCAGCAGAGTAGCACCTCACTCTTATAGACGGCCTCTCTCTTTCGTCCTGTCATCTGCTTATGTCACGGTAATAACTGACAGGAATCATATGCAACTTGTACAGATTTATTGTCCTTTTCTTTTAAAATAATCTAAACGGCAAATGTCTTTCGTTCGTTTTACCAAACAAACTTCAATCATGGAGTCTCTTCCTGTCCTCCAACTTACCTTTAACTTAAATGGGTTTCAAAAATCTGAGGAACCAAATCAGTGAACTTCAGATTTGATGAACGGTAAGGACTTGTCCTTTAATACCTGCCAGTCATTAACATGTCTAGTTCTGTCTTTCGGTACTTGTCCTTCCAAGAGAAGACCGAAGATGAAAACATTAATGTACACACAAAGGAAGAAACGCAGTAGATGAGAACACAAAAGAAGACTTTAAAAGTATTCAACGGCGAGAGGCTTATCAATTACTGGCCTGACGAACCCAAGTACTCGTCCCCTCCTCGTAAGAATAACTAAACAAGTGTTGGGGGAACCGTTGAAAGAGTACTCGTGCTCAAGGCACGACGAAGGGGTCCATGTCCATAGAGGGCTCGGCGTCTGAAGAAGCAACCGGTGCCGACAAAGTTGGGTCCTTGGAGGCCATCGAATCCCATCGCGTTTATCTATAACATACTCTTCTGCTCGCTCGCATACAGGTCATGCTTTGTTGAGTCCTCGACATCGTTGTGGGAATTGGGCGTAGGCGACATCCGGCAGCATTTCATCATCGACAGGTAGCAGAGTGGCTTTAGGGTCGTTTGATACACAATGGCCCATCCATCTGTAACATCCAGCTTTGATCAATGATCAAAACACCATGGACAATCTGATCAATTGAAGAGCAGAAACACGCCTATGTCATGACCACAGTCCCTAGGAGTTAGTTTTTCGGGGCTGTAGGTGCTGAAAAAAGAAAAAATGGTTTAATATTTTTTAGTTACATGTAAGTACTTAGGGTTAAACTCTCTTATCGTTTTATGAGACACTGCTTATAGTCGTGTTTGAGGTTGAGCAGAATGAAGGGAAAAAGTGATTTGATTGTTGCTCTTCTTCTTCCTCTGTTGTTCTTCTCTTCCTTCTTCTTCCTCTGTTGTTCTTCTCTTCCTTCTTCTTCCTCTGTTGTTCTTCTCTTCCTTCTTCTTCCTCTGTTGTTCTTCTCTTCCTTCTTCTTCCTCTGTTGTTCTTCTCTTCCTTCTTCTTCCTCTTGTTTTTCTCTTCCTTCTTCTTCCTAACCTTCGCTCTCGTTTCTGCGTAGGAGCTGACGTCACTCCCTCGAAGAGTAGATTTCAGCATCAATTGATACTTTCATTGAGACACTTCCGGCACCAGCCATGGCAGACCCGACCGTCTCGCAGCGATAAAATCAATACAAATTTAGCTGGAGAGTGATTCGATTATGCTTCTAAACCTGCAATACGGTGGACTCCAGGATTGATGAGCCTAGAACTCAAATTTCTAGAATTTTGAGCTAGTCCCCCATTTAAGTTGTTGCCCACTAAGGTTCCCGCAACAACATAAAAATTTATTCCCACTCTCCGGTCAATGAAGATGAAGATTCCCAGATTGAACTTCACCGACACACCCTGATGGGTATTTGTATTGAAAAGTTTTTTTTGAACTTCACAGAATCACTCCGATTACAAGTGGTCTCGTTTCATACGGAGGGGCAGACTGTTGTGTGGTACCAGTGGATGAAAGCCAATAACCAATTGACAGACTTGGAAGGCCTTCCTTGATAGCGTTCGTCACCCATTTGAAACCTCCTCATCAAGGCAACTTATCGATGCTGATCCAAACCACCACTGTAGCAGAATTTCAATCAGATTTTGAAACACTCCTGAACAAAGTTTCTTGAATTTCAGAATCTTTTTTAATTATCAGCTTCTTGATCACAAGGTTGAAACCAAATACTCGACGGGAGATGCTCTTCTCGCAGACGACTCTTATAAACCTTTGCATTCGCTAGAACTTACGAAGCCAAGGCAGAGCATAATCGCTCTCCTTCCCGTTTCCGCCTAGGAACCCGTTGGGCCTCAAATGACGGACTGGCCGCTCCTCAATGAAACTTCAACACTGTCTTCCACTACCAGAACAGTCCATCGGTACCACTAATTCATTACAGAAGCCACAACTTCCCCTATTACCAACTCAAATGAATCTCCCCATTCGGCGGCTTACTCCAGTAGAGATCCGGGAGAATCGGGAGAAAAACTTGTATTATAATTGTGACCATCAGTACACCTCCACCTACTGTTGTCGTAGTAAATTTTTAATCCTCTTGGATGGTGACAATGAGGAGAGTATTCCAGAAGGCTATCCAAAACTTCTAGAAACTGATTTGGTAGCAGGGGACATTTCGACCCCTACACTTTGGCTGGCCAAGAGAACCCGCAATCTCTGCACTCAACCAGGGAAGTCAATTCTATGAAATTCCGAATTCCTATTGGCAGCGGGAGTACTCATAATTTCATCAAGTCTGCTCTGTGTAGGAGGATAAGACTTATTGGTTCTGGGTAGATTATAGAGAACTTAATGCCATCACGGTCAAGGATATATTTCCTATCCCCACCGTCCACCAGCTCTTAGACGAATTGGGTGGTGCTTTAGTATTTTCTAGGTTGGGCTAGCAAGCCAAATATCATCAAATCCAATTAAATCAGAAAGGACGTTTAGAAGACGGCATTCATAACACACAAGGTGTTCATTGTGATGTTGTTTGATTTAACTTAGGCTCCCTCAACCTTTCAAGTTATAATTAATAAGATATCTGTAGCCTTGTTGAGAAAGTTTGTGATCTTATTCTTTGATGACATCCTGGCATAGCATTATTCTTACAACTTTCTCTAACTTGTTGTGTTAAAATCACAAATTAATTGGTCATGTCCTTGGCAATATTCCATGATTAGCCTAAATTCTGATTAATCTAAAAAATGAAAAATCAAAATTTAGACATAGAAGGTATGAGAGTCACACGTGAGGCAACGTCTCTCGGCTGGCAAATACAAGAGACGAGTGAGAAGGGGGAAGGATAGGATTAATTAAATTGAGCTTAATTTCAGTGATTCAAGAAAGAGATTATGAATATTTGAATAAGAAAGTTGTTGGCGGCACTATAAGATAGGCTTGACTTAAGGCTATATGTCGACGCAAGTGAATTCAAGAGATTAGCCCTTGGAATGACCTCTAGATTAGAAACATACTTATAAAAAACATTTTTTCGAAACTACATGCTCTATCCACCACTCTAGAAGAAACAATTCAAAATGTAATCACAAAGAAAGTAGGTGATTCCTTTGGATGGAGAGAGGAATTCAAAAGAGAACCGCAAAACGAGGAGGCAACCGAGCTAGCTAACCCCGCTAAATAGTCTACTGCTTAAGCACTACCTTGAACCTAGTTGTGAAGATGAACTCATTTGGCAGCCCAACTCGAATGGGGACTTTTCCATGAGATCAGCTTACAAAGTGCTATGTGAAAGGTA
This sequence comes from Aristolochia contorta, assembly GCA_022405105.1. Classification (NCBI taxonomy): domain Eukaryota; kingdom Viridiplantae; phylum Streptophyta; class Magnoliopsida; order Piperales; family Aristolochiaceae; genus Aristolochia; species Aristolochia contorta. The sequence continues at coordinate 1,427,939 of CM039667.1, read as the reverse complement.
GGATTTGCACCGTGCATGTTGGGCGTGGAAAGTCTCAACACCACTTAAGCAAAATTCCTCCTGTAGACAGCACTCCACAATAGATTGTTAACTAGAGAAAATCTCACGAGGAGAGGGATGACACTAGATTCAACTTTGTGTCCACTCAACAATGCTAAAGCTGAAAAGACCGACTATGTACTAATTCATGCACATTTGCTAAATACATATGGGACTTCTTCTGGTTAATGTGCCTACTCACATCAAGCACCTTCACCATAGTATCAGATTTGACCAAATTCTGGAGAACATCTAACCTTCCTCGGATCGGGAAGATCATGTTGGGAGCCAGCATGACCTTTATCCCCTAGTGTATCTGGGTAGCCAGAAACAAGTGAATCGAGCTTCTACAACCCCAACCACCGTCATGGCTGAGAGAATACTGTACAAAGTGATTTCCTTGTTGTGCACCACAAAGGAATTCCACCCAGACACAGGATTTAAATCTAAGGGCGTCTTGGGCAATGACTGTCAAACTTCACACAACAACACCCCCGGCAACCATGACAACATGGACACCACTACAACAAAATGTGTTCAAGTTCAACATTGACAGTTCATCAACCCAGGGCCAACAAATATACATGGACTAATTAGGAATCACGAAGGTACCATGTTACTAACTTTTGCAAGGCCAATCACGGATACAGACTCAGCGAAAGCTAAAGCTAGAGCTTTACTCCAAGGTATGAAGCTCTTTACTGCAAAATTTCAAGGTAACGTGGAAATCGAGAGCGACTGCCTAAATATAGTCTAGTGCAACCAACTAACCACATCCCCTGGAGACTCCAACACTTATGGAAATATGGCAAATAGGCACCACAATTGGATGTGCGTGGAACCACATTTCACGTAGGGCCGATACTGAGGCTGACAGTCTCGAGGGAGAGAGGGGGTTTCTCTAAGCCGACTAACGGAAACTCCTTCCAATTAGCCAAAGTAATCAACGTAGCATTGTATTAATCCCGCATGCAATTGAATCAAACTCCTAAAAAAATGACATACTTTGGATTGAATAGTTGACCGATGGCTACTTTAGATGAGGAACTGTCCTCTCATTACAATAAAAATTTATTTTTCATGTTATTTCCCTGATGTAGTGGAGAGACCACAAAATTTTTTAAGGGAAGGACGAAGCATCCTGTGAATCCTCCCTCTCATAAACTTGTCAACCTTTTTACCTACCTGTAGAATCCCACCAGGAAAGAAGATTAAACCCCAAGCTGATCACAAAGGCGGCATGAAGTTGCGTTTTGTTTTCATAACGATGCGTATGAAAGTAGAATACTCCACCATTATGTCCATGAATGTTAAACAGAGAAGAAACAAATCAATACCCCAGAAACACTTCCAACGTCCGATGGTAGCCTCCTGTACCCCTACTAATTTTGATACTAATTGTTTGATTCGATGAGTTTCTCTATCTGTGCACGCTTCAATACTGCCTAAATCTACATCCCAGCAGGAACGTCATGCACACGAAGTACTAACGTCAGGGAGCCGGGGAAACTTTCAAACATTTTTTATTTCTTCAAAGTGAAAGATAAAACATTGCACATCTTTTATTCAATAGTCTTCTATAACATGAAATTTTTAGATTTTAGTTCCTCGGAATGCAAGGGTGTCATTTAATCTTGCACCTGTTCAAAATTCACTACATACCTGACATCAGATCAAAACAATAGGAAGAGGATTCCTCGGTCTTGACTTAAAAACAACTAAGAATCTATAACACCTCGTTGGTGTTTTACTTTCAACAACTTTAGACCATGAGTGAGGCTGCAATAACTACACATGCTAGACATGAGGCTATTGTCTTGGTCTTTATGTGCAACTTCCCTTTATCACTTCTCAAAAACATGGCTTCATAGATCGGCAAACTGTTGACCACTACATAACCTGATATAAATATTTGTACAAACATCTCACTGAAACACTTCTTTTGCAGGGTTGTGCCCAGCCCGATGATGAATGTTGCCAAATTGATTATAGCTATAGTGACCGGAGGCACAAATAATGGGGATGGGACACCAAATTCAAATAGGCCTTCCTTGTGTCGCTTACTCTGGTCATCATCCACCACTTTGCTGGTGACGTTGAACCCAAAGCCAGATATCCCTATTCGGCTTAATGAAAACTGGACAAGTGCAAAGAGAAATGAAGATGCTGCCCTCATCATCCATATCCTCTGGTCACTCCACCATCGTTGGATTGTTCCCCCTCTCGCCAATATGAAATCCAGAAGATCTTGGCCATAAGCCCCAAGAGCCAAATATGCATACAAATAGAACCAAGGATCAGAGACCTGAAAAATTACATCATGGTTTCGATTCGTTACTTCAGAAAATATTGAAGTTGTAATGTATTTGGAAAGATATTTTGGTTACATCATTCATACCTTTGGGAACAAGGAAAAGTGGTTGAGGAGGGCGACTTGAGGCAGAAAGCCATATGAGAGGATTGGGATAGACCAAAAGGCCCAGTAGGCATAAAATGCATAACCAAATCCAATGGGAACAGATATGTGTTTGGTGCCAAACGTAAGGGGATTGTGATGGCAGAAACCCACTTCAAGCTCGCCTATGCACCATCTCTTGTTTTGGCTCAAGGCATCGTTAAGTGTAATGGGTGCATCTCCTAAGAAAGCTGGACGCACAGGATTGCAGAACACTGTCTTCCACCCTTCAATCTGCATCAGGTAGCCTGTGTGCAAGTCCTCCGACAAGGATCCATATCTCAACCCCATCTGCACATGTTTGTAGTACTTTTTCAATTTATATGACGAAAACACCATAATAAAATTAGTGCAACATACTTTCTGGGTTAGAGTTCACCTTCGTGCCCCAAGTAGTCCCCTGTTCATATGTACAACTTGCTACTTCTTGGGCTAGTTGTAGAATAGAATCTGACGAAATATCTGTGTCTCTTTCTGAATCATCTGCTTCTTTTGATGCTGAAGGTGGTCCATAGAATGCTCGTCTCCGGAAGAAACATCCGGATCCCACGTAAGCAGGACCGGCAAGCCCATCCATTCCTGCTGGGTTGATTTGGTAAAGCCGTTTGTGTTCACAACCATATATGTCGTTCTTATCAAGCTGTCTGAATTGTTGAGGAACTGAACAAAAGCCAGATTGGAATTAAACAGTTTCTCTCTGTTGGGTTCTACCAAGAAGCACAAGGCACGACGAGAGGAGTTTGTGGGTCATTTGAGTACATATCACAGTCAAGGGTGAGGATGAGAGGGGCTTTGCTCATGGCGCCAGATACTCGGAGCTGAGTTAAATCCACACAAGTAAGTTCACATATTCTTGTAGATGATGCAGTTCTGATCAATTATGAATTGAAATTAGTTGCTAATTTGATGAGGGTTTAAATGCAACTCACTAATACATTCAGAGCTCCGGCCTTAAAGTTGTGGGGGATGCTCTTTCTTTTTTCCCTCGAGACATAGACAAGGTTTGGTAAATAGCTACCTGTAACATCTCTGTGTTTCTTGCTTTCAAGCAAAACCTGCACAGAAATAATAGATTCTTTACTCCTGGTGTTAACCTTCTTGAATGGATCTGGGAAGGAGGGAGAAAGATTGATTCTCTGAGAGATTCCAATTAAGGAAGATTGTGATGGAAAGTGAAAACCTTGGGGGACATGCTAGAATTTTTGTGTAAATGAGTTCAGATTGAATCTACATTTCCCTCCATGTAGAACATATTTATACATGCCACAAAGAACCCCCGGCTCTCTCTCTCTCAATTGCACTCTCTCTCTCTCTCTCTCTCAATTGCACTCTCTCTCTCTCTCTCTCTCTCTCTCTCTCTCATTGCACTCTCTCTCTCTCTCAATTGCACTCTCTCTCTCTCTCTCTCTCTCTCTCTCTCTCTCTCTCAATTGCACTCTCTCTCTCTCTCTCATTGCACTCTCTCTCTCTCTCTCTCAATTGCACTCTCTCTCTCTCTCTCATTGCACTCTCTCTCTCTCTCTCAATTGCACTCTCTCTCTCTCTCTCAATTGCACTCTCTCTCTCTCTCTCTCTCAATTGCTCTCTCTCTCTCTCTCAATTGCACTCTCTCTCTCTCTCTCAATTGCACTCTCTCTCTCTCTCTCAATTGCACTCTCTCTCTCTCTCTCAATTGCACTCTCTCTCTCTCTCAATTACACTCTCTCTCTCTCTCTCTCTCTCTCTCTCTCTCTCTCTCTCTCTCTCTCTCTCTCTCTCAATTGCACTCTCTCTCTCTCCCCAATTGCACTCTCTCTCTCTCTCTCTCCAATCGTTCACAAAAAAATGTAATTCAAAAAATTAATTCAGTATATAAGGGTGAGATAAATAGTATAACCTGAAGGATTGTGGCGTGATCTTGCCGAGTAAATCCCGTCTTCCAGTGGCTGAAAAGCTGCTGTTCATGGGCATTCTTGAGAAGCTCCTTGCTCACCAGTCCTTTCTCTACCATGTCTTCTAACTTATCTCTCATGCTTTCATACATGTCCTACGCAAGAGCTCAAACTATTACCAGTGATACATAAAATGTTTTGTGGAAAACATGCATCAATTCCTTTGCAAATTATGACATTTTCAATCCATTTGTGTAAGATTTACATTTGCTACCCACTTTCAATTTTTTTATGAAACTTGCATGACAACCATATTACATTCTTTTTTTCTTTTTGTTTTTGGAGAAAACAAGCATATAGAATTGCCAAGATATCCCAGGTTTTCTGCAAGAACAAGCAGAGTTTGTAATACTAACATTAAAGTTTTTAAAAGAAACCACCTGGAGAAAAGGTTCCAGTTCTCTGACCCATGACATATCTTTCAAAAGAAAGTTTTACAGTCTCAAATCAGAAGTATTTGGGAAGTTCATTTTTTTTCACATTCATTCACATACACACAAAAAAAAAAGAACAACAAATTAAACTCAATAATTAAACAAAACATGAAAAGAATTCCTTTTAAATCGTCGCATATGCTCAAAGTTGGATATTAAAATGGATGATCAATTTTAGGTTTCTTAATCTAGTGTAATAGCATATTTCCTCTTAACACCAACCATAGAAAAACATTTGTCTGAACAATCCCTCCATCACCAAATGCCATAATTTTTCACATAACATTCTCAAAAATTTGAGATGGAAAATAAAGATGGATGTGAAGCAGTCAACTCATCATAGATTGACAAAAAGTGGTTGAAGGACATTTTGGAATAAAGAAAGATAAATTTAAAAAGATCCAAGTTATTAAGCGAGGACAAAAAGGTGTGGTGCACTTATGTAATTTCACCACTGCCGTCCCCATAAGGAAAGCTTTCTCAGCATTTCAGGTGAGTAATTTTCTGCTTTCACTACACTACATATAAAGGACCATTGCTATTACATAGAATTTGGATGATACATACGACTACAGCAACTACTACAACATCCTCGTGCTTAGTTTTGAGTAGATGGGTTTATAAAAGAAACTACTACAAAGTATATATGTTGAACTTATAGCAGATAAGGTTGCACTAAAACTTACTCTTCTTGTACCACCACCAAAGTTAAATGATCCTATTTTCATGTTCTAAAAGAAGAAGCAGCTATGGCACAAGAAAGAACGGACGCCATAAAGGCGGATGGGATAGTTGCTTGACTAGGCATTCTCCCTTTGTCTGTTCTCAGAATCATGGCCTCATAGATGGGCCAACAGTTCACCATCACAAAGCCTGATATAAGCAATTGTGCCATCACCTCGCCTATATTTTTTAAAAGCAAACCTTGAACAAGGCCTATAGTGAAGCAGATGACATTGACTAGGGCAATAGTCCCTATGGAAATGAAAAATGGCGATGCAGCTCCAAACTCGAACACCCCTTCCTCGTATCTCTTGCTTTCATCCACGTCATTAACTTTAGTAGTCAAATTGAACCCAGTCCCCCAGATGCCGATTGATGTGAAGGAGAATTGAATAAGCGCAAAGAGATAGGATGAGGTGCCTCTGATCATCCACATTCGTTGATCACTCCACCAACGTTGTACCGTTCCTTTTTCGCTCAGGAAGTCGAGAAGATCTTGGCCATATGCTCCCAGGAATAAATACGCATACAAATAGAACCAAGGACTCGAGGCCTACAAATATTCCATGTTATAAAAACCACAACTACCAGAAAGATAAGGAATGTCGGACAGTACAGAGGAGACTATTTTTGTCATCTACCTTGGGAAATAGGGGTGGAATTTGAGCAAGGAGAGAGAGTTGTGGAAGGAGGCCATAAATGGTAACTGGCAGTGCATAAAATGGCCAAAAAGCGTAATGCCCATAGCACATACCCATCGGAAGAGACATATTTCTGACGCCAAAGACGAGAGGATTGTACTTGGAGAGGGCAACCTCCAATAATCCCACGCCCCACCTTTCATTCTGGCTCAAAGCATCCGCCAAATTTATGGGCACATCTCCCAGAAATGCAGCTCTCTCAGGGTTACAAAATAGAGATCGCCATCCCTCGCACTTGAGCCTGTACCCTGTAAAGTAATCCTCCACTAGAGAGCCATATCTGAATCCCACCTATTCCATTGTAAATTGGCTTTTTAGTAGTGGAAATAATTCTATGCTATTCTGTGCACAATAGAAAGCCTACCTAGTGACATAAAACAGAGAATTTGAACCACAGTAATTTCCAGAAACAGAGAGAAACAAAACCTAAGAAGACTAAACTCGAGAGGAGCCCCATTACCTGATGACCCCAACTTGTGCCGTCCTCGTAGAAGCAACTGGCCAAGTGTTGGGCATCCTCATTCAAGCTTCCAATACTTGTAACAGTAGACAACGAGGGGGAGCCGTAGAGAGCTGTTCGCCTGAAGAAGCATCCAGTTCCAACGTAATTGGGGCCTTGGTAGCCATCCATTCCTAGTGGATTTATTTGGAACAAGCGCTTGTGCTCGCACGCATAGATGTCCCGCTTGTTCAGTCCTCGGTACCGTTGCGGGAATTGCACATAGGCAACACTTCGCATTTCCTCGTCAACAAGGTAGCACAGGGCCCGGAGAACCGTCCCAGGATCATTACTGTACATATCGCAGTCAAGTGTGAGGATGAACGGTGCATCACTCATCCTACCCGACACTCGTAGCTGCAACCACGTAAAAGTAAAGAGAAATCACTCGTCTAAGACTCTGAATTGAAGAATTCCATGTATTGCACCCAGAGTTTTCTGAGACGCCCTTCAGCACAAAAAAACCCTTGATTCTCGAAGGGAGACGCGTCTTAAGAAGGAAGACATCTCAAGGGGTCATAACTTGAATCCACTAAGAACTAACCAAAGCATTGAGAGCCCCAGCTTTGAAGTGGTGGTGCTGAGTTCTGCTTTTCTCTCTGGACAAGTAGATGAGGTTGGGAATTTTGCCGCCTCCAACATCTGAATCTTTCTCGCAATGCAGCAAAGGCAGAATCACAGGTGGGTGATCTTGTCGAGTAAATCCGTGAATCCTCCAGACTTTGAACCGCTCTTCGTCAGCTTCATAAATCTCCTCCACCCGACCGACCTCCATCGCACGTTCTATTCGGGCTTTCATCGCCTCGTACATCTCCTAGAAGAAACTCCTTGGAAACTTATGAATTTCTTAGAGCACGATTATCTCTATAGAAACACAGAAAACATCCAAGAGAACATGTGTATATTGAGGAAGAGAATAGGATTCCGTGTTCAACGACATTTGTAGCAAGGTAAAGTGTAACAGGTAAATTATTCTGTTCAAATTGACAGATGATCGCGAGTTCAGTAGTTGTAAATAATGATGGTATTCTAATTTAACATAAAAAATATAAAAACCATTTAACAAACCTTTCAAAAAATTTGTACAAGTACTAAATATGCAAAAACTATAATAATATTATTTAAAAATTCTTACTTTTGATCCGAGTCCCCTCGTGTATACATAAAATAATAACTTAAGAGAAATATAAATACCAACAACGAAGCTAGTATGGACCATATTGATTACTACTGTTTTATATATATATTTTTTAGATCATCAAAAGAGCATTATATATTCTTTTTACTACTTCCCTAAAGAAAACAAAAAGGAATCACAAAGGAAAAGAGAGCTATTAAGCCTATCACATGCCATTCCCTACCAAAATAGCATTCTAAAGAAAACCCAGCCATGTCACGTAGTGGGACCTCAACCCCCACTAACCACAGCATGCTGCTTAGCAGAAAATCTTCAATATTTTTTGCCCTCGCTGCTTGTGATTCAGTGGTGGTCGTCGTCAGAATATAGTATAGAACTACGCGAAGAAGGGCAAAAGATTTCTGCAGACTAATTTGTTCAAGTTGTGATGGTATTGACGATAAATTGAAGATAACAATGCAGAACAAAAAGCTTTTCTTTCTTTAAATCAAGACAGTAGTTTTAAGTTGATGCTGTAAATGGGTTTTTATGAGAAATAACAAGAAAAGTAAAATTCAGAAAGTTCAAATCCAAAAGAGCAAATCAAAGGGATTTCTTGTATATAAAAAAAAAGCAAAAAACAACGATTCTTCCATATATGTATATGCTGATTTCCCTGTCGAAACACGCGATACAAGGAAAGGAAGAAAATTTAAAAGCACACTCAGATACTAAGATGATAAAAAGAAGAAAGAAAACAAAATGACTGATTCGTCTCTGTCCTTTACCGAGAGTTTTAGTCAACAATGCCGCCTGTAAACAAGTGGGCAACTGTGGAAAAAATGGGTTTTTAAGAAAAAAATAATGAGTATGCCTAGTTCTCTAGGGAGTAAGAGATAAGATTTCAGTACAGCACAGAGGGTAAAGATGAATGAAGACAAGATTTTCAGTGTAGTACAGAGCGTAGAGATAAACATAACAAAGGTCGAAGAGAATTTTATATACCTTGAGCTCCGGCGAGGGGCAGAGAGCGTTGGACCCGAAATACACCTCCGGACATCGGTCTTCAATCTTGTTCTTCTTGCAGAAAGGCAGCCAATGCCTGGCAAATTTTGCAGCTTCCATGAAAGCGAACAGAGTCAGTTCGGAGCCTCCGTCGTCCGAGACGTAGACCGATATCTTCTCGGCCGGATAATCGAAGGCCATGACGGAAAGAGCAGTGTTAACGACACTGATGGGGGGCTCCTTGAAAGGATCCGCGGTGCAGATGAACACATCCAACTTGGGAAACTCAGAGTCGCTGATGACGCAGGGGAGGTTCTCAGGGAACTCCTGCCGGCGGACCGGCCGCCACCGGAAACCCTGGTTCATGGCCCACATGAAGGCCAAGACGAGGTCTGCCACTAGCATGGTGAGAAAGATGAAGAACGAGGGAAGGGTGGCAGCATCCCTCAGTCGGACAAAGTGGTGGTAGAGCAGAGCCAAGATGGCACAACTGTACACTATGGCATGAATGCGATTGGGGATGATTCGAGGATCGAGCTCGAGTTTATGGAGGGGAAGAGCCTTGCTCTCGTTTGGGTTTCCCATCTTCCAGAGCCACGCAGAGGGGAAGAGATCAATAAGGCAGACAGGGCACAGGTTGCAAGATTCGATGAGTGTACAGACTACAGTTCTCAAAAACGCTCACTAACCACCATGCATGCCTTGCAGCAGAGTAGCACCTCACTCTTATAGACAACCTCTCTTTCGTCCTGTCACTTGCTTATGTCATATGCAACTTGTATATGACATAATCATATGCAACTTGTACAGATTTATTGTCCTTTTCTTTTGAAATAATCTAAACGGCAAATGTCTTTCGTTCGTTTTACCAAACAAACTTCAATCATGGAGTCTCTTCCTGTCCTCCACCTTATCTGTAACTTAAATGGGTTAAAAAAAAATCTGAGGAACCAAATCAGTGAACTTCAGATTTGATGAACGGTAAGGACTTGCCCTTTAATACCTGCCAGTCATTGGACAGTCCTGTTTAATTAACATGTTAGTCCAGTCTTCCAGTACTTGCCCATCCGTTCTACAGGAGAGAAGACTGAATATTAAAATATTAATGTACACAGAAAGGGAGAAACGCAAAAGAAGTACTATTTAAAACGTATTCAAAGATGAGACATTTTAAAGTGTCTTGTCGTCCAAAATCAAGATGACGAACAAAGAGAATCTCTAGCCTGTTAAATCATGCCCCATTTATGCAACGAAGCCAATTTCTATACGGTTCTGTACCAATAGAGTTGAGGCGAGAAAGAATTTTTGGAGTTTGGCATTCGTCATCAAAATCTGATCTGTTCCAAAACGCTAGCCTCAATAGATTAGAAATAACAGGTCAGGAGTCGATTCGATACTGGCCATATATCAGAGACCACATTAAGATCCATCGTAAACACGGAACCGTGAGAATTAAACAAAGGGCAGGAAACTAACTTGCAGACGTAAGGAGAAGGAAAAGAGGGTCAATCCGAAATCGACTTACTGCTAATGCTATTCAAGCAGTTGTCCAGACTCCAGAGCTTTCTCCGTCACGTAGCTAGGGTTGCCGACGAGCTTCCTCTGCGGCTCATTCCCTTTTGATCCCATTTAAAGATCCCACGGGAATATTTCATTCTCCCGCCTTCCCTGAATATTAAATGAGATTTCTCTACTTTAGTTTGGAAAGAAGAGGTTAGAGATCATAACTTTAGGCGTTATTTGTTCCCTTAAAAGTGGAAATTCCAGTCTCCACTCCCTACTTCCACGAGTAAAAAAGTCTAACGGCTATTAAAAAGGTAATTTTGCCATCCCGACGTGGGCTTTGACGTACGTGGCAATCCGCATCAGTATTAAATAATCCCCCTGCAAGCAGTTCATGTGATTCAACTAGAAGAAGAGCAGTTCGTGGCGAAATGGCTAAATGGCTACAACTAAAGAGGAAGGCCGAGACCCCTCTGAAATTGTCGCTATAACATGAAGGGTCTTTAATTTATATGCTTTATTGAGAAGATTAATAAATTGATCAAGTGCGTTGGGGAAGATTAGCAGGGGAAGTTGAGCAAGGAGGCAGAGTTGTGGGATGAGGCTGTAGACGGTGATCGCAATGGCATAAAAGGGCCAGAGGAAGTGATGCAAATAGCACATACATGGCCATCGGAAGCGACAGTTTCTTGAAGCCGTAGACAATTAAAGGTGCTGTATTTGGAGAAGAAGACATCCAGAAATCCTGCAAACCACCTCTTGTTCTGACTCAGAGCATCCTCCAGAGTGAATGTGATGGGCATATCTCCCAGAAAGGCATGCAGCTCTCTCGGGGTTACAAAACACGGATCTCCACCCCTCGCACATGAGCCTAGCTATACCCGGTAAAGAAATCCTCCACCAGAGACCCATATCTGAAACCCATCTGTTTATACATATATATTGCAATAGTGCTAGTGCATGTCAGTACTTTTGATTCTAAATTTTTCGAACAGAGGGAATTGGTGGCTTGATTTATCAATTACCTGATGACCCCAAATCGTCCCCTCCTCGTAGCAACCGAAGTGTAGAAGGGAACCGTTGAAAGAGCAACCGATTCATATTGTCCACAGAGAGCTCGGCGCCTGAAGAAGCAACCGGTGCCGACAAAGTTGGGGTCCTTGGTGGCCATCGAAACCCATCGCGTTTATCTGTAACAAGCGCTTGTTCACGCTCGCATACATGTCATGCTCGTAATTGAGTCCTCGACAGCGCTGCGGGAATTGGACGTATGCGACATCCGGCAACATTTCCTCGTCGGCAACCCGAAGAGCCGCTTGTGGGTCGTTGCAGTACATGTCGCAGTCGAGGGTGAGGAACAATTGGGCGTTGCTCTTCTTCCCCGACACTTGTGGGTCGCATACATGCTGATCTTTATTTAATTTTTCCTTTCATTTTGTATAGAGTGCATGAGTAGATAATTAGATTGCGTTATTCTAAGAACTGGACCCACCGACCAAATCCTCACCCTACCCTCAACTGTCTGGACTCTGGACTGATCTGGATATTAATGGTAGAAAGATAACCGGGCGAAGACAAGTGACAGCTCTCTCTATCAAATCTACTAGATCGTACGCATCACACCCAAAATAGCTTCCCTACAAAATTTGTCCAGCTTGTCCAAGTAGAGATCAGCCTCTGACTTTTCCAGAAGAATAACTACTACTCATTGTTAGACCTATTAGGTAAGAAAACACTTAATTAGACAAATAATAGAAGATAGACTACTCTTTAATTCAATCTATAAAAGGAATTCTAATAAACTTACCAGAATTCTAATGAAGTAATTATGCAAAAACAAAATTCAACAATATAACAGAATTTGAATCTATAATAGAAATAACTCAATTTATTCTAATAGAAGAACTACAATATGATTGTAATTTAAAAAGATAACAGAATTTTAAAACACAACAAGTACATCAACTAGAATAAACAAATTCTAAATTTCAGCAGGTTAAACATGCAATGTCACCTAATTATTTGAACTAAACAAGTAGAACTACAACAATATATATTGCATTCCAATTCAGTCTATATAAAGATAGATTAAATTACAGCAGGAAACTAAGTTTTGATTAATCTGATTAGTAACAATTAACTATTGAACGATGCACAAAACATAAAACTATAGCATTCTGATCAAATTAAACTAAAAAACCAAAAACTTATTGGTTTGATGCTAAGGCGGGGAGAAATCCATTGCCTTAAAAACGTTATCGTCGAGCACGGTGCAGAGTCACAGGCCGAGCGTCTCCCGAGGATACGTGCACTCATCGCTTAGAGTTCCGAGTCGTTCGGGAACCAGATCAAAGAGGATTTATGCTTGAAGAAAATTTCGAGAGAGAATAAATGCACGGCATATGAAGAGACTTCGCTCGAAGAAGAAAACACAAGATGGAGAAGATGACAGCGAGAGACGAAGAAGAAGACCGTGAGAAATTAAGAAGAAGAAGGCACGGGATGAAGAAGAAAATAGCACGGTGTTTCCCGTCTCTTCCAAGAATAACAAATAGGAAAAGTTTTGCCGAGAAAGAAGACGCTGAGGTTCTGGTTTTGCCGAGGAAGACAAAGGTAAGTCTCTGGTTTTTCCGTATCTTTGGGTTTTCGGGGAACCCTCGTTTTATCCCCAATTCACAAACGGGCAAAAGTCCCGTTCGTGTTATGAGTTCTCGTTTAATAGTTTTACCGTTCAGAAACGGTAATAAGACTCACAGTTAGGGAAACGGGTCCCGACTCTCAGTCGGGTCCCAAAATAGTCATTTTCCCAACACTCATGTCAGAACTCGCTGTGTTTTAACATTCAAAGTCGCCAACCTCCAGTGCTGCTCGAGTTATCTCAGAATTAGTACTCGATCGCTATGTTGTTTATCAGCGTTCAAATTAAACGTATACTGTGACTTTAAGGTTGGTGATGCATATTATAAGGTGAGAATAATTTCAGTACTGTTTTAGTGTTGTACATGTCATGACTCATGTAGGCTAGCTAGCTTCTGTACTATTCTGGGTTTTTTAATTAATTTCGAGAGATTTTGATTGAGTAGTACTGGAGGGTTGTTACCTCGAGCTCCGACTGGGGAAATTAAGTGGGACGAGTGTGGGCCATAAAATACGTCAGGACATCTATCTTCACTCTTGTTCTTCTTGCAGAAGGGTTGCCAGTGTGCTGCAAACTTTGCAGCTTCCATGAAGGCAAACAGGGTCAATTCGGATCCCCCGTACGTCGTCGGAAACGTAGACGGATAGCTTCTCTGCCGGATAATCCAAGTCCAGCACGGTTAGAGCGGTGGGAACAACGGAATGAACACGATAGAGGATGATGAGAGGGTCGAGCTGGAGCTTGTGGAGTGGGAGAGGTTTGCTCATATCATCACTTTGGGTTTCCCATATTAATCGCAGTACCATTTGTAACATACCTACGTAGGATATATATATGTATAGATGTGGACGGTACTGATCAGTATATAGATCAGTGCAGAAGATTGATTTACTTTCTTTCCTATACTTACTGTATGTGCTATATTTTTGTATATGTATAACTTAATTGTGATCTCTTGACAGTTATCCATACTGCAAGAGTGATGATCGATCTCTTGCAAGTTGCTACTTAATTCCAGAGACGACTTGTCGCCCTTAAGGAGCTGGAGTAAGAAAAGACTCGCCGGACCCTACTGGAGACGACGTATTAGCTTGGGCCCTTCTATCCAGCTTCTTTCTGCAACTCGGGGCAACAAAGTGTCGGCCTTAAAAGCTTGGGCCCTTTTATCCTCACCGACGTACTCATGAGTCATGACCGCCCACGGATATCTTGTGGGTCGTAACATCGATCTGGACGTCCTTTATTCAAACGTTAATTTGTAGACCTTAACAAGATTCACTAATTAATTAATCACTCGCCGAGTTAATATCACAAATTAATTGGATATGTCCTTCGCAAGAGACGGAGAAGATGGGATTAATTAAGCTGAGATTAATTTAAGTGATTCAGAAAGAGGAGATTATGAATATTTTGAATAAAATGTTATTGGGGGCGGCATTATAATATAAGATGGGCTTGACTTAAGGCGATATGTCAACGCAAGTGGATTCCAAGAGATCATTAGCCCTTGCATGGAAAATCTTGTCCATGCATCTGTAACATACCAATTTCTCAAACTAATAAGTCAGTAGTATTTCTACTCATGTACGCAATATATCTGAGTGCTTTCTTGCGCAATATGGATTCCAAAAGACATACTTTGCGTTGACTGATGGCGGCTTTAATTTGAAAGGAATCTGCAGAGAGATGAGGAACTGTCCTCACATTACAAAAACAATTTCCTTTCCTTGTCATTCCCTGATGTAGTGGAGAGACCACAAAGTTATCTAAGGGAAGGACGAAGCTTCCTGTGAGGTCCTCCCTTTTTACAGAAACTTGTCAACCTTTTTTAACTTCCTGCGGAATCCCATAATTAAAGCAAAATTAAACCCCAACCTTATCATAATGGCGGCTGGAAGTTGCGTTTTGTTTTCATAATGATGCCTATGAAAGTATAGTACTCCATTATGATCTCCATGAGTGTGAAAGTGAGAACAAATTAAACCCCAGAAACACTTCCAACGTCCGATGGTTCCCGTTTCCACTTTCTCCTTCAGTCCTTCATTGATTATGAGCCTTATATATATGTATATAAAATCCCCTCTTGCCTTATATAATTAATTGCTGGTAGCCTCCACTCCTACTAATTTTGATACTAATTCATGTTTAGTTTGATGAGCTCTGTGCACGCTTTCTGCCTAATCCTTCCTCCCTGTAGGAGCGTCATGCACATGAAATCCTCACGTCAGACAGCCGGGGAAACTAACCACTACATCTTTGTGCCTCTCCTAATTCAGACATGTACACAAACCCACCTCATGATAAAAGGGATCGATTCGGCGGAATTAATTGGTTACCTGATTCCTGCCCGCTCGCCGGCCCGTTAGGTACTGCAGGAAGAACTTCTGGGAATCACAGGAACGGTCCTGCGTCCCCTGTATCTTAAGTCTAATAGTTCTACTTCAGGAAAAAGCAAATAGTTTCAGTATATATACAGTTTGATAAAGCTGATAAAGAAAGCAGCAAAAGTAGAAGCGCCTGATCTCCAGCTCAAAGTCTAATAAGTTAGAGGGAGTACTAACCGCACAGGCGAACCCACCATGTGAGCCATTCACGTGTCTCAGACCGACCTTATATTGCGCAATGAACAGCTAGCTAGCCATATACTACATATTGGAACTGCAGTTTTCCTGAAACTGAGCACACGGATGCATGAAACTCCCTGTAGTAACTAACCAAGTTGACAACATTTTTCAGATCCCAGACTCGCTCGTTTGTGGTCGAGAGAAAAAGCTCTTCATTCGAACCCACTTGCGGGTTTTCTTCAAATGGGTGGAGAGGTATAATTTTTGGGGTACTAGTGAAGGTGTTGAAAAATAGGGGAGAGGTTGGTTCCTTGTTCTTGTTGGGTTCGATAAATCCAGTTATCTTGACTTCACGATGCGACATTGGTCTGCTTGTCCTCACCGCCATAAATATGGTGACTCCCTGAATTGTTTTATTCTTCTTCAACGTTGAAATCAGCTCTGTTTCCTTCCTATATAGGACCATTCTCCAGACGTGTTTCTGGGGTCTGTGGAGGCAGAAACATTCAACAATGGTTGTCAAGTTTATTACATTCCGATCTGTTGTTTTCTCTTTGGTAGAGTTTTCATGGCTTTGGATTTGATGCAATACGAGAAGAAGAAACTCTACTTACAATGAAATGCAGTTCTTCAGATTATTTACAGAGATTAAGACGAGACGAAGCGGAACAGAGACCAGGTTGTTGTAACTGTTTGTTTGTTTCCGATGTAGAGATTCAACAAACGTAACAGTTTCATTTTGCTTTCTTTATTCTTTTCTCTTCGGGAACCTATATGACTTTCCTACATTTAGGATTACTCCGTGTTAGCCACCCAGAATGCAAAACCAAACGAAACAGAACGTTTTCGGTTCTTTTTTTTTTCTTTCTTTTTTTTTCCTGGATGCGAAGAGTAGGAAAAAAAAAGTTCGGTTTCCTAGCAGAAGCAGGAAAAACGTATTGAAAAATGTTTCCAAACATCTCCTCCCCACATGGGTTTCGGGTCGAAAAATACAAGAATTTGGCAGGATAAGAAGGATAATTATGGTGGTAAGTGGTTACCCACGAGGAATCTAGTCGAGTAAAACAAGTAAACGCCTTCAAATGTGTGGGATTCCTCGTCCTAATCTGATTGCTTAACTGTCTAGCCTCCCCAAATCGAGTAAGCTGGAGAGGAGAGCAGTTTCTTTTCTTCTCCTTCAAGTCTGACTGACTCGGAGGACATCAAAAGAATAAGCTCCCGACAGGATTAGTGCATCGATTCCAAGCTAAATAAAAACTATTAAAACTCATCCTGGACAAAGGAAAAAACATTCCGTCCTATGTGTTACTTTGGATTATATAAAGCATAATCACATGAGAATGAGGTGGTTAGGACCAAACAGGCGTGACAATTGTAACTTCCACATAGGAAGCAGGCTGTCTTTTTCTTCCAATTTTCTATATACAGGATGACGTGGGCTATGTCTTTTGCTCCAAAGCCAAGAGAAGGGACAAAGGGAGGATGCCCACTGAGGGCCCCTCCACCCCTAGCATTTTGGGTCCTCTCCCTGTTCACAACCCTAGTCCACTCTCATCACATCCAATTCTGCTTCATCCAAGGGCTCGTTTAAGATTAATTAAAATTTGGCCTAAATAAAGCCAGATATGGGTACAATTCATAATTGGGGATCAAATCCCACTTGCCCACCTTCTTAGATTAAAAGCCTAAACACGTCTCTCTCTCTCTCTCTCTCTCTCTCTCTCTCTCTCTCTCAATTGCACTCTCTCTCTCTCTCTCAATTGCACTCTCTCTCTCTCTCTCTCTCAATTGCACTCTCTCTCTCTTTCTCTCTCAATTGCACTCTCTCTCTCTCTCTCTCTCTCTCAATTGCACTCTCTCTCTCTCTCTCAATTGCACACTCTCTCTCTCTCTCAATTGCACTCTCTCTCTTTCTCTCTCAATTGCACTCTCTCTTTCTCTCTCAATTGCACTCTCTCTCTCTCTCTCTCTCTCTGGAACAAAGCATGGAAGTATTGAAAGGGATCCCACATTCCCATTAACCCATGATTGTCTCCACATGTTCGTGTTGCATAAAATTGGATTACAACCCAAAAAGCATCTCTTGAATAAGGGTCCACAAAACAAATATAGTTTGAGTAATACAGCAGGAGGGCCTAAAAAGGGAAGAAGAAGAGTGGCTAAGAGTTGAGTGTGTGAGCATGGGTGTGATAAGTAAGGCGGGAGAACGACCAAGGAGCACCAGCCAAATTGGTCTCCACATGGGGACGACGTGCATTCAGAAAACTACCCAATTGAGCCAATCATGAATTTAACTAATATATATAAGATGAGCCAAAGAGGATGTCACATTATCTTATAAGATGGAGATGGAGCTAGTCATCCTCTTCTCCGGTTTTAGGTGCTTTAATTTTCCATGCTAGTGGTTAATCTTCGGCCTTTACATGAGGTCAAGGGTAGAGAAATCATTAGATAATACGCCCAAAGTGATTGGAAGAAGTCGAGGGGGAGGGGGAAATTAGTGGGGTTGAGGAAAAAAGTTGAGGGAGCAAATATCCACAACCCTAATGGCACCTTCAATTCTGGGCTTCTCTTGCCTACTCATGTCCTGTCCGATTTCCTTATAAACTACTTGGAAGGAAAAGATGTCACCAATGCTTGGCCCCTTGTTGGCCCTTTCCCTGTCATCTCTTCTCCCTCTTTTTCCCATACCCCCCACTACTATTTCTTTTGGCTTCATTGACTGTTGCCTCTCTGTTTCCTTACGTGTCATGAAAGTGAATTTTGCCAGACTTTCACTTGAGACTATTTCTGAACCAGCTTCTAGCCACTATATATGGGAACGATTCACTTATTCCTGTTTGAGTAGACTAGAATGGACCGTCTCCATTTCTGGGTTGGTTTGAAAAGCTTTAGTGAATGGAACTGATCAATTTATTCAACAAAAATTAGTGATGTTTTAGTCATTTTAGTTTCCTATCATTTCAAACAGCTCACCTAATGAATCAATTCTAGCCACTCAGCCGAAAGAAAGTCACATGGGGAATGAGTTCTAAATTTTAGAAACAAAAAAAAAAAAAAAGGAAGAAGATCTGGGAATGAGTTCTCCCGATCTCCAATTACGGAACCTTAACTTAATTATCTCCAATTTATTTTTAGAATTGACTCTCAGCGTATCACGCAGACCATTCACGGCATCATCTGAATTGACTCTTTTTAAAGTAAACACAAGAACCTTTATGCTCAAAATAAGAAATAAGGAGAAAGAAATTGATCTGATTTGGGATCTGTGTGGTGAAAGTTAATTTGGGAAATCAAATATTCTGCGAAATTTTTACGGTATCCATCCATCAAATTGACCATTGGGAGATGTATATAAATAGATGTATTAGCAAAGAAGGAAAAGAAGAAGAGTTAAAATAATGATGGAAACCTCACAAGAACGCTATCTAGAAGGAATCTTTGAAATACCCCCTTCCTCCTAATGTGCAAAAGAAGCACCAAAACCTTCTTGTCCCCGGTAAAGTGTAACTCTTTGCAAGTATTATTCCTAGCTTTAGGGACTAAACAAACCCTTTCCCCTCGGACCAAAAGCGAACGAAGCAACCGAAAAGCAAGAAGAAGGAAAAAAAAAAGGAGAAAAAATTTAAAAAAAAGTGCCGTTGATCCCTTTTAAGAAAAATGCACTTGACATTATTTCCGTCTCCTCCTCCTCCCTTCTCTCAACAGGTAGATCCCCCTAATCTCTCAATTATTTTTTAATAATTGCCCTGTAATGGAGGAAAAGAGCTATCACGGAAAGCTAGGTGTGCTTGACCCTCTATTAAAAGTTAATGATCTCATTAGATCATTTCAAAGGAAGCATTTGGCTTTTATCCGCGATTCCTTTTAGGGTTCATTGGTTTATTTCCTTATATTGCGAGACGTGAGGGCAGAAAGAAAGAGCCAGCGAGAGAGAGGTGAGTGGGTTTCGTTAATTGGGTACTGTTTTGAAAACTCTGAGACGTGATTTGGATCCCACTTTGTCGATAATTAAGTCGCTCAAATATTCGTCTCCGTGCGGGGAAAAGAGAAAGCGGGACAAGTTAAAAAATGTAGAAAAAGATGATTAATCAGGCTAGCGATTAATTATTTTAATTATATTCGGTAATGCGACCGGCCCCCTGGCTTTCGAGAGCGCCAAGGAACGAGTATCGAAAAAGCGGGAGACGAAATTCCGAAACTGCCCCTGGGTCCGGGTCCGGGTCCCTGTCCCCCCTCCCCCCTGTCTGGCTTGACTACAGCAACGACGACAACGGCGTCGTCGGTGTCCAATGTTACGTTCCGTTATGCGGTACCACATATTTATCGTTTTCTTCTTCTTATTATTATTATTATTATTATTATTATTATTTTTCAATATAGTCTCCTCGTTCGTTCGTTTCCAGCTTGCGGTCCGAGGGGGGTCACCGGTTCTCTTCCTCGTTCCTCGGTCCACCGATTGGTCTAGCCTGCCCTAATCTTACCGACATTGTCTGCTCTGGCGTCACAGGCCCGCGTCAGGGAACCGGCTTGCTTTGCAGGCTTGCTGCAAGACCCATCTCATTCTTATCTCCTCCCCAAATTTTAAAACCTTTTTTTTTTTTTTTTTGTCTATAACAAATTTTCCAAGATAACCGCGCGAGAGTATTGTGCAAGCGAAGACAAAAAAAATTGCGTGGCAGTTTGACAGTGGACGCGGGGGTTGGCCCACCAGGCGGATATATGTACTCGCTGACATCATCCACAGATTTGTTTCCCCATTGGAGAAACAATTATAAAAATACCTCTATAATCAGTCAGCGATCTTAATCCGGTCCATGGACCGGCATATTATTATAAAATAAAAAATAAATGCTATCTCTGGGTCCCACCCCGTGGACGGCTTCGCATTTTAACCCATATTTATTTCTTTATTGTTATCGATAGTAGTTCTTACATATATCGTGGCGGGGCCTACAGGTATGTCGCATCTCAATGATAAAATCGTAGGTAGGCACACAAGCGCCTCCTCCACCTGGGAACGGGAGTTCCCCTCTTCAGGGATTAGAGGGGAAAGGGAGGACGGGGGTGCAAATAATCAAGGATTGGGGGTACCATTTTGGAAAACGATCCGAGGAGCAGTTGTCCATGTCATCCACTTTTCTCCCCTTTATTTTTTATTTATTATTATTTTGTTTTTGCTTTTTGTGGTCTGAAAAGATTGAAATTCCGAAGGAATTGACGGGTGATGACTTGCTTCGTGAAGATCGGGAATCATTTACTCGTGCCACGGATGTGCAAAGATCCACGTGACCGGGCCCACTGACACCGTGGAGGTACGCTCGGTTCGTTTCAGCTGACGCATCATCGGGCCCCACAGGAGGTACGGAAACCGCTTCGACCCGGCGGGACCAGGGGACGGCGATGGCGTTTACTGTAATTTTATGAGAGAGAATGGGGGCAAGAGAAGAAACAGGTAAAAACAGATATAAACAAATAAAAAATTGAGAAAGAAAGAGAAAAAAAAAAGGGAGAGGGGAGGGAGGGGGCAGGCGAGTGGTCATTCCGCCTGCCTGCTGCTCGGTGGACACACTACATACACCCGTGGACGGAAACCGTCTCGTCCGTAACGGCGTAACGCGTTTCCCGAAGCTGCGTCGGCGCGTCGGCGCGTCGGCGCGCATGCAGACGTAGTAGCGGCTGGGACGGCGCCTCGGCGTCGGTTCGGGCTTCTGTCTCCCGATAGCCGATTTGGAGACCGGGGTGTCGGGGACTGACGACGTTTCGCCATTTCCGGGATCCCCACCGGCGCGGCTTCGCTTCGCCCAGTCGGCGCCGCCCGAGTTAAGGGTAGAATCTGACCGCGTTATTATAGTACTATACGCCATGAGACGGTCTGTCGCGGCGTACGCTGCACCCAGATCGTACCGTCTGCACATTTGAACGGACCACAACAGCTTTAGGATCGTACGATCCGGGGCCCGCATCCGACGACCGGCGCGGATCGTTTAGACGAAGTGGTCCCGCTGTTCACGAGTATTAATAAACTCAAAAAATTAATGACAAAATTAGGCAGCAGTGCTAGGGACTGTAGAAGGAATGTGGAGGTGGTTGGAGAGGGAGGGAGGCCCTGCGCTCGGTATATATAAATTATAAAAACGCAAGAAAGGAATAGAGAGGTTTAATTTGGGGATTTGGTAACGGCGTTTGTCTGGTTTTCAGCAGAGAGGGGAAGAGGAGGAGAGGAGGAGAAGAGGAGAAGAGAGAGGGAAAGAGAGAGACTTGACGGAAGAGCGGTTTTGAGCACCCCAGAAGGCGGTTTTGTAACCGAGAAGCGGACCGCAGTCCACCACATCTGGGAGGGGGGTTTCTCGAGCTCTAAATCCGCATTAAGACGGCACGCTGAGATCGATGAAACGGTTCCATTTATTCACCTGATGTATTCCAAGGGTCGACGCGGGAACATGGGAACGAAAACCGTCGTTTCTCTCTCTCATTTTTATGCCGAAATGGGGTAGATTTGATTGCTGCGACGCCGTCTGCTCCACCTTCTTAAAAAAGTGCTTCATTTCCCCCCCCTTTTTCTTTTTGGTTTCTCGTTGCTACTCCAACTTTGATCAGTACTGTCATGGCGTATGCGGAGGGTTTTAGTAGCTCCTCCGGTTTCTCCAACCAGCGGACGGACCCAGGTGAATGAATAGCATTTTGCTTCTTCGCTGTAGACAGAATAAGATTTCTCTCCATTTTATTCTTGTACGAGGGTTTGATTTTGATATCTTCGTCTCTGGAAAAGGTTTTGGAAGTGATGATCTGTATGAAGAGCTATGGCGAGCTTGTGCTGGGCCTTTGGTGGATGTGCCCAGACAAGGGGAGAGGGTTTTTTACTTTCCGCAAGGTCACATGGAGCAGGTAAGCAGCAAAAATTTCTTAGATTTTCAGTCTCTCTTTCCTTATTTTATTCTTTTCTTTTTTCCTCAGAAATCGGAAACTCTACATGGTATTGACTTCTGATTTTTTGTTGTTAAATTTTTCCCTGAATAAATTGATATTTCCCAGTTGCTCTCTTGAAATTGAAATGTATACAATCTCGGAGCGCTTTCAGGGGAAAAATATTATGCATTCTCTTCGTTCTCGCTTCAGATTTATGCGATTTTCCAATAATCACTCGCCTTCTTTTTGTCCGCATACAGTTACAGGCATCGACTAACCAGGAACTCGATCAGCAAATTCCGTTGTTTAATCTTCCCAGCAAGATCCTTTGTCGCGTTGTTCATATTCAGCTGCGGGTTAGTCCCCTCCGAGGCCGTTCCAGATTTTTCTTTCTTTTGTTTCCGTGCGCTCTTTGTTTAATAATGATCTTGTTAACCTTCAGGCTGAAGCGGAGACCGATGAAGTATACGCACAGATTACCTTGCATCCCGAGCTGGATGTATGAACTTCGCAGCTCTTGTTATTCTGTACAAGGTTTATTTGGATAATTTTTATTTCCTTTCTTTTCCACTTACGGCAAGTTCCTTTTTCCTTGTTTTACTCAGCAAAGCGAGCCAAAAGTCCCTGATAAAACTGCTGCCGAATCATCGAGACCCATGGTTCGCTCTTTCTGTAAGATATTGACAGCTTCTGACACTAGCACCCACGGTGGCTTCTCTGTTCTTAGAAGACATGCTAATGAATGCTTGCCACCTTTAGTAAGCTCCCATTGGCCTAATCTTACTCTTCTTATTTATTTATTTTTTTTCATTATATTCATTTAACAATCTTTTTAAACTAGGACATGTCACAACCGACTCCAACTCAAGAGCTTGCAGCAAAGGATCTTCATGGATTTGAGTGGAGATTTAAGCACATATTTCGGGGTATCTCCTTAAGACTTGCAGTTTTTGGTCCATTCTTTTGAAAGAGCAGAGGAATAACATGTCTCCTCTTTTATTTGGGGGCTAAATCTGTTCATTGTTATACCTGGTTATTTTATCTTCCAGTATCTATATCTTTCATGTGTTTTCCTTTTCTTTAAATGTTAATCTGAACTTGTAGATGTTACTTGTCACCAGTTCAAAGTAAAACGTTGTTGATATAAAACTGAACTCAATGGACAGGGCAACCCCGCAGGCATTTGCTGACCACCGGGTGGAGCACATTTGTAACTTCCAAAAGACTTGTTGCTGGTGATGCTTTTGTCTTCTTAAGGTATCAGTAACTGAAGGGATGTACTTTCCTTTTGATTCTTTTTATGTTATTTCTGCGTTTTAATTGATAATGAATGATAATCTGATCAACTTGCAGAGGAGAGAATGGAGAGTTGAGGGTTGGAGTTAGGCGCCTTGCTAGGCAGCAGAGTACAATGCCGTCTTCTGTAATATCAAGCCAGAGCATGCATCTGGGGGTGCTTGCTACAGCATCTCATGCAGTGACAACCCAAAGTTTGTTTACTGTTTACTACAAACCAAGGTTGGATCAGATCCTAGTGTATTGCTTTATCTCATTTTTTTCTGTTGCTTTTTGGCTTTATCTGATTTTGTTGTAAAACACTTCCTCAGGACAAGCCAATTCATTATTAGTTTGAACAAGTATTTAGAGACTATGGGCAATGGTCTTTCAGTTGGAATGAGGTTCAAGATGAGATTTGAAGGTGAAGATTCACCAGAGAGAAGGTATTTTTCTCCTATAAGTTGAAAGATGATTTTGATGGTAGGT
Source organism: Aristolochia contorta (assembly GCA_022405105.1). Classification (NCBI taxonomy): domain Eukaryota; kingdom Viridiplantae; phylum Streptophyta; class Magnoliopsida; order Piperales; family Aristolochiaceae; genus Aristolochia; species Aristolochia contorta. The sequence goes on along the minus strand of CM039667.1, from coordinate 1,403,657 downwards.
CATTTGTTTTGTGTAGTTGATTTACTTTTTGATGTCATAATCAGGTTTTCTGGTACTATAATTGGACTGGGGGACATATCTCCCAAATGGGTAGATTCCAAGTGGAGATCATTAAAGGTTGAATATTTACCTCTATACAACATGTTATTTTGTTCACTCTAGCTTCATCTAATTTACTTCTTTAATCATTAGATTCAATGGGACGAAGCTGCTGCTGTTCAACGACCAGATAGGGTTTCGCCGTGGGAGATTGAACCATTTGGTGGTTCTACTGCACTAAACCCTTCCCCACCTCCAATTGTTAAGAGCAAAAGGCCTCGACCATCTGTTGATCTCCCTGTCTTTGGTAAACTGTTATTTTTTCCTTTTCTGTATGGGAGGCTTATGTTCCACATTTTTTAGTCGGCTGACATTTTTTTCTCTCCTTTTATCTTTAGAAACTAGTCAAGCCATGTGGTATCCCAGTTCTACGCAGTCCCCAGATTTAAGTGCCTTTAGTAGCACGGAAGCTCAGGGCTGTGAAGCTCAAATTGGCTGGGCGGGCAAGCAGAAAGAAAATAATGGAAACATCAATAGAAATATGACTGGCTTGCGAAATGTGATTCCCCAAAGGGAGGATTGGTGTAAGGAAGCCCATGTTTCATACAGTAATTGGACAGAGCTATCTTCTCCCCGCAAGAATGTTTCTCTTAAGCTGTTTGATGTTGTGCAAGAAGAAAGTAAAGATGTTATCAAGTTTCAGATTCCAACATGTCACACTCCCAAGTTTGGTGATAACTCTACCATTTTAGATTCAGCTGAAAAAGAGAAGAAATGTGAGAACTATCGACTATTCGGCTTTGATTTGACCAGCAATGTCAGTAATCCTCCGGTTGAGAAGCCATCAACAGGTCAAATTAGTGCTGCTCCTGCTGCTAAGGATGAGCATGATGTTGTTACGTTGTCAGCCACAGATTCAGATCAACAATCTGGGCTTTCTAAGAATTCAAAAGAGCAGAGGCAAAATTTGCTGGTATCTCCAAAGGAGATCCAGTGTAAGCAAGCCTGCTCTACAAGAAGCCGCACCAAGGTTATTATTGTTTGATTTTATACTTTGACCCTGGATTTTTATTTTATTTTTTGTTGTTGAGAAATTGCAGCTCGTGTTTTCAATTTTGGCGTGGTTATATGTAGGTTCATATGCAAGGAATAGCTGTTGGTCGTGCTGTTGACCTGACTGTGATGAATGGTTATGATGAGTTGATTGCTGAATTGGAGCAGATGTTTGATATTAAGGGCGAACTTTGTCCTCGAAACAAGTGGGAAGTTGTCTTTACAGATGACGAAGGTGATATGATGCTTGTGGGGGATGACCCTTGGGTGTAAGTCTCGGTGTTTTACCTCTTTTTCGTTCAGTATTTGGTTGTATTGAATCCAAGTGTAATGGATGATAACCCTGTCCTAATGTATTTCAGGGAATTCTGCAAGATGGCAAAAAAGATTTATATTTACTCATGCGAGGAAGTGAAAATCATGAATGCAGCAAGAAAGAAGCTTCCTTTGCCTGTAGAGGAAGAAAGGGCTGGGAGCTTAGAATCGGACTTGAAATGAGGGGACATTATAGAATGGTTGGTGTCATTTTCGTGTTTCTTCATTTTTTTTCTTATCTTTTTCTAATGTTTTCGTTTCTGTTTTGAGAGGAGGATTAGTTTTTGTGATTTGGTGACAGAAGCAAGAGACCAATACTAATTGTAGCTCAATTTTTAGAGCGCTTAACTGTGGGATGGAATAGGGGCAAAAGGTAGAAAGGCCATGGGGTTCAAACTTGTGAATAGGTAGATCATTTTGGGTGAGATTTGGAGTCAATTGCTGTTTTGTTTGGACATTGATGTAAATATAATTGTCTTGCTTAACTGTTGGATACCACATTTTCAGGACAAATTGTAAATATCTGTTTTTTCTAGTAGACTTAGGTACCGCTTGTTAACTAATTAAATTCAAGGCAACAGGAGACTAAGTGGACTTGGATCGTTGGACAGGGTTTGTGATCAGGGGCGGCCGGGTTACGCGCCATTGTCGACTAATCTCCAACTATCGTTTCCTGACTTAACAAAATTGGCTTGGTCAAACACCTATTTATTTTATGAATATTTTAGGGGAAAACAGTAGAAATTAGCCAGCGCCACTAGCCAAATGAATCTTTGGATTACACAATCTGACAAGACAAAAAGGGTAGCTTGCCAGAATGAAAAGGAGGATATCTGCGTACGCATACTAATCGAAATACAACTGCCTAATTGTCAACACTTCGTGTCAGGTCAATTACGCCGATTGCTTGGCTATCGCGCCTTAAATTATGGCCGTTCAAGCGTCGTAGTAAAACGAAAATTATAAACACCATGTAGAAAGAGAGTTGTCGAAATAAGCACATAATCGTTGACGACATCTTTCTTAAATTTGGCCTCCATTCGCGAGAGCCACGGGAGATCCAATTATTCTTTTCTAGCGCAGCACTTGGCAAAGGGCAATCCTGAACCAGGCCTGGGAGTAGACGGGAATTCCAGTACCAGAAGCAGGGTTACGGCTGCTATTTCCATTCAATAGCTCTCATCCTATCTTTGGCTGTGTAGGGGACTGTTGGAAAGAAATTAATTGGACATACATGTATACCCTGTCAAAAAGGAGGTCGAGTTTGCAAAACTACGCCTTCTTGCGTTCCAAATGTAAAGACTCAAATGGGGGGCACCTGCCCCCGCCCTCATAAAATAGTTCACTGACAGACAATCCACACAAGCACCTCCATGACTCGGGAGGCTCACTTGAGATTACGCATTAGCCTGAAGAAAAAAAATGCAAAAACACCACCCCAGACCGGCAACTGGTTGCATCTCCAATGATGGCAAAAGGCTTCCAACTCACAGATGCTGTGTACAAAATCCCGACCTGTAAACAGATTTGAGACAAAATGCCTCAATAGCTAGACATGCTGTGAAATGCCTCAATAACTCGACAACGATGGATTGAGTGCCTGGAAGATTTGCATGGAGATCATGATGAGCAATCCATACACCAACAGCTATGCAGTAAAGTTCAGGGGAATACAATATGAAAATCTCTGGTAGAATACATGAGTTATGATTGTAAATGATTTTTCTTGGGAAGTGAACAGTCAAACGGAAATAGCGAAACTCACAGCAATTAAAATTGGATTCGATTAAAGAAATGCTCTTCCAACCCACATCTGGTCTACCGGGACTTAATAGTAGGAAGAGCTAAAATGGTTACAAGCCAGATAACAAGGTTGAACATCGATCATGACAAGCAACAACATATTGAAGCAGGAAAGGTCAAAAGCAACAAAATCAGATTCATTACCAACGTAAGCAGCAAAGATAGGAACAACAATAGCCAGGCACTAGCTAAAACATAATTAGAACAGACCCAATCAATAGAGTGAGCTACAACAAAGACAAATAGCGCAGAGGTGCAGACCTATTTAATTTTCAAGACAGAAGATTCCATAATAAAGAATAATACGCTTCAATGTTCAAAGAAATGCAGGACAAAGGTCTTGCCTAAACAAGCACATATTGAACTACTTGCCAATATCCACAACTAGACACACACATTAGAAGGAAATAGATTTCTAGTTAAGGAGAGAAAGTTAATGACAAAAAGAAAAAAATTGGTATAAGATGTTGTAGTTTACATTCTTCATTGAATTTACAGACTTTGGACAACCATAAACACGTTAACATTTACATCAGTAGGTTAAAAATTCTTACTTGTGTCAAACATCATGCTTATATGATGCTCAAAAAACAAAGCCAACCCTGAATTTTATCTAAAATGTCAAAGTACTAATTTAGCCATCAGAACCAATACATTATTATTATGATAGAGGATGCAGCCACAACACACAATTGGAACAAAAAATTGTAAGTCCTCGTTTGTAAGAGAACTGAAGTTCATAAGTAAAAAACCATAACATACTCCTTAAGATAATTACAGAAGGATAAAGGCAAAGGGACATTGAACAAGATAAAAACTAGAGATGGAAAACACAGCCTTGGTACCCTGAATATCTAGCAAAAAATTTTATGCAATATAAGAATCATAACAGCACAGAGTGTACTTCTGTCTAAATGCCTATAGTAATTGATTCGACAGCATAAAGAAGGACAAAAATAAAAATATTGCAGGTCTGTGAATAAGAAAAAAGAAATTAAATGCTTGTATAACATACATTAAACTATGGCGCAGCGATATGCACTTGAAAGCTGAAGAAGAGCCGTTTGATTGTCAGGTTCTACTGTTTTCTGTATGATTGCAGGATATTTTCCGGGAGAAAGAGCTGACAGTCTGGCTAAGGAAGTAACGAAAAACTCCCTTGGGTCCTTAACTTCCTTAAGGGGGTCTTCCTCTTTTTTTCCAGCATTATAAAGCTGCACAAATGTTGCAGAATAGCCAATAGTCTCCCCAATATCAGGCACTTCAGGTTCTTCCTGAATCCTATCTTGTTCTGGTCGTGAAAGAAGAGTGACTATGCTATCTAGCATCTTTCCCCACATGACAGCTGCAGAATCATCCAAAAGGGCTGGAGATTCACAAATAAGCCTAGTTGAAGCAACTGAGGTCAACTTCATTTCAACAAAGCCAGTTATCAGTTTAAGGTGTGGTATCCAGAACTTCTCCAAGATCACGCCAAAAATGTTGCTGTAGACATTATTGATTGTCTCCACCAATTTCCCATGACCATATTGTATAAGAAAAAGAGACATACAGATCACAAATGATTTCATAAATTTAATAGATCTATGATTCTCCAAAAGCTTAAAAAGAAGGGTCCAGATATGGCCAATGTAAGGTTCAATGACTTCATAGCTGATGTTCTCTATGACCGTGTTAAGAACATAAAAACCAAGCTCCTCAGTACTGGAAGCTGAGACCAATCTCTGGAATATCTCCAGCACGTCCTTCAGCCTCCCTTGTTGCTTCAGCTCAAGTGGAGCCTTCTGGAGGTAGGCCTGCAACAATCTGACAAGAGCTGGTACATTCCCAGATCTTTTCCAAGTTTCTGGTGCAAGAAGAACCTGAAAGAGTTGCATATAGTTCACTGGGAGAGGGGGTTTATTCATCTCCACAAGCTGGGCAAATATCTGGAATGTATAGGGCCAAAATTCACTAACATCATTAACCAGAATGGTTTGCAAAAATGGGAAGAGGCTTGTCTCAAATGAGGAAACAAGAGATGGATCCCGCTCGCATGACCTCCTTATCAGAGCTGCCAATGATTCAAACAAGTAGTGGTTGAACACAGGATTTTTTGGGTTTTTACAAATCTCCCCCAAAATGGCTGTGAGACTAGCAATACAGGCCCCAGCAACCTCTGCACCAATATCAGCCACTCCTAGCACCCGCATTATGCATTTCATAACATACTGGTTCTCTTGAGATTCAGGAAATTTGAGGGCATTAAAGAGATTAGTCATTAATACTGGCAAAAAGGGACCTATATCTGAGGAATTGAAACGGGGCTTGCCCTCATCTTTAACAAGCAATAGTTTCTCTACACAATTTGCTGCATACGAATGAACAACATTTGATTCGGAGCGAAGAAAACGTATCACATCAGGAACTAAAGCCAATGCCACTGGCTTTGAGATTTGGGTTCGGAAAGTTGTGAAGAACTTGAGAGCATCAGCTTTTAGCATTGGAAGCCCATTTACATCAGGGCTCTGAAGCTCTGGAACAATCACTGAAGTGAAAAAGCTTTCAACATTAACAAGATCCGTAGATACTGAGCCTCCCCCTGCCCTTTTGGTTGCAAGAGATATGACCAAATAAATAGCACAATCCTTTTGTTTCCAGTTTGCTGACTGGTTCAGGCCATATAAACTTAACATGGCTTCTATCTGCCCGGAGACAATTTGCCTGACTTGCTCTTTGTAATTTGTCGCAATCCCTTTTAAAAGCTCACAAGCAATTCTCCTTCTTGTATCAAAATCACTCCCTTCAATGTCACGCCGAATATACTCAACATAGTTAAATTCAAAAAGCTCTTCGTCCTCATCCCTCAGCTGGATATTTGGAATTATGATTTTCTCACATATCTGCTGCAGTATCTGTTGGGAACTGAAGATTGAGTGATGAACACTAGTACTTACTGTCGTTAAAAATTTGATGGCAGTTATGACTAACTGGTCACGTGCAGGTCCAACTGAAATGTTAAGCAAAAGGTTCCAAACAGCAGTAGCAAACCCACTTAAATAGTCCTTGAATTCCTCCTCGTTCTTTTCCATGTAGAGGCTGATGTTATCGCATATGGCAGCACGGAGACCATCAACCACCTTCATGCCATTCTGGTCGTTCTCTAGAGCAGGATAAGGCATGGTAAGGTAGTTCTGGAACTCGGTCATCCACTCCTTCATGTGGTCCTCAAAGAATTCTGGAAGCTCAAGGAAGTTAAGCGAGTAGAAGATCCGGCAACAAAGTCGTTGTGATTCGAATAGGGGGCGAAGGGCATCAGCGGAATGAAGATTGGAGGAAATGAGCTTGGAGGTTTTGAGAAAAATGTCGAGCAAGGGGGCAGCAAAGCCGTCAAGACAGTATTTAAGATCGAGGCGGAGGTCATTTGTTTCATACTGGTAACGGAACTTCTTAAATATAGAGTTGGCAGTACCAAGAATGCCGTTGATAGTGACATAATCCGAGGCCTGCTGGAGACTCGAAACGAGCTCCGGGAGAAGAGAAGGCCACGATTTCGGGAAGTCGTGCTTACTGATAACTGCTAGGGCTTCACTGAGTTGGCTTTGGATACGGGGTGAGGCGGCGAGCATGAGCCGAACCATTAGGCTTTTGATTTGATCTTTCTCCTGATCGGGGATGGGGGAAATTTCAAGGGGAGCAGAGCGGTCGACCTTTGGAGACCAGCGGGAGCGGAGATGGTTCTTGAAGTTAACAGCAGCCGCGTGGCGGATATCTTCGGAAACAGCAGGCTCGGCGAGAAGACGGAGGACGGCAAGGGCAAAACCAGGGCGGTCAGCAGCCTCAGCCAGGTACTTCTCCGCCTCGCGGCGGGGTTCCGGCAAGGGGGAGAGGGTATGGAGGAAACATTGCGAAAGGGTTTCGAGATTGAAATCCATGGGAGGAACTCAACAGATGTGCCCTAGTATATGATCCCTACTATACGATCAAAAATTAACAAAAGAAGAAGATCGGTTGTACCCTGATGTAAAGGAATAGATGGTAGGAGTAGGGTTTTCTGAACCTGGAAACGAAGAGCCGAGAACCAGAGAAAGAGAAGAATGCTGAATGCGGTCCCTTATTCAACGCTGCGATCAGCTCGGAGGCAGATGAAGCCAGCTATCTTTCCTTCTCAGCGCCCCTCACTCCCTCGCGTTGTTCTGCTGCGTAGCACACTGCCTCCAAACGAGAGATTTGAAAGAGGAATTAGGGGAGAGAAGGGGGTTTAGCGATTACAAACTTCTTGGACTCAATATTGGGCCGCCCTCATGAGCCACTTCTTGGACTCTCACATATCAGAACAATATTTTGATTTGATTTTTTATTTTTTATTTTGTTGGTGTCCAAGATTAGTAGAAAAAAAAACAAAATTGAGGCTTTTTTTCTTCTAAATATCTTAAATAAAATCTTAATTTTAAAGAAATTATAATGAATTTAAGAAAGACTTTGTCCAAATTAGGTTAACGTTATGTTCAACTAATCTAGTAGCATGTTATTATATAATTCAGGCAATTGCTGTAAAGTAATTATAATTGTCCAAATTATACTTAAATTTGTATACCCATTGGTTTAGTCGGTCACCCAGATTGTTCAGGTCAACAAATGGAGAATTAAACAGATGACTTCAGTAATTTTATTCGTTGTTTTGCGATTTACATTCACATGATAATTCTCTTTTCAGATGCGAGTGACATTGATATAATAGAGTTGGTGGACGGTCACCGACCAACCAATACCCCACTAGGACGAAAGCTCGTGGCGTCCTGCTCGCGACAGCAAAATGGTTTGCCTTATGCTAAAAGGAGGAGAAACAGAGGACTGTTTTATTCAACAAGTAACAACTGAAACAATAAGCCAATACCCACCCAGTCGAGCATGGAAATGGAGAAATGGAGAAATGGAGAAATGGAGAAATGGAGAAATGGAGAAATGGAGAAATGGAGAAATGGCGAAAGCTGCAACACTTCTCAGAAAAGATGATAAACATATCAATACCAACTAAACCTCTCCTTGTGTTGCCTTCACAAAAAACTGGCCGCATCGGATTCCAGAAGAGAGGGGAAAGGAACTTCTGGTCTTAATTCTTCTTTAGGGGTTGAAGGGAGCAAAAACAACCACAGAATTGTGCCCTCCGAAGCCAAATGAGTTAGATATAGCTGCCACGAAGGGCCACATCGTTAGTCTCTGACCAACCCAACCGAGAAGAAAGGAAATCAAACAATCTTAACTTACCGACGTTAACTTCGTGCTTCTTTTTCACATTTGGTACTGTGTCAATGGTGACATCGGGCTCCAGGTCCTATATAAGACGCCAAAGGGAGAGCACTGAAATTGATGAGTGTTCTTAAAAGGGATATATAATGGCGAGATACGGGTTTGAGAGGAACATTACATATTGGTTAATGGTTGGGTGTACCCAGCCAGTTGTAATTGCTTTGATGGTTGCAATGGCTTCCAGTCCGCCAGCGGCCCCAAGGCAATGCCCGATCATGGACTGCAATACGATCAAGAAAAACACAATTTATATTTCTGTCATGAATTGCAGTAAAAAATCATTTTCCATTTTCTTTCTCTGTAAAGGTTTTGAGAAACGGAATGCCTTGGTTCCATTCATTTTCATCTCTGACGTGTTCTTGAAAACCTTCTTGATTGCATTAACCTCAGCCAGGTCTCCAGCTAGGGTTGATGTCGCATGAGCATTCACATAGTTGACCTGCCACTCGATTTTACATTTTTTCATCAGTGTTTTGATGCAACAGAAAAGGTGACTGCAGCATCCGGTTGGAGAACTGAAATAAAAGGTTTCTCACCTCTTCTGGGGAAACTCCTGCATCCTCCAAACTCTTCTTTATGCAAGAGGATACACCAAGGCCATCAGAACGAGGATCAGTCATGTGATGAGCATCACAGGTTATGGAACCACCCAAGTATTCAGCAATGATATTTGCACCTCTTTTCATAGCATGCTCTAGGCTCTCCATGATCTAACTCCAAATGGTTCATCAAACAATTAAGTCAGGATTAAGCTCACCACTCCATTAAAATATAAATTTTTTAATTGAATAAAAATGTACTTCTCTAATATTCTCCTTTCATACACGATGCCTGTGATTAGAACATAAAATGATGTTGGAGATTTAAACATTATTAGGGTTATTAATTGTCAAAAAGAAGTGATGAAAATTTTGGTTTTCAGTATTAGAACTTTAAGCAGGAAGAAACAATACCAGAACACCGGAGCCCTCTCCCATAACGAAACCATCACGGTTTTTATCCCAGGGTCTTGAAGCTCTTTCAGGCTCATCATTCCTCTGAGAAAGGGCTCTGCAAGCTATAAATCCACCGACTCCAGTGGGCAAAATAGCTGCTTCTGTTCCTCCAACCACCATAATGTCAGCTTCTCCTCTTCTTATGTGATTTGCTGCAGCATAGAAGCAATAATTTGCAGTTGCACAAGCCGTGGAGATGGAGTAATTGGGTCCCATTAAGCCTGTGTCAATAGCTAACAATGCCGAACCCATATTGGTGATTGAGTAGGGAATGAAAAAAGGGGTTATCTTCTTGTAACCCTTTTGGATTAGAGCCTCAACTCCATTGGTAAAGGCTGTAAGACCTCCCATGCCTGAGCCTACCAGCACACCTATTCTAGATTTATCCATCTGTGAACAACAGCAACCACGGTTAAAACACGCATCATATGCTCAACTATTCTTAGTACTTCAACCTACATTCTTTTGTTTCCAAAGGAATTTGAGTTCAGAACACATGCAAGGTTCCATCACAATGACAGAACAGAGAAAACAGTCTTGATCTATGAAAGCAACCCATTAGCATATATAATAATTTTGTTTTTCACTCACTTTATCCAACACTTGAGGTCCAAGGTTTGAATCTTCAAGGGCTCTTTTGCCAGCGACCAGACAATATCTCCAGCAGTCATCAAGCCGGCGATCATTCTTCCCATCTATGTACCCTTTGGAAGAGAAATTTCGAATTTGACCACCAAATCTTACCGAGAAAGTTGATGCATCAAATCGATCAATTGGGCTTATTCCACTCTCCCCTTCCAAGAGCTTATTGTAGAAGGTATCAATGTCGTTTCCAAACACTGAAACAACACCCATTCCAGTAACTACAATTCTTTTTTTGGGATCCGTTTCGCGTTTTGGAGCTGCCGCTGTGGACGCTAGCATTGCCGTGATTTGTCGAACTCTTGGAGCTGATATAACAGCCACATACAAGTAAATATGACTAGCAAACTCTTGTATAGAAAAAAAATAGATGGAGATAACAAGCAGATCAAAGATATACATCCATTCAAAATCTGGTTAGAAATAAAACTGGTGGTATCTCCTGGCAGGGTGGATCCGTTTTATTCTATTTTTTTTTTCAGAGATCAACTTTAAGGGTAGAGTTTCAAGAAACAAGATGGCCTTTTTATCTAGAGCTGCGGATGATGCCACCTATAACTAATATATGGAGCTCAGCGATAGAGTTCGTGACAAAAGATGCTTGACAATATTGATATACTCACTGGTTTTGTGAAGTGGGGACGCGATTGACACGTTTTCCACTGGCCTGAGGCCATCAAAATGACGCAAAGCCGCCCCATTACCACCCAAGTCTCTGTTTCCGATGATGAAGCTAGACGAACAAGAACTAGCAGCGACCACCATCTCTCCCTCTTTGCAGGAAGCACCTGTACTTACGTTCACAATCAATGTCACGAATATATAAAAGATGTGAAGAGAAGAACAAGAGGGTCTCGTGTCTTTGTACTTTCAGCAAGTGATATAAAAAGAAGTGGAGTTCACAAAGAGAGCGAGATGGTTCTTGTTCTTCTCCACTTCATCGGAGAGTCCGCGAGCGGAGAAGAGGGCCCAAAAGAGGCGGCAATACCGATACCCCTGTTCTGGGTTAATGAATTACCTTCCGAGAGATTCCGCAGTCCACACACACCTTGCGTTCTCCCTTGATAGCTTAACAACCCAAAACAACCACCATGACCTCTCTTCCCGATTTACCCTCTTTTTTCAATTTCCACAAGTGGTTTGGAATTTAATGAGGCCGGCAACTTCGACGCCCCCCCAGTGAAGAGCTCAAGGTGAGCGACTTGCTCTGTATCTTTCTGACGCCATAACATAACCAGTCATCATTTTCTTCTCGGTGGTACTGGTCATTTTATGTTATTTTATATTTTCCTTTTTCATTGCACGGAAGCAATAGTACCATCTTAATGCATTTATCATGTATCCTACAATTCAGGAATTGATCTCATAGAAGATTGCAGTTTGTGATTTCAAGAACAGAAACCATTGCATTTACAGCGTCGCAGTGGAGATGGACCGACATATCAAAATCTAGTTAGGCACAAAACTGATAGTATTTCCCGGCAGAGTGGATCCATTTTTTTTTTTTTTTTTTGTTTTTGTTTTTAAGAGATCAATACGGTGTTAAACTATAAAGGTAAAGTTTCGAGAAACAATTAAGATGGCCTTTTATCTCAAAGCTGCGGATGAAGACACCTTTAACTAATATAGGGAGCTCATTAATTATAGAGTTCCTGACAGAAGATGCTTCACAAATTTGAGATACTCACTAGTTTAACGAACATTGGACGCGATTGACACGTTTTCCACTGGTCTGAGGCCATCAAAATTACGCAAATTAGAAGCCCTTAAGGAAGCACCTGTTAACGTTCACAGTAAATGTCACGAACATACAAAAGATGAGAAGAGAAGACTCGCAAGAGTTTCTCATCCCTTTTGTACTTTCAGAAAGAGACAGAGAAAGATGTTCCTGTACATTCCTGCTTCAGTTTACCGAGCGGATAATAGGAACCCAATAGAGGCTGGAGAAAATTCCAAAAGAAATGAACTTTTGAAGAGTTTTTGAGTTGGACAGATTATTAAACAATAAGAAAGGAAGAAAATTCGAAATTATGGTGAGGGATCCCTTCATGTAAAAGTAATGTGCACGATTTGCCCTGGCAGGGAGGAGGGAAGCGAGAAAGGTGTCTTAACGTGAGTTTCATATTAGATTCTCTTTTAGAAAACAAATATAAAATTTACCAAAGTTTTACATTTTGTCTCATTTCTGTACCAAGCCTCATGACCTCCATATCTTTGATGTAAAAGTAATCTGCACCCTGCATCTTTTTACATGCATATAAAGTTAAGTTGGCCGTATATATATATATATATTGTACATGCACATATATATATACGAACAATTAATAATAGAGGGAACCTTTCTGCTGGTTAATTTATTCCTTAAGTAGGGAATTTCGGTGAAGGAAGGAATGTTTTTTTGATTTGTGCACATAGCGTCACCTCATAAATCGAAGGGTGGGCTCGACGTTGGTCCTGTAAATAGCCACACATTCCATCTCTCTCTGGAGATCAACGTAGGAAAGCTTAGGCTTTGCAGTCCGGCCCAAAGAAATAGCAATGGCTCACGATTACGATCGGGCTCTGTACTGCCATTTCCTTTTCGGGCTTCTTTTATCCGACCAAATCCAATTCATCCTAGATCCCTTCTCTACCAGCTAGTGCAAGCATTCCAAACATTTGAGTCAATCTGCAAGGAACTCGACGCCATTTATCAGAAATGCAAGGCATATTACTGTCTAGGTACTGGTCATGTTTGGTTCCTGAGATGTGTCCGCAGGGAATATTTGTGATATCGATCTTAATGGGTTCCATGTTGGCGTACGTGGGTAAGTTAGGCAGTACGTCGGGGATCAATTGCCTCTTGTCACTTGGATTTATGTAGCTTCAGAAGGAATGATCGGGCGCCTGAATGCCAGGCCAAAATCCGGCGTCAAATTGCCGGCATACGCGTTTGTCTTGGTGGTGAGTACTTCTACTTTGTCTCCTCAATTAAGCAACTTACTAGCAGATATTGACCTACTATTTCCACATTAGTATGATATTGTTTTGGGCCCTAGCCCGTACGGATTTGCTTCTAACTCCAACCCAATGGGCAAGAAGAGGTAGGTGATAGGTAAGTTGTCGAGTTACAATTAGCATCATTCTACTAATAAAAAAAATACTACATTAATTATATGAAAAATGATATCAATATATGACTGTCCTTGTGACAGCTAGTTGGCAATTGAGATAAGGTTTAGGATTTGGTTTACCCATAGAATCAAAAGATAAATCCAACTATATCACTGCCACGTGGATGCCACGTGAAGACAAATGTTTATTCATTGTTTTGCGATTGAAGTACTCAATATAAAATAAAATCAGTACTACTTTATTTTACTTTGAGGTTTTATATTGTGACATGACAACGTAGTTTAAAGTTTACCCAAAGAATAGAAAGAATTATATTTTATTAAAAAACTAAATTTTGCCATTTTATCTCGGCCTTTACATCTTACTTGAACTGCAACATGGCCGCTATGTTAGGATGTAAAACCCTTACATTAATGCTTTGCAGTTTTCGTATCACCACACTCTTCTCAATATAATTCTTATTTCAGACTCGAACAACATCAATAACAGAGTTGATGGAAGGTCGAATGACCAATCACACTAGGACAAATGCTTGAGGAGCCCTCACCGCCGAAAAATGTTGTCCTTATGTACTAAGAAGAGGAGAATTAGAAGACAGTTTTTTAAACTAGAAACATCTGAGACAATAAGCCAACACCAACCCAATTGTGGAGAAAGCGGCAACCCTTTTCAGGTTCCATTCATTTTCATCTCTGATGTGTTCTTGAAAACCTTCTTGATTGCATTAACTTCAGCTAGGTCTCCAGCTAGGGTTGATGTCGCATGAGCATTCACATAGTTGACCTGCCACGCCCGATTTTTCATGTTTTCATCAATATATGTTTTTGATGCAACATCAAGGAAAGGCGAGTGCAGCATCCTGTCGGAGAACTGCATTTAAAAGGTTTCTCACCTCTTCTGGGGAAACTCCTGCATCCTCTTAACTCTTCTTTATGCAAGAGGATATACCAAGGCCATCAAAACGAGGATTAGTTATGTGATGAGCATCACAGGTAGTGGAACCACCCAAGTATTCAGCAATGACATTTGCACCTCTTTTCATAGCATGCGCTAGGCTCTCCATGATCTAACGCCAAAATTGGGTTCATCAAAAAATAAAGTCAAGATTAACCTCACCACTCCATTAAATTAAAATTGTACTTATCTATTCTTCTTCCTTAGATACATGATGCCCGTGATTAGAACTTGAAATGTTGTTGAAGATTTAAACATTATCTGGGTTTAAATTGTCAAAAATGAAGTGAAGAAAATGATTTTGGTTTTAAGTATTAGCACTTTCAGCAAGATGAAACTATACCACAACACCAGAGCCCTCCCCCATAACGAAACCATCACGGTTTCTATCCCAGGGTCTTGAAGCTCTTTCAAGCTCATCATTTCTCTGAGGAAGCGCTCCGCAAGCTATGAATCCACCAACTCCAATGGGCAAGATAGCTGCTTCTGTTCCTCCAGCCACCATAATGTCTGCTCCCCTTCTTATTGTATTTGCTGCAGCGTCGAAACAATGATTTGCAGTTGCACAAGCCGTAGAGATGGAGTAATTGGGTCCCATTAAGCTTGTGTCAATAGCTAACAGCGCCGAACCCATGTTGGTGATCGTGTAGGGAATGGTAAAAGAGGCCACCTTCTTGTAATCCTTTTGAAATAGAGCCTCAACTCCATTGCTATATGTTGTAAGACCTCCCAAGCCTGAGCCTACCAGCACACCTATTCTAAATTTGTCCATCTGTGAACAATAGTAACAATGCTTAAAACATGCAACATACATAATTTTCAATTAAACCTACTTTCATTTGTTTCCAAACGAATTTAGTTCATGAAGACATAGTTCCATCACTATAATAATAGAACTGAGAGAACACAGTCATGATCCATGAAAGTGACACATTAGGATATATAAAAGAAAATCCCTCACTTTATCCAACACTTGAGGTCCAAGGTTTGAATCTTAAAGAGCTCCTTTCCCAGAATATCTCCAGCAGTCGTCAAGACGGCGGTCATGTTAGAATTCTGGATGGGCCCAACCGTTGGGCTCATGTCTCCACATTGTAATGATACTATCCGCTTTGGGTCCAAGCCCGCACGGTTTTGCTAATAGGTTTTAGCCCAAAAGGTCTCACTACAATGGAGATGTGGGTTCCTGATTTTATGCCCATGATTCTTCTCATTCACTTCAAATGTGGGGCTTAACAATTCTTCCCATCTATGTACCCTTTGGAAGAGAAATTGTGAATTTGACTACCAAATCTTACAGAGAAAGTGGATGCATCAAATCGATCAATTGGGCCTATTCCACTTTCCCCTTCCAAGAGCTTATTGTAGAATGTATCAATGTCGTTTCCAAAACACTGAAACAACACCCATTCCTGTAATTACTACCCGTTTCTTGGGATCCTTTTTGCATTTTGGAGCTGCCACTGTGGACGCTAACATTGCTGCTATTCGTTGAACTCTTGGAGCTGACATAACAGCCATATATTTAGTAAACATGACTAGAAAATTCGAGAAGTAGATGAAGATAACAAGCAGATCAAAGATATACATTCGTTGAAAATCTTGTTAGGCGTAAAACTAATAGTATTTTCGAGTAGGGTGGATGCATTTTTTTTCTTTTTCTTTCTCAGAGGTCAACTCGGCATTAGAACTTTATAGATAGAGTTTCGCGAAACAAGATGAACACATATCTCAAAGCTACAGATGATGACTCCTATAATTAATATATATATGGAGCTCGGTGATAGTGTTCATGACAAAAAATGCTTCACAATTTTGAGATACTCACAGTTTTTTCGAAAATTGGATGCTAATGGCACGTCTTCCACAGGCCTGAGGCCATGCTTCATTGCCACACAAGTCACTGTTTGCAATGATGAAGGTGGACAAAAAGAACTGGCACCTACCACCATCTCTCCCTCTCTCCAGGAAGCACCTATTAATTATGTCCACAACAATTGTCACTAATATAGAAACAATAATGCTATATGCAATACAGTGTATGCACAGTAAAGTTTATATAACATTACTCATATAGAAAAGATGAGAATTAGAGATGACTCGTCCCTTTGTACTTTGACAAAGATACTTAGAAAGGTGGTTTCTGTTTTTCTCTGCTTTAGTGTGCCAACCAGAGAATAGGAACCCAAAAGAGGCGGAAGAAACTTCCAATAGCAAAGACCTTTTGAAGAGCTTTTGAGTTGGACAGATTTAAAAAGAAAAGACGGATGAATCATTCTCAGGCAAAGTCTTCACTATTTCATACAGATTTTCTTTAGGCGGTAGCCTTCACCTCTATTATTCCTTTACATCATAGCATGCATATGTATCAAGTTTTAGAAAACAAATATAAAATTTATCAAGTAATTTTACATTTCGTCTCATCTGTAGCAAGCCTCATGAACTCCATATCTTTGATGTAGAAGTCATCTATGAACCCTGCATCTTTTTACATGCATGCCTATGAACTCCATATCATAGCATGCACATGTCGATGCCAGTTGTGGCATATACCACATTGGAAGGTACCCTATGAAGGTACGTTGAGGTACCACTAGCATTAATTGCACACTTATATTGTGAGTGTGGCCCAAAAGCATTTATCTTTGGGTGTGTAAGGTTTTCAGAGAGTACTTTAAATATTTACGTGTCCCTTAGATTTTATGAATACTAAAGTGTGTATGAATTCGTATACCTTATTTTTAGTGAGAGTGTATATTGGCTCACAGTTATTTGTTAATGAGTACAAGCTGTCTAGAAACCCCCATATATAAAATTAAAAAGAGCGGTGATATAGGTATTGTGGCTTTTTACTTGCAAAAATTTACATCCTAACGTGGCATCCACGTTACAATCCAGGTAATAGATGAACTCAGACATAAAATCTGCAAAAAATTTTAATTTTCTAATAATATATTATCTGCCCATTCTATAGGTGAACCCTAAACCCTAAATATTCTATTACCTAGAGCGCCAACTATTGATATCATTTTTTACATTTTACTGGGAGGTTTTACATCGTGATGTGGCTATCTTCCTGGCAGCCTAGTTGCAATCTAGATAAGGCTTAGGATTTAGGGTTACCTATAGAATAGGTCAATAGTTCATATTTTATCTCTTACCTGGTCTGCCATTCATATTAAAAAATCACGATATATCACCACTCATATAAAATACATATATAAGATATATTTGTGTGTGTGAACAGAATAGATTAATGGGTAACTAACTGGTTCTAAATTTGTAGGGTGATTAGCTTATAATAAGTAGGTGTGAAACAATTCTAAATAATTGTAAAAGAAGTATGTACTCCCACCCAAAATTCAAGCTGAAGATGATAAACATGTCAAAGTAAATCTCACTAGATCAATTCAAGGTGGAAATGAAGAAATGGGCAAAACCTAGCAGAAAATTTTGAAGGAATTATGTATATATATATCGTGGACATGTCACTGTCAAGTCTCAACTCATTTCATCTAATCTAGCGTCTTGGTCATAATGAAAAAACTGACACCATCTTTGCTCTTGCTTTTGTAGGAAAATCCATCCAGAGGGACCGCATACCATTAATGTGTGAAGCAATATTATCAACGCTCATATGGTCCTTAAGCTACATTTATTGCTGGTAAGGTAGTTGAGGTTAAGGACAGGACTAGAGGGTTTACTAACTCCCCAAAAGAAAAAAATTATTTGTGAAAATTTTGAGTTGGACAATTAATCAGACGTGATAAATAGACAATATAACTAATAGTGAGCAAGCAGTGATAAAAGTGGATGTGCTCAATTTGATCGCTCATGAAATGGTATAGATGCAATTAGGCTCTTTAAATTTTCAATGTCTTCTTCGATCACAGGTTATATCCACTTGTTCGTGGAGATTTTCTTGAGGCCGTATCCTTCAACTCTATTATGTGTCTTCATCTTTATTAACACACACACACACACACACACATACACACTTCATTGAATAACAAATATACAAATTTCTAGATAGTTAAAGAGTTTAGGTTAGACATGAATTTAATTTTTTAATTAGTATGAGTTTGTAGTTGCTTAGAAAAGGAGTTTTCATAACCTAATTCTACTAGGTTTGACTTATGGGAATCCTTGTAAGTGAGGTCTATAATTAGGCCCTCCCTCATTTGGTTTAAATACACAATACAAGAAAAAAAAAAACAGAAAACATATAAAAATTCACCGTACGCATATCACCACTCATATAAAATACATATATAAGATATATTTGTGTGTGAACCGAATAGATTAATGGGTAACTAATTGGTTCTAAATTTGTAGA
Organism: Aristolochia contorta; assembly: GCA_022405105.1. Classification (NCBI taxonomy): domain Eukaryota; kingdom Viridiplantae; phylum Streptophyta; class Magnoliopsida; order Piperales; family Aristolochiaceae; genus Aristolochia; species Aristolochia contorta. Next base: position 1,385,117 of record CM039667.1, on the reverse strand, counting down.
GCGATTAGCTTATAATAAGAAAGTGTGAAACAATTCTAAATAATTGTAAAAGAAGTATGTACTTCCACCCAAAATTCAAGCCGAAGAAGATAAACATGTCAAAGTGAATCTCACTAGATCAATTCAAGGTGGAAATGAAGAAATGGGCAAAACCAAGCAGAAAATTTTGAAGGAATTATGTATATATATTTCGTGGATATGTCACTCTCAAGTCTCAACTGATTTCTCCTTATCTATCGTCTTTGTCATAATGAAAAAACTGACACCATCTTTGCTCCCGCTTTTGTAGGAAAATCCATCCAGAGGATAAGAGGGACCAGATACCATTAATGAGTGAAGCAACATTATCAACGCTCATATGGTCCTTAAGCTACATTTATTGCTGGTAAGGTAGTTGAGGTTAAGGACATGACAAGAGGGTTTACTAACTCCCCAAAAGAAAAGATTTTTTTGTGAAAATTTTGAGTTGGACAATTAATCAGACGTGATAAATAGACAATATAACTAATAGTGAGCAAGCAGTGATAAAAGTGGATGTGCTCAATTTGATCGCTCATGAAATGGTATAGATGCAATTAGGTTCTTTAAATTTTTAATGTCTTCTTCGATCAAAGGTTATATCCACTTGTTCGTGGAGATTTTCTTGAGGCCGTACCCTTCAACTCTATTATGTGTCTTCATCTTTATTATCTTACAAAGCTGCAACGTGGACACCACATCAGAATGTAAAGTCTTGGAAGTAAAAACCCACAGTACTTATATCACCGCTCTTTATATATAGATGAGTTCAGTTTCCGGTCCATTGTTACATTGCAGTCCATGATCTTGTCTCGGGGGTCGGCTGGTTGGACTAGAAACCTAACATGCACCCAAAGACTGGCTATCATTCTCCCTTTAGGAACAGCCATCAATTCCAACGCTCTTCCTTCTGTTTCGTATAGGTTCTGGAGCCTGATGTCACCATTGACGCAGCACAAATGTGAAAGAAAATACATTAAGTTAATGTTGGTAACAAAAGATAGTTTTTCTTCTTTTCCTGTTCCATTGTGTTATCCAGGTGACTCACTTATAACATGATGATCCATGGCACCTGTATCCAACTCAAACGGCTTCGAAGGCGACAACTCCAGGACAGTAATTACTCCCCTCTCTGCTGGGCTAAGATGCTACCAGATCATTGTCAACACAAATAGGACCCCCAAGTGATACTTACTCATATCGGTTCCACTTAACAATGACGGATGAACAGGTTAATGCTGATATAGTAAATAATTTTATTGTGTATGTTTTCAAAGTGCCCTCTCGTCCAAGAGGTAGGTGAACAGTTTTGACCTTCCTGACGTGAGTAAGTTTTAATGGTGGAGCAAGCTGCCACAGTTTTCCAGGTAAAAGATAAAGAGAGCAGCTAGTCACATTTTATTTCCTTAAAGAATACTAATTTCTGTAATACCCTCAAATTTCATGAATTTCAAGAGCTCGGGACGTTTCGTTTGCATAATGCAAAGCTTCGATATAACTGACCTGGAAAGTAGTGTACGAACCCAAAAGTTCGATATAACAGGACCGGGAAGTAGTATACAAATCCGAGATTTCAATATAAGAGAACTGGAAGTAGTGTATGAATCCAAAACCCCGAAACAACATGGGAATGCAAACACACAACTGTTTCAAGAATCTTAGTTGCCGGGAGCGTTATTAACAGTGCACAGAATGGTGAACTAAGAAAGTATGATACTCTTATGCTTGAGGGTGCTTCATAGATAACAGAGAAGCACTATATTTGTCCTTAATAGCATACAGTTGACGAAAATGTAACTCGGCAACAATAAGAGAATAGAACAAATTACCTCAATTGTATCAACTGTGTTGTGTCAGCTACATGAATCAATGTTTCAATATTCCACTCCACCATTAATGGCCTCCATTTTTCTGCTAACCTTCGATAGGTGTTCTTTGCTCTTTCCATCTAAAAGAAAATGATACAGGTTGCTGGTCCTTCGAATCGCAACAGGACAGGACCACAAAATGGCAGTCACCCAAACGTTAGCAAAAACCTCTATGAAAAAAACAAGTAAACAATCTATGCTGAGGCACGGTTATGTATGCCTCTTCCATCTATTTACATTTTAATCTAATTCCTCCAAAGGCCATCATCAAGACAGAAAAGATATCTAATAACACCTTTTAAAAGAGAATTCCCATATATCAATCAGCAAGAAGGATCGAAACAGAATAAACAATCATGTGTAGTCACCGCCTCCACAATCACATTCCGATCTATACAAGGTTACAATTAACAAAGGAAGCATTCTCGGTTTTTGACATTGTATACGAGTAGTCATGTGTGACATTATCCTCATAATGCACTGAGAGGCCCGAGGAAGACTAGTTTACTCAAGTGTAAGGTGGTAAAGATGGAAGAGAAATGATAAACAAGTAAACCAATCATTCTCTTCTTCTGAAGAAACCATCCACTCCACTGCTGACTGCGAGCGCAAGCCTGCAATTTTAGTCCTGCAGTTTCCACATTTTCAACGAGAGATGCACTGCAATCCCTTACAAATTGAAAGCCATATACCAAACAGCACGCAGCAAACCACTAAATCGATAAACAGAACTATTCGAACATGCTGCCTCCATGCTTTCCGTGCTCGAGTTTGTCTTCCAGTTCTGCCGCAGCAACCATTCTTCTGAAGCGGCAGCCCATACTCTGTATTGGTATTACTCTCGATAGTCGCATCAACCTTATCCTCCGCGGGGAACTCTAGTGGTCCGCCATTCTCTTCTTCGCTCAATGATCTCGAGATCTTTTCATACTTATTAGTACTCTTAGGTTTCCCCAATAGGGGCGCTTCTTTAAAGAAAGCATCTGCATTCTCAACGTTGGTACTTTCTTCATCCAAGCTGGGGGTTTGGACCTGTGCAACCAAGACCTCCCTCGGAGATGTTAGCGGGGATTCTTTGTCCGAAGGATGCATTTGCATTAAATATCGCAACATCGGAGCGAAATCTTCCCGAATAGAATGAGAAGTGAAGTCATTTGAAGCGTCGAGCCCCCGGGTTTTCAACAATTTCGAAAACGCAGTCATCACTCGATGGAGGAAGCTAAGGCCTTGGACTTTGCCGAGGCTTTCGTCGTAGATCGCAAAATACACGAACTGATCCTCTATCAAGAAGCTGTAAAGCCGATTCCCGGTAGAGTGCGAATATATGCGGTGAAAAGGTGGCGTATTCTCCAGGCATTGCAAGCCTAGGGCTGCCACATTGTCGTCCCCGTAGCAGAGCTGGGCAAGAACCGTAGATCCTTTGGAAACACAGGCATAGAGGATGTGATTCATTTCGGAAGCCATTGGAAGGACAGGACCGATTAAAAGTGAAGAGAGAAGGAATGAAGTGACACAAAATGACCAAAACAAAAGCATGAAAACCAAAGACCAGAGACGAGCAGACCGAAATCAGAAGGAACGCTTCATTTGCAGCCAAATATGAGACATTTTTTCAATTTCATTCAAAATTTGACAGCAATGCGGGACATCAAATCCATCTTCCCCAGTATAAGAAAACGATCATTTGCGAACTTAATTGAAGGAACATTAATTTGCAAGGCTCCGTGAGAAAAAATAAAATAAAACAGCAGAATCAACCGCTAAGGAACGAGAATAAGAACCGCACGCACGAACGATTCCAATCCAAACTCAATGTAAAAATGTCCTCAAAGAAACAGATAATGAAGAGAAAAAAAAAAGGAATGATTTTGATCGAACGAGACACAGACGATCGTGCAGAATGGTGGAAAATACTCTCTCGATCGAGAGGGACTTGACGCGGGAGAGCAAAGATTCGATAATCGGTGTCCCTGGATTATCACGATAGCGTCATCCCCGAGGGCGACGAACTAAAGCTTCCGTCCTCGGATTCGTTTCCTTGGAGGGAGAAGCACCCGCTGCAGCGGCTCCATCGGGGGAGATGTTCCGTGTCAAGTGAGAAAGAATAGAGACGAGGACGAATAACAGAAGCCCATTCCTTGCGGACAAAAAACACCTCGACTTCCATTATAAACTACCAAAACGCCATCCCGTCCCTCGCGCGCGTTTGTCTCCTCTGTCCGAGTTACGATGAATGTTTTAAAAATGGAAGAAATCATCGAACCGGTAAAAAACTTTGGTCTGGTCAACCTAGTTAAATCGGGAACTGAACCATAATTTGAAATTTTCATTTTTTAGTGATATATATTTTAATTTTCAATATTTCTAGGAAAAGAAAAGCGTTTTTGACGGGTGGTGAGAGCCTTACAGGTATTGATTTCGAATTTTTTGTAATTATTTCTTATTCCTAAACTAGATTAAACCGGATGAATTCGAGATCAGATCGAACTAACGATCCGGTCCAGTCCGGCTTTTAATAGATTGGATACGAGTCCGACCTTGGCGAGACGACTAACCGCGTGCCGCCCGCATCCCTCGCTCGCTTATCGCTTTAATTATATATACTTTACTCTCTCCTCATCACTGTGCCTTCCTCATAAATTAAACAACCGTTGACGATGTCGGATTTTAGCGATCGTTGACTGCCGTAGGCTCCGTCCTGTAACATCTGTAAACAGCAAATCAACGAGGTAATAAGGCGGCCGACTCGCACCCACCTCGCTACTAACCTCGTCGAGGATCTAGTAAATCCCGCCGTCAACTTCGGGTCGTGAAATCCCTCGATCGCATCCATCCATGTGCTTCGATTCTATTCGATCGAGGAGTAAGAACGAGAAGAATCTGATTTAATTCATATATTAGACAAATGAACAGCGGCTTATATGTCTTAATTTATTTTTTTTATTCCATTAATCTTCTGATTGATACGTGAACATGGGCTAAAAGTCATGTAAGGGATTTTTGTTTTCATTTTTTGGAGGACGGCTTCTTTTTGGAATTAAAACTTAGGGCGGCGAGGAGGATGGATGCGGCCGCGACGGAGGAGACGAACATTAATGCGATGGCGGGTTTAAGTTTCAGTACCGTGAACTTGCCCGTGTGCTTCTTGTAAAACTCCTTCATCTCCTCTATGGCCACCTCCATGGGAGGGTACGCGGAAGAGTAGGAAGCGAAGCCGTCGACCCTCTTCACCAGATCGAACACGTCTTGCTCCTTGGGCCTCCACCGTCCCTGGACGATCCCGGACTTTATCAACAGCTTGACGTCGCCCAGATCGTCGACCAGCTCGTTCAAGAACTGCATGTACCGAGTAATGGGACCCGTCGAGTACGTGATCTTCCTCCTCTCCATGGCCATGAGGTTCAGGGTCACCGTCTCGAGCTTCAAGTCGAAGAAGAGAACCGGGACGCGGAGGACGGCAGTTGATCTGGAGAACCCGATTCTGGCTTCTCCCGTCGTCGTGTCCGGTTCGAACCGGATCCCGGCACGCGCGAGCTCCGTCGCCGTGGGCGTCACCCAGCTCATTATTAATGACGTTCCGTTGACCCTAGACCTTGTACGGGTACTCGCGCCGCCCTTGGGGACGAGGGTCGAGTGGAGGCAGCCGAGAAGGTGCCGCTCTTTCTCCCATTTGTGCTTTCCAAACACCTTCCTCTTTGTGGAGAAGAAGGGGGAGTAGTACCAGCAAAAGTGGGAGATGAGTTCGTCCAAGGAGCTGGAAATCCCGAACTTGTCAATGCGAGAGATGATCAGGTTGTAATTATTCTTGCTGATCGTGAGGAAGTGCTCTTTGTACCAGGTTAGTGCGTGCCGGATGTTCATTGCGACGTCAAAGAGAAGCTGCAATGGGACCTGGTTCTCCAGCATGGCCAAATCGGAAATTATGTCGTGGCCGTGCTTGAACAGTGCGTACCGGTCTAACCTGTGTCTCTCCTCCAAGCCGGAGATGTCTCTGAGGAAACCCACGACCAGATACACGGCATCGATTCTTTGCTTCATTTCTTTGGGCAGCCTTTCGATTACTTGTAACAATATCTTCGTTTCATCATCACCATCTGCATCACTACTACTAATATTCTCTAATACATGCAAAAACAGTAAGTTAAAATATCCCAATTATATATGATGATTATGATATGTTCGTTAAGGAAGTCATCAAATCGGATAAAAGTGAAAAGAATATTTAGTAGTGCTATTCATTCGATCAAATGGCCGGTTCCATATTTATTAATCATCGATTTCGAACTAATAATTACCTGCTGGCGTAGCCGCCTGATCATGTGATTCCTGATTGTGGGTAGCCTGATCAATAGGAAGACTCATGTCTCCTCCCTGCTTCTTCGGGGCACCTGTAAGGAGGAACTTTTGTTCACAAGTCATACATACACATACATACTTAGTACCAAAAAGCTCCATTCCACTCGATCAGGAAGAAGCCAAGAATGCAAACTAATTTAAGCAAGAAATATTGGCGGGCAGAAGACCTTGGATGGAGGAGGAGGTGGGTTGGCGCCATAAGTGCTCAGCAAGGGAAACCAACAGATCTGTTGACATATTATCATTGTCGTCTACGTCCCTTCCAACAATAGCGGAGTAAACTGCAGCAGCTTTCAGAGTGAAACTGTCAATCCAATCGGTCTGATTTTCAGATGGGTAGTCGGAGAAGAAGATGACTCTTGGCTGGAATGCATCTGGGTGTGCCAGACGCATCCGGTGACTCACTTCCCGGCTGCTCATCGTGACATTAACATACGGCTTCAATCCGTGGAGCTAGAGGAAATTAATCTACACGTACAGAATTGAAGAAGATTGGTACTGATCGTTCTGCACTAGTCTTATATAAACTTGCTTCAATCCGTATATTATTCATTCCTTGCTTGATCCTGCAGACCGCCTCGAACAAAGAATAAATTAATGCGTACAACTTTTATCATTTTCATTCACTTTTGATCACTAACAGTGAATCCTGGGGTGCGTACGTAAGTCATGTCTCTGCTTTTCTCCGGTGCGGAAGTATCAATTCTGAATTCCAAGTCAAGGAAGAATATGGCACGTGGGTGCCGATGTCCTCAACCAATTTGGCGGAGAAATTATGGTGGCCCGAAACTACTAATACAAACCATATAATTTTCACTTCATCGCAACATTTTTTGGTATAAATGATCAGTTTCAGTGGGGCATTTTTTTTCACGATATATATGTCACCTATGAGATAATTTGGTTGAAAAAATCATGATCCAAGAATCACAAAAATTCATAAAAACACAATATTAATGATCTAAAAAATACATACGTAATGAAAATTAGATAAGATTTATAAAGAAGCACGTACTCATTGGATTCACTTATGAGATAATTTAGTTGAAACTTCATGATCTAAAAATGAGATATATATATAATGAAGCTTTGTCCGTTTCCAGAAATTTGATCCCAAATATTAATTATTGTTTTAATAATTAAATAGGCATACCTGTCCTATATTATTCCTACCTCTTGACATGGTAAGGCTGGCAAATTCTGACCCAACCATGTTGTGCAAACCAATATTGGCAGAGCCGCAGGGGGTAAGGAGGAGCCTTTGCACCCCCAAAAACTTTCTTGAACCCTTTTATAGTGTTGAGCCAAATGGGCGGCGCACCCCAAGAAAAAAAAAAGCATAATAAATAAATAAATAATTTTTTAATTTTTTTACCTTTCAATTATGTTTTAACTTTTAAATTTTTAATCCTAACTCAACCTAATTGAACCCCTATGGGTCGGATATTGGTTAACCATTTAGAAAACATATTCAAGTTGACGGAAACCAACCCTGTTGACGCCCTTAATTAGACGTAGATCTTTTATGGGCCTCCTCACCCGCACATTGATATTGCCAAACAAAGGGGAAAGGTAACGAAACAAGTTATGAAACTTAATATGGACTACTCCAAAAATTTTGAAGCATTATCTTGATAAATCTTTTATTCTCATGCATCTTATATACCCTGCTCATCATCGTTGATTCGTTATCGGTGGCTCAAAACGCGAGCACCGGCCCCCATGTCCGACGTACAGACATGTCTGAGACTCGCGCCTCTCGAAAGCTATATATATGTCAATGGACTCTTCTTAATCGCGATTCGCATTATTTTGGCAAAGTTTTCATTTCTTTCTTGAAACATCTCCTTCCTTTTTTCTGGTCTGAATATATTCCTCCGCCCCTCTGTTTGGAGTGTCGACAAAATCCTTTATGAAATTCGTCCGGAATTTCAGAAGCCGACGATTGGGCTTTTCATTCTTCTGGGGAGGAGGGAAGAATATCTGTCCCTATTGATATATCACGGGAGAATCCAAAGTCCGGTCCCCGGCGATATGATTCCGCCAAGCTAGCTCGTACGAAGGAGATCGATCTCGTTCATCAACGTGGCGGAAGCAGATACAAATATGGAAAGCGGACACTCCAGCTGAAGGATCCACCATCGACATCTGGTCCATGGATGGAGCTTTTAACCATTTTTGTTCAGAGAAAGAGCTTTTCTTTATGAAAGCGAGCGATCGAAACAACCCGTTATGCCTCTTGAGTTCCCTAACTATCTATAAAAAGAAAAGGCTCTGCGTTGCTTTCTCATCCAATCAAATCAGTACAAAACAAAAAAAACGAAGACGATAGATATTAGATATACGATAGGGTCATGAGCAAGACGAGGGAGGATTCACTGATATATATTGGTGAGTTTAATTTGGTGCGTTACCTCTTCCTCAAGCAACCCTTTGTACGAACGTCAGCAATTACGTCGATCGATACTAGCTTCTTCTCAACTCTCTCCAGTACTACTACTACCCCCAGGTCAGAACCGCTGATCAGTCGTTATAATGATCAGCTGCAATAAATTAAGAGAGTTCCAGAATTGGAAAAGAATTGACGGGGTCGTTGACAGAAAAAGAGCAGCAATTCATCTGTTTAACTTTTCCCGGCTGCTTCTGCAGCTCTTAAAGATAAACAAAGATTTATGCAGGTTGAGAGATATTTCAGGAGAAGGGTTCTAATTGGTTGCCCAGCCCGATATCGTTGTGCGTAGTTGGAAGGGTCTGTTTTCGCTTAATGCCTACAAACAAGCAGTCTCCTTCGATCTGCTGCAATTAAAATGAGAGCAGGGGAGGTAGTCCATGCGTGGACCATCCTATTGGGGAAACTTGAGCAATATTGGAAACGGCGAACCCCCGTCTAGGTAGCAGTACGTACCTAGCGCTGCACTCTCGTTAATGTCATGAAGAACATAAGGACCACTTATTCTTCTCGTGGACCTGTCATGTGAGCATCATCTCGGTTTACCTACCTTTCCAATGTTTACAACCGAAGCAAGATACCCGTGCTGTACACTTGGACAAAGGAAGCATCAAAAGATGGAGGAATCAAAAGGTCGAGAACGACGAGAAGAAGCTGTAAGTGGCAAAGACCGGAGGAGAAACCTCTAGTACTGTGTCTAGTCCATTCATGGTCGGCCGGCGTGCTCTGCCCAAGCAGCTGTGAAGAAATCATCATTGTTCTTACAATACAGTAGCAGTCGAATTATATTGACTCGTCCCAGAAGCTAGGTTCATTAATTTGTAGTCGCATATAGGCATTTGCGCCTTTTTCCTAGCTACATTTAGCACAGGGTATTATATATATAGTAGGAGCTCGTCATGAATCTGCAGAAACTCGAGTGAATTCCAAAGCAACAGTTTCAGTGACTGAAAACATTTCTAATATTGGTTGTCGGTTTAGTACTGGCTCTGTTGTTATTCAATTCGAGCAAGGCAAAGCAACTGTAATCGGCCCCTGTGGTCCAATTTGGTCGTCGATCATTAGGCTGTTATACTTTCTTAGTATTGGGGATTGCCCATGAACAGTTTCGACTGCTTTTTACTGCTTCTTCCTATAAGAATTGGCCGTTTCTGCAACTGGGTATGTCTTAATTCTGAATAGAACTGTAAAATTTGGACACTGGGTGAGAGACAGAAGGGGGGAAAACTCAATTAATGAATTAGATGGGATCGTATTACGCACAATTCGACCAGCTTCTTTAAGGAGATGGAGTCAAATCTCCAACTAGCAGAACATGACCCCGTGAACCGCGTATGAGACCCACACTGTTGATTGCGATACTTTGCTACCTCGGCCTCGAACCAGCTACAACCTCCGGGACACAGGCACACAGCTGGCGCGTAGGGTGACGTTAGAAAAGGGCGGAGCTCATAAAGGCGCTTCTTTCGACTTTCTACAAACATGTTGCATGCGTCTCTGATGCTTACTGTGCACGAATCTAAGTCATTCATCCATCTATATACAAGACAAAAAAAAAAAAAAGGAAAACCAAAAACGATGAACAGAAAGATGATCAGATCACATCGGTTTTGCCTTTTGATCTAATCATCGACACTAAATAATTTGATGGGATTGCTTTTCAGTTCCCACCTGCCAAATGGTCCACTTTGGGACCATAATAGAAATTGTGGCTCTTGCACTGTCCCTTCGTCCATGATCTCTCATCAGAGCTACTCAAGGATGGAGAATTACCTGGAACTTTCTCAAGGGCATTTTGGGTCGGAAATATCCTCCGACTGGCGCTTGGTCCGTCAGAATTATTTCTCTTATGGAAGAGATTTTACAATACTGACGCAACCTTCTACATCTGTAGTTCAGTGGGCAGCTGCCTCTATGTCGTAAAAGAGCTACAACCATATTTATTTTCTGAAGCAGTACTGCCCAGTTTTCGAGTACGAGGCTCCCCTGTTTTGATTCCAACTGATCGAGGAGAGCAAATGGATCGTCGTCTCTGTATCTCTGAAAAGCCTAGCAAATAATGGCACATCGAGAGAGACATGATTCAAACGTCATTGCAAACCCATGTGTTGGCAGTGAATAAGATTAAGATTGACATCTTCGAACATAAGGTTCTTTGGTCATATATATGATGCAGTGGACCGGCTTGAAATTGACCCTCCACTTCATCAATGTCCGAGACGTCTCGTATTAGTGTCTCTGCTTTTGTTTTTTTTTTTTTTTTTTCTCGAATCGACCCAAGGACATGTTCAGACATGAGAGCTGCCTGGCCTTGGATTGAGACCATGCATGCTTGTCTACCCTAATTTTTTTTAATTCCGTCCGGTTTCGAAGAACTGACCTTGATAATATATATAGTCCCAGATGATGCAAGTATTCTTGTAGAGACAACCAAATTAGTGAGTTGTATTATGCTGAATATCAAGAGATTAGAAAAGGTCTTTCACTGTTTTTCACAATTTCATGACTGGCATTGTAGTACTCTTAACCATCAGAAGGCTGGATGATGTCAACGTTATTCTTATTTATCCACAAGTAAAAGACAAAGGTACAATGAGATATTTTTTCTTAACCCACGTTGCTTAATTGAGAGCAAACTCTTGCTAAACCCGTTCACTAAGAAGAAAAGGGCACCAAATTGAATCGAAATGCCCATAGTAGTCTGTGGCGGGTTTGCCTGCTCTGAATACTGAAGAGGAAAGTCGAGGCAGTGAAAAAAACGAGCACAGAAGAGATGTATAGTTCCTTGAACCCTTTCTGGAAACAGCGGCAGACTTTGCTGCTACAAGCAAGCATTCCCCTACGTGTCCTCGATATGTAGTTGCAATCTAATATATATACACAAAAGGAAATAGTTGTAATTAGTTACTATACTGTACTTATATCTGTAAGGACAATGGACTGTTTGATCCCCCTTGTGTCTTGCACGCAGAGACTGCAACGGCGGAATGGAGGAGAGAAGGAGAGGAAGAAGAAGAAGAAGAAGCAGGGAATTAAGTTAACCTCCAAATTAGGGGAACTCTGCACAGGTTATAAACAAACATCTTTCCACGAGCCGTCCTCGTCGTAGTAGTACGTCGAGCGTTGCCACCACAAGTACTCGTGTACAACCTCGGCGCCGTCCGGCAGAATCCCCGCCCGGAAGTCGGCCGAAAGCGAAAGATCCTCGTCTTCGTTCATCAACGCCGGCAATTCAATCTCCGCCCAGAAGTCCTCGTTACTCCCGTCCTCTTCTCCACGCTTACCACCGCCACCGGCCGACGCGGCTGCCGCCGCCGCCGCCGCCGCCTGGATGTCCCGAGCCGTACAAGAGGTGGGGCGAGGGAGAGCGTCGGCGTCGTCGGGGAAATTGAGGAGGGCCTTCCGTCCTTTGAGGCAGTAAGCGGCCACGTCGTACGCTCTCGCCGCCATTTCCGGCGTCGGAAAAGAACCCAGCCAAATCCTGGACTTCTTCCTGGGTTCCCGAATTTCGGACACCCATTTGCCCCAGCGCCGCTTCCGAACTCCCCGGTAGACCGGGTGACGCGTTCCACCGCCTTTGACGTCGGCCTTCCGGTCACCACCCCCGGTGACCTCCGGCGACGTCGCTAGATCTTCGGGGGAAAAGGACTCCATTGCAGGAAAACAGTTTGGAGAGCCAGTAGATCTTTATAGTTTCCTGGAAACGAGACGAAATTTCCATAACACCCACGGTCTCACACCCGTCTTTCGCCGAAACAAATAGGCGGAAACCGTAGAGACTACTAGTACGCGAATACGACCTATGACGTAGACTCGAACCCAATTCCTATACTCCTGGAGAGAATTGAACTCAAGACCTCTCATTACCCCACCCTCTCTGTGGCCACATAAATTTATGGGACCTTTACTTGATTTTAACCGATAAGGACGCCCCCTTTATTTGCCCTTATCCCTCTTATATGTTTTCGTTTCACGCAGGGGGAGATGGAAGCACAAAAAGCTCCGGCAAAAGCAGGAGTTCGGCGGTGGTTTACCGGCGAGAAAGCGACCGGAGTACCCGCGCGGCCAATCAAAATCTGGGATTAATGTTGCAGAGGGGTAACGGGATCCGGCTGAGTTTCTTTAATCTTCTCCGCCTTTTCGTTGTTGGAATCTTTTGAGGGATATTTTGCTTCTACTTGTCGTCAATGGCATCCCCGCATAAGAGATCTTTGAAGGATTCCTCCCCAGATTCATATCCCCATCTCTCATCCTCTCCTCGGAGCAGACGCAGACAAACAGAGAAACTCTCCCACGCACGTTTTCAATTTACGGTGAACGTCGTCGTGGGGTGGGATCCACCGGAAGAATCAAGTCAAGAGGGTCGCCATTATTCTTCTGAACCGCTATATCCTGCTATCATCCCGTTACTGCTCTTGTTAAATATTAATCCATTAATAACTCCCCTAAAGTGCTTCGTTCTCTCCAGTACTTCAATAAATTACTCGGATTAATATGAAGGTGGTCACCTTAATTTTTTTGTGTGGCTCAAGCAGCTCTTCCGGCTCTTTCACCATTTCTTTTCACCCTACGTGTCTTTCCGCCTGCATGTATTAGTACGTGAAGTCCAATGGAACGAACATAATTCGCTCCATACGTGGTGTATTTTCGTGGCGCTTTATGTACGGCTTCATATTCAAGGCCTGTGGATGAATCAAACAGATCAGCTTTTCAAGCTGGAAATTGTTTCAAGCGCTGTTCCTTCTCGGAGCTAGGTACTCATCGTATTGAGTACTATTCACTCTCTAAGAGGCAGGCGTGTAAGGTAAGTAGTATGAATGGATCTCCTGCATGCTCATGGAGGAGACGATATTTGGTCCCATATTTCAGCATCCAATATTCCGTTATCTTTCTCCCCGGGAATGTGTAAAAAGCTGCATCAGCTGAGGTGTACGAAACACATCTGTCGGAAGATGCTCATGGCACACCTCTAATTAGAGAGGATTAGTACCACTAATTGATAATTACTAGCTGGTCCATGGGCTAACAGATCTCCACATGCAGGATCCATTTAATGGGCCACCTGCTTGAGCAAATCCTAATTAATTCTCTTCGGACTAGCAGATTTGTCCATAAAGGTACATGTTTGGTTTGAACAAATTAAGTAATACATTAATCAGGGTGTCCTGAACTCAGGTTCAGACCCCTTCTTGACGGGAATCAATTGATAGGGAAACCAGCTTTTAGAATTTGAATGACCCTCCTTCGAACAGTACAGTATAGAGTGGTGACCCTCCTTCAAAGGACCTCTGGTAACAAAACTTCAATAATGAAGCATTTAAGAATTGGATACAAAATTGGGTACAATGGCTCTAACTAGCCTCCTTAAAGTGCGATGAATGCGCCGTGGCAGATGAGGCGCTAACACTCGAAGGGTAAGCAGCTCCATCGATCGTGTAGGAACATCCAAAATAACGACATGCGATTAAATGATTACTTGGTTTACGGTACAATATTTCTTTTTTTTTTTTTGTTGTCCACGTCTACTATAAGGGGCCGGCGCCAGTGACAATACCCAGATGCATCCAAGCTAGGCAGTTAATTACATATTGTTACGTACGATTACAATCATACCAGCAAAAGAATTATCACACGGTTGATAATTGTCGCTGTAGGAAGGACCAAAAACTAGACATGATTAGCGAGTGTACATGTGACCGACGTTGAGTCGATTCCAAGACACTGATGTCTTAACAAATCGTATTAAAGAGTACTACTGCCCTACAAATTAATGCGTGGGGACAGGGGTATTGTGTCGTCCTAACTCCTAATTAATTCCGTACGTAGAAGCTTGCTCAAGAGGCAAATTAGGATCCAGCTCCTGGCGAGGGTGTTGTTCTGTACACACGGCGGGGGTGTTGTTCTGTACACACGGCGGGGGTGTTGTTCTGTACCTCTCCACCGGGTGGCAGATCTTTGTGATGCTGAGGTAGGCCCCGGGAGCAGAGTACCCTACAATCGTGGTGCCTCCACGTAGCCGGAGCAGAGAAGGACGAAGTGGGGTCCAGCTTTAATAAGGTCACATGGGAGAAAAATGTGGGTGGCCACCTAGCCTGTTTGTCGCATTCATAATTAGGTGGTGCTGGAGATGTCAAACCCAGAAACGAAAGTAAAAGGGGGGTGCCTCGTCCTTTCCTTTCTCCTGGCCGGGATCAACTCGGGCCACTCAGTCCGAACTCTGCCCGCCTCTCCCCTTATTATGTACCTTCTCATGCATGCAATTTGTGGCCCAAATTCGAATGGTCGGTCCTTCACACAAGTGTGAACGGACTGCGACCCGGGTGGCTGTGGCTGCAGCTAGACTGAATCTTACACCTCCCAGAGATTTAATGAACTCCCATCAACCCAATCAAAACACTTATATATACATATATGTGTGTGTGTATTTATATATAGAACCAGTAAAAAGCTGGGGCCGATGGGAATTGATCGATCGACAATGTGCACCTGTTTGATAAATGGGCACACGGCATTCTTTAAGCTTTTGTCCCCCAATCGAGTAAATGATCTAATATATATGGCGCAGGTTATATATATGTAGAGAGAAAATAGATACGTATATATATTATGGGTCCTCTATTAACTAAGTCAGTAAAAACCCCTTCATCGACGGGTTTTTTTTAATAACAGCCGGTATAGATTTCTTCTATACCGGCGTAATATTAAAAACCCTTTACTACTACAAATTTTGTACTGGCACACTAATAAAATATTACCGGTACATAAAAGTGTTCTGGCACAATACTTAAATATCGCCGGTACAAAATCCCGACTCTCGGCTGCCTCGATCATTAAGTCTCCCAACTCCCGCCCGAGGAAAGCGTATCACTCTTGTTGAATCGATTTCAAACTCTCTCGCGGCCATGCTTATGCCCTAAGTAAGTAAACCTTTCGAATCTATATTCGGTCGCTCTACGGTTCCGATTTGGCTACTGAAGCCATTTGTTGTTTTTCGTTTTTTGCTTATGTCTTCTGTTTTTCTTTATTGCTTCTATCTTCTATTTTTCGTTTTGCTCCCATATTCTATCAGTTATAAGGGTTTTGTTTCTAAGGCACTTGGAACAGAAGCAGCAAAGGGATTTTGTATTGATGTGGTTGAAGCTGCAGAGAGTTTGCTACTGCAATGAGTTTGCTGCCTTATGTTGTACCACATCAATTTATCTTATTTTGAAACGGGAGAGATAATCCTAATTAAGAGTTTGCTGCCTTATGCTATACCACACTCAATGCTCTGCTCTTTCTCCTTTATTTGTTGCTTACCGTGCACAGTAACATATTTTAAGTTTTTTTGTCATTCTCGTTAACATATTTTGCCTTTGAAACTTATCCCCATGTTGATTAATTGGTCCTAATTTCATTTTGATGTGTTTCACCTGTTTGTTAGTAAAAATAAATTTTATTAGCTAGCGGTGTTTGTAATCTAGCTAAAAATTTGGGACCTATGATAGCTTAATTGGGCAGTAGTTTAGTAGTTAGAATTATTATATTGAAATAAGCTCAACTTATGATAACTTATGATAGCTTAATTGGGCAGTAAAATTCGGGACCTATGATAGCATAATTGGGCAGTAAATTTTTTTATGTTTACTAGTGATCTCGTCTTTATCATATGAGCTTTCATAAGTGACTTTGTTGGTCCAACCAAATAGACCAATTAATTCAGAAACAAACTTTAACATATTTTGCTCTCCATTTGACAGGGTCAAACAAGCCAATTAATTGTTTCAAAAACCCTGCAAGCCTAAAGTGGGGTGAATTAGGTGGAGTTCAACTCCCCAGAAATGTTTCCCCATTTGTTATAACTTTTATATTTGATCAAAGCCTAGTATTATGACATTGATGAAAACTACTAAAGTTAAATAATTTAAAAAGAAACTTTAGCTCTTAACTTTTATTATATTATATATGTACACTTCGTTTCATCTTGTTTTGTACACTAAATATCATAATCAAAGTGCTATAGTAAGTCATTAACTTTGTTTTGTCTCATATGCATTACTAGGAAACTGTTTTCCTCCAACATTAATTCCTTTGATGTGTTTATAACGTACTCACTCAATTTTGCATTTCAAGGTTAAATTTTTTTATGATTTTGTTTTCTTTTTAATTCTTATTTTACATTAAAAATACTCTGTAGTTCTTTCTATCTATTATTCTGCGCATGCAATCAAATTCCCTTATCATTTGTTGTTCTTTTTGTAGGTTATCCAGGTTAGCAAAGAGCCAAGGCTGCTGAATTAGATATGTTCGGCATGCATTTTAGAACATATATATTTATTTTTATTTTATTATATGTTTGTGGTAATTTGTGGTTTCATAGATGATGAATGTTAATTATTTGTTTCTGACCCGTACATTTCCATATTACTGTAGAAGAAAATGAAGGCCTCCCTCTGACTCGTTCTGGGGGTGGAGATTAGAGTATTAATTTGCAAGTCATTGAGCGAGTGAAAATCTGTCTTCCAGCTTGGTAATTCTATTACCAATTGGTTATTCTAATTATGATCATGGAAGTTCAAGTTAAAGTCTCGGGTGGAGTGTTTTAAAGTCATTGCAAGTCATTGAGTGAAAATCTCCATCGTACATTTGGTTACTGTTAAATTGAGTGAAAATTGTGAAAGAACTAATTGCCATACTAACACAATAACAACAAAATCGTATTATATTATATTTCACTTAATTTTAAGTTTTAAATTGAGAACAATATAATTTATAGTGTAAGAGCTAATTGTTGTTTT
The DNA here is from genome assembly GCA_022405105.1 of Aristolochia contorta. Classification (NCBI taxonomy): domain Eukaryota; kingdom Viridiplantae; phylum Streptophyta; class Magnoliopsida; order Piperales; family Aristolochiaceae; genus Aristolochia; species Aristolochia contorta. Next base: position 1,367,649 of record CM039667.1, on the reverse strand, counting down.
GAATTGTGTTATTAGGTGAAGAGTGTGACAGAGGTCATGCTGAAGGGGAAGACTGAGTTGGGAGCCAGTAAAGATTTTCTTGGGTCCTATTTTTTGTGCAGTAAATTTAGATTAACAATTTTTTGTGCAGTAAATTTTGATTAACAATTTTTTGTGCAGTCAATTTAGATTGACTTTCCTTTGTGCAAACGGTTCAGATTAACCATTTTTTGATATATACGGTTGATTTACATGAACTATGTAGTATCTATATAATTTTATTGAACAATAATGTATTCAATTTTTTGAATTATATATTTACATTTTATTTTCTTTATATGTAATGAATTTTGAGTTTTATATTTTGGTAATTTAATGATGTACATGAATATATAGTATATGTTATATTCGTGTTATCAGGGCATTTACAAAAAAAAATCGGAAATATTTAATTTTTTTAATAAAAAATATTATCATAAGACATGAGAAACGTGAGAATTTGTATCTAGGTGGTGAGTCTCTTTAGCAAAGAGGAGATGGGGACGAACGGGTAGTTGGATCCACGACCAAGTGCCGACATAATAAAACCTGAGGCAACAGAGGCAACAGTAATAAAAAGAGATGCCGCCTGTCCATGAATGCTTCCAAATTTAATTATTAAACCATGAACAGTACTACTAGTACTCCTGCCAACATAGAGCATGATGAAACTAATTAAACATGCACGGTTCTCTCTAGCTACGATGCTGTGCAAGTCAGACTGGATATATTTGCATGTACGTCTCACCGTGGAATTGGTACATATAATTTCCTTAGTAATTCTCGAAATTTGGTAACCATGGATGAACATCTGAAATATATATTCAACACTAACCATTTGTAAAAATGCTTAATTTGAACAAGGTGCGCATAAATTGATGCAGATAACAAGTTATCACCAACATCACTCAATTGTGTGATTCAATATTCCTGTTTAAATTAAGATGTTAACGAAATATATATCAAGTAATTGATTCATAGAATACATGTCAAAATTAGATCAATAGCAGTAAGCTAATATACAACATGTATAGTATAACGCAGGGTTAAATTAATAATGAGTACCAAAAGTAGGAACCCTAGCTAAGCTATCTCCGGGAGATACATGTAGTTTTCACTCAATTTTCTTATCTAATATTGTCATATCCAGTTTCGGGAGTAGGTAGGGGTTCATATCATATCCCCCGAGTTCAAGCTTATGTAGTAACTATCCTTTGGAAGATTTGGTGTACCCATAACAAAAAGAAATTTGAAAACAAGCTATCTATACAGTGTGTAAATAGAGTCACCGGCCTAGTACAACAAATTATAAACCATAGAGAAATCCCTGTAAGAGAGAAAGGAAAGGAGCCCAGGCTAGAAATTAGATGGGAACCCCCAATGAAGGAGACCCTAAAGGCAAATTTTGACGGGTCATCAATATTGAATGGAACGGTGCTCGGGTGGGAGTGGTAATTCGTGATGCTCACGGCTCACCCCTTGTTTCGGTCTGGCCATTGCATAAGAAAACAAATAACGAAGCCAAATTTATAACTCTAACTCTTACTCTAATGCTTGTTACAAAGTTTTATAAGAACTCTCATATTATCATTGAAGGAGATTCACAATAAGTTATTCAATTAATAAAAGAAAATCAACAGGTATATTGGAAGCTCAAGAGATGGGCCCACAAGTGTAAGGGACTGTTGCAGGAATTACCCCTAGTACAACTACAAGACTCGGTGGCTGATTCACTTTTAAAGGAAGGATCTTTTTTGGCAAGGTGCACAGGAAATCAGGCTATGGAGAGCTTCAGTTCTACACTTTTTGAAAAACTATATAATTAATGACTGTATGAAGGCATGCCTTAGGCCAAGTATTTATTTATTTTCAGGATGACTGTAAGCTACTTAATTCCTCAGATTCATTACTCTCCACAGACTTTAGTAACACGCATGAATGAAAATTTTCTGGTTCGGATAAATAAATAAATATATATATATATATATATCCAGACCAAGTAGGTGATACCTATACCGCAACGCGTGGGTCGTTATATTAATGAAGATGTGATCTCTGAAATGATATTTCATACCGGAACCGAGGCTGCTGGGTTTGGTGTGCTCTCGCTTTCATACGTTTTTACGTATCGATCAAAGAATTAACATAGTCTATTTTAATTACTTGGGCTAAAATTTTATCACACAATCACCACTAGGTAAATCTCGAGCTGTGCATCCAAATGGTTAAAAGGATTATTCACCAATATATAAATAAAATACCGGTAAAATATACCAGATATATACAATCTCTTCTCCCAACTCTTACATGTGAAATATTTTGTGATTGGAGGATTTTAAGGTCATGAAGGTTAGACTAAGATTAAGTTGTTTCTTATAATTTATTAGAAATTTATCTTCAATATTGATAGGTAACATTGTCTCTAACCAGTTTCGTCTACATCATTAACTATTTATTTCAACAGCAGTAGTGCAATTTTCACAGTTAGTGGATAAGATTATGATTGATCAACTACAATACTGACAATTATAATAATCTAATACTACTAAACTAGGTTGGGTTGTCTGATTTGGAGCTATTTTAATACATTAATTCGGTGGTATAAGTTGAAAATAAACAAGTGAAGGCCCCCAGTTTCAGCCAAAATGTCTGATGTCACCCGCTGTAGAAAAAACTTCGGATCCCCCGTCCCCCTCTCTTTTCATCGATTTCTGTTGTTGGACCGTATCAATCTTCCAGAAATTGGGCCTAGGCATTGGAGGAGTCAAACTTGAATTAATAAAAAATCCAATTTGTAGATCTATTCTGGGCCTACTTTTGTTAATAAAATATGGGCCCGTGATTGCTTTGTTGGAAACGACCGGTTCAGCTCACCCGGTAATCCATAAAATCCGATTCCTGTTGACCAGGTTGGTTAATTTCTCTCTCTGCCGAGTCGTTGAAAACCAAACGTGGAAGTTAAAAATTATCCTACCTACGGAAGGGTTTTTTTTCATCGAGTCAGAACTCGTGTTGGACGAGTTTGACCTGAGTTAAACCTAGTCAAAGACAAGTGTGACCAGGTCGACTTGTACGAGTCATAGGAAAGGCCACTCCCCACAATATGAGATCGATATAAAAATGTAACGGAATCTTTATTACTTCATTTTTTAGGGTAAATTTTTTCATTTTGGCAACGGATTAAACTGAGGTTAAAAAAGAATAATTAGAATGGAATGGGGTGTTCTAGAGCGTTCCATTTTTAACATTTCATTTATCGGTTTAATGAAAATTGAAATATAAGCACTGAGCCAACTGCTGATTCACTTTTTTATAATGGAGTCGTGTTTAGCCGGAGGACTGGCACACGTACCGTCCACCCCAAAAGATCTTGTACACGTGTGCCACCTTCTTCAACACTTGTCTCGAAATCTGCGGTGCCACGTCTCCAACTACTCATTTTTTTGGGCGGGGGAAGTGTTAAGTCCAGGTCCCTTAGCGCAGAAGCAAGAGATGGGAGCTTCTAGAGAGCCTCCGCGTCTCCCATTTTGCCTTGACCATACTTTCTCTCACTAGCACGCGTACGCCTGGCGTCGAATTGCACGTCCCCTCTCTCCTCTCCTCTCCTCTCCTCTTTTCTTCCCGCTTCTCTCTCTCTCTCTCTCTCTCTCTCTCTCTCTCTCTCTCTCTCTCTCTCTCTCTCTCTCTCTCTCTCTCTCTGAAATCTCTCTCTCTCTCTCTCTCTCCCTCTCCCTCTCTCTCCCTCTCTCTCTCTGAAATCTTCTCTCGATTTTTTCTTCCAAAACCGTCGTTTTCTACCGTTTTCAGAGGACGCGGCTCCCTTCTTGAATGAATCCGCCCCCGTTCCCACTAACCGCATTTTTCTTTGCAGTCTCTGCTCAACTTCTCTCCCCACTTTGACAAATCTACACGCTTTCCTCTTCTTCCTCGAAATTTCCTCACTGCAGCCGCCTCCTTATAAAAACGCCCTCCCTCCCCTCTGCTATCTCTTACCTAATCTGTTCCAGGATAAAGAGGAGAAAATCTAATCGGCAAAATCGACCTAGCAGCGGCTTCGGAAAAGATGGAGAATCAGCAGTTCTGGCAATTCAGCGATCAGCTCCGGGTGCAGTCGACCAACTTTGCGAATCTCTCGATCAACGATGATATCTGGAGTGCGAGGCGTCCCGACGCCAATCACTCGATCAACGACGCCATCTGGTCCAGCAAACGCCCCGAAGAGAGGCGCAACTTCGACAGCGGGAAATCGATTCCGAAACAAAAAGGTTCTGATTTCAATTCCTTTAACGAGGGCTGGAAGAGCAACGGCGGGTTTTTTCCCGAGAACAACGGCGGGATCTCCAACAAGGAGGTCTCTTCCAAGATCTTCAGCAAGAAAAGTCGTGTCAATAATGTTAATTTCAATCACAGCAAGGAGTCTAGTGAAGCGAATGGCAAGAAGAGCAACAATAATCTGAAGAACAGTAACAATGGCGTAGATAAGAGGTTTAAGACGCTCCCGCCATCGGAGTCCCTGCCGAGGAATGAAGCTGTTGGAGGCTATATCTTTGTCTGCAACAACGACACCATGGAAGAGAATCTTCGGAGGCAATTATTTGGTATGCGATTTTTTTCTGGTTCTCAAATTTGAGTCGATTATATCCTTTAATCAGATTGCCATCAACGCCTTTGAAAAAAAAATCTCTTTGTTATTCGTCGAATTCACTTAATTCATTAGTTGTAGCTCCGAAAAAGTGATTTTTCCTTCGATTGTCAATTGTATCGAGTGTTCTCTCTTATTTCTTCTGTATGTTCCTCTAGGTTTGCCTCCACGATACAGGGACTCTGTTCGTGCTATAACTCCCGGCTTGCCTCTATTTCTCTATAACTATTCTACTCACCAGCTTCATGGAATTTTTGAGGTGAATAACTGATTTCTTCCTCCGGTTTTGACCTTCAATATCCGCCCACGAAGGGCTCGGGCTGTAACTTTTAACAGTGGCACTGATATCTGGAATTTTTACGCTCTGTTCCAGGCTGCAAGCTTCGGAGGTACCAATATAGATCCGATGGCTTGGGAGGACAAGAAGTGCCCCGGTGAATCTCGTTTCCCTGCACAGGTGTGTTAATTGCCCCTTCTTTTTTGGGTGATTTTACCTTTCAATTTACATTTTTCAAAAATCTTTGCGTACGGATTAGATTGATAGATTCAACCAAGAGATTTATTCTGCCGTATAGAGCTCATCCTCTTTGTTCCACGAGGGATTCGTTGTCTTCACTTGATGCTCGAGTTCCTCATTTTGTACTGATTTGATGGTTTTCCGTTCAAGTGCTGATCCTTTCTTTCACTGTTTGGTAGGTCCGAGTAGTGACAAGGAAGATTTGCGGCCCCTTGGAGGAGGATTCCTTTAGGCCTATTCTTCACCACTACGACGGCCCCAAGTTCCGTCTGGAACTCAGCGTTCCCGAGGTAAGCTTGTCTTCATCCTTTATGCTGTACGAGCCATAGTGTTTTTTCCTTTTTATCTCCTTCCTAGCTTTCTCTCATGCGTTCGGTTGTGTTGATCTTCAGGCACTGGCTCTTTTGGATATATTTGCCGAGAGCAGCGAGCAGTGGAGTGTTTGAGTACTCCTTGGCTGCGATTTTCACAGGAAAACAAAAAATAGGAGAGATTAGGCATCAAATACCTCTTTATACATGGCAAACACAGGGAATATTTACATCCACCGTTACCGAGCGCGACTGCTCCGGAGATGTTCTGTATACTGCCCCTTTACGTTCTGTACTACATGTACCGTCTGTTGACAGTTGAGGCGACGAAGTACGCCACCTGTTATGTATAAATAATTATCGCATGTGGATATGTAAGAAATGGGAATGGTTGAGATTACTAGTGAAGCTCGATATCAATAATATAAAGAAAAAAAAGTGATTTTTGTGACATTTTCCACGCCAGTCTTTGGTGCTGTAGAGCTTTTGTTGTTGTTGTTGCTACCTTATGTTACACGAGATGACAATTTCGCGGTCCCCTGTACACAAGTGCTAAATTAATCAAATGACTGCTTCCAGTTCCGAGTGGGCGACCCACCCGCCGCCCGGCCTCGCTGGTTGGTAGGGCGGCTAATTGTCGACTTTGACGGAGTCCCTCGGTCATCTTCCAGGCATTCAGTGATGACGTTCAAATGCACAGTTTCTACGCCAAGACCCTTCGACATTATTTAATGATACTGTCTTTGAAAGAAATTATTTTAGCTCACTCGAATTATAGAATCGCGTGGTTAAGGAATTAATAAATAATACAACCATCGATGGAGTAACGATCACGGACTGGATATCAAAATTTTCTCGACCAGTTCCCTACTTAACGTAAGGTGAATCAAAGAAAGCCCAGGAAAAGACTTGCTCGTACTGAACAGCAGCATTATCCCAAGAGTAGTTCCTTTGCATTCCTCGTTTCATCAGCCCTTCCCATGAACTTTTGTGCTCTTTGTATGTCTTGATTGCATTCCGCAACGCCTGCAAATTAACAACACATCTATTCAGATAGAAAATCAACAGCAAGTGGCTTCCCCCGGTCAATCTTTCATACTCCCATTGTCAACATACTTTAGGTGAGCTGAACAACATCTCCATGAACAAAATCGTGGTAGTGGGACGAAAGTTAGATGTACTTACCGCCAACATACTCTCCTTGGTTAAGGGTGAGAAGGCCCACCTGATAAGCCAGAAAAAGAAAAACTGAAATCATCTTTTTTCAGAAAATCACGATGAGTACTATATCCAAGACCAGTCATTCGAAAAGCCCGCCAAGCCATTGGGCAAAGTATTAAATTTTTCTCTTTGTTGATTAGTGTTAATATCAGGGAGCTTCGTATAGTCAAAGGAAAGAGGAGAAGTTACCCGGTACCCCGCTCCATGCCTCCATCACCGTATGGGTCGAAATTCTCCACCGTATCCTGTAGTACAAAAGTAGGAAGTGATGATGTGTTGCATAATTAGAAGCGAGTCTGCATGTCCCCCTAATTTCAAGTCATACACGACATTGCTGAGTTATATTCTCACCCTAAGGCCACCTGTAGAATGCACAACTGGAACAGCCCCGTATCGCATTGCATACAATTGATTTAATCCACAAGGTTCAAACCGTGAAGGCATCAATAAAATATCACACCTGCATTTTTGAGTGGACAATGGTATAACTCAATCTAGTTGAACTTCCAAATGCTAAGACCAGAGCAACACGGAGACTCACCCTGCAGTCATTCTGTGAGAAATAGCAACATTGAACCCTACCCATCCACGGAACTTATCCTTATAAGTAGCTTCGGCAAATCTCATCCAGTTCTCTGTATCAGAGTCCCCAGAGCCAAGCATGACCTAAAGGACATAATAGCAATGTGACAATGAATTTTCACATAATTCAATTAATCATTGGAATAAAGCGAGAAATAAGGGAAGGAAGAGAAATATGGACTTACAAATTGGACATCATCTTGCATGAGCTCTGGGATAGCTGATTGAATCAAGTCAGTACCTTTTTGATAGTCCAATCTTCCAATAAATGCAATCTAAAAAAGTGCAACATTCAATTCCATAAATAAAAAATTAATAAATGAAAAAGAAAGACATGTCAACCTCTCCAATCGAACAAAAATTGCATGCTTATATCTCACCACTGGACAATCAGGTTTGACGGCTAAACCCAATTCCTCCTGTAGAGCTGTCTTACATTTAACCTGCACTTTGCAACTTTTACATCTTAGCAAAGTAATTTCCATCAGACTTTTAAAACGCTTTGTTTAAGAATTCTAGAGTCAAAGCCACCTTGCCGGCTAGATCCGTGTAAGAGTAATGGAATGGAATATGTTCATCTGAAGATGGATCCCATTCGTCAACATCAATACCATTTGTAATACCTGCAGATAGCAAATACCTTTTTATTTTTTAATACATATTTTATCCAAAACTAGACAAGACTTATTCTTACTCTTAAGATTTACCATTTAATACACTCTTTCTACTACTCAGCAGTTCATTGAGTCCATATCCACCTTCCGGTGTTGTTATTTCCCATGAATAACCCTGCAACATAAGTACTGTAAATGTAGGAAAAAGATAAGAAATTAAGTTTTCAATCTTAAGACTTCTTACCTGACTAACTGTTAGTAATCTATCAGCCGTTACAACTGCACCTTTCAGAATATTCACTGCTTCACCTCTGTCAAGAGCATGTCTCCTGGCCCATGTGGGAAATACCCATTCAAGAGCTCCATACCACTCTGCTGGTAAACCCAGATTCCCATAAGTTGTTGCAGGCTCCACTCCCTTGAAAGAATGTATAGTTCAGTTGAATTCTTCATTATCATACAAAGCTATCTTAATATTGTAAAAAAAAAAATTGGCCAACAAATTTCTTTATAAAATTGATAAGGAAAATCTGGAGATTTTCTGAGAGGATACCTGATGAGCAAGGTTATGTATGACGAGAATGCTGCGGGCATCTTGATAAACACCATGAGGACGATACTTAGCTGCCAAAAGGCTAAAGAGAAAATAGATATAAGGATCATCCAATAGTACCAAGTGTGAAAGTATTCTCAAAGCAATCTGCTTGAAAGAGAATTATTAAGAGTCAATGAGACAAAAAGCAGTTTACTGATTCATTCAAAGATTGGAACCATTTCAAAATTTCAAACATCAAATAGATACATTAAGAATACCACACTGAGATTTCTGGACGCAACTGATAGTTTCGCATATATGATTTCCAGCATTGACTTCTCATCAGTCTTTCTTAGTTTTTAGTTTGAACCCTAATGAAAAGTCAGACCACCCTCACCTTCTGATATAATTTAATATAATAATTTCTGCCTCTTAGCACTCTGTTTTGGAATCTATGCATCGTATGAGAGTTTATGACAGAAGATGTTTTATATCAAGCCTTCAAATCAAAATCCATGAGGGTAAAAGGACTAGATTAGGAACAAATATAATCTGAAAAACTGAAATACTGAGAATTTAATAAGATTAGCAGTACAAAAGCGACAAGCAAATGAGTAAAAAACCTAGTCATTCGTTTATACACAATCTGATTTAGTGAGAAATTGGTAACACTAGCAGTATCATAAACGAGACAACTAAGTAAAATACTCATTATTGTTATCAAATTTATTGTACAACATCTAGTGGTATCTTCTGAGAATTAGGGGTGTAAACGGCAGCCGATTATCCGCTCTACCGTCCATAAACGGCACAAAATGGCAGCCGATTATCCGCTCTACCGTTTACCGTTTTGCCGATTAATGAACGGAACGGAAATGGAAATAGCTCTTCCAAATCCATTCTACTGTTCTACTAAGAATATTCCATCTTCAGCGGATTAGGAATCATGAAATGGCTCCATATTGGCAAATATGAGCTACAAAGTATAGGCTACTTGGTTATCCACAGGTTTTGGTGTCAAACTATTATTTAACTCTTAGAAATGACTACATTTTAATGCAGATTAGCCAGTCACACAAAAACTAAAACATAACAAAAAACACAAAAACAGAAGCAAAACAAAAAACACAAAAACTGAAGCAAAACAAAAAACAAAAAAACACAACAAAAGAAAGAGAGAAGCCAAAGAGTTAGGACCATACACTGGTACAAGTCCTGCATGCCAGTCATTAACGAGGAATAAACACTTCTCACCATATGTAAACCCACCCAAAGGAAGTACAAGTGGAGCCTCACACGCTGCGTGGCAGAGTAATGTGAACCGGAACTGAAAAACGAGAGATACATTAGAAAGTGCCATATATTCACTTAAAAAGCAGGCAGCTACAGTTTTAAAACCTCTACCTGGTTATCTCCAAAAGCACCATTGTTGTCACCATAAGGACTACCACGTCTGCGATAGGATGGGTGGTCAACAAATACCTGAAACAGTAAAATTTAAAAATCAATTCTAATTTCAAGCAAATATGTGAGAAAAAAAACAGAAAAAGAAAAGGTTTAGCTAATTCATGGATATGTTAGATCTTAGGCGTTCACATCATTAAATTTCAAAAAAATTAATATGTCATACACACACTCATCCATATTCTAGCTCCATATCTAGTTTAAGCCTAATTTAGCTTATCAGGCACATATAAATAGCTTTTTCCATAGTTAATTATAGAAGTATTACGCGAAGAAGATCAGATCATAAATTCAGTGGGGTGGTCTTCTTGACCAACCCTTGTACACATAATTGGTGAAAATGTTTGAAAGAAGTTATAGTGCTATAATCCTTTAATTATCGGAGTGTGTTGCTTGAGTATATCAGACACGGACATCTATAACAAACATATCAGACATAAATTTTCCTGTTCGATAAGCATCGCATTAAAGAAGTAGCATACCCAATCAACACCAGCTCTATACTCGTGGAAGAATGCAACTTCCTGCTCTCCTCCAAAACAAGAAACTTTGATGCGGCGTCCAAGATCAGATAAGCCTTCAAAAAACTGATCCGTGACCCCATTCAAATATTTTGGAGAAACCACCATTACCCGATGTCCACGATCAGCTAAAGCGATGGGCAAAGAGCCACAAACATCTCCCAATCCACCAGTTTTTGAATAAGGGGCAGCCTCAGAAGTGACAAAAACAATGTTATGGATCACTCGTTTTGGCATATCCGGCCCTTCACTGGTGGTAGGTTCTTCTTCTCCATCTGAAATAGGATGCGAAGTATCATCAACTACATCTGCTTTCCCTACATTTGGGATAAAATACACATTTTATGTTAGTACCACATTATCAGTTTCGTCAAAGACAGATATTTCTAGCTACGTGAATTTACATATCTACTACCAAATTAATTGAAGAAACTTCTAATATATCACAAGTCGGTGTCAACAAGTGCCAAATGGCGGATTTATGTCTGAACTCCAAATACCACCGCAAGGGAATCTGGGTATTATTAAGGCTATGAATTGACGCAAAAATTCATAAAAGTTAGATTTTGAACCAAATTTTGACGAGAAGAAAAGGTCAAGGATTCCTCAAGTGGCCATACAGTGAAGCCACCCAATCCTCACACACGAGGCAGCAAGATTGCAAGTTTGAAGATTGAGCTGTAGATGTTTCACTTTTAGTTCGCATACATGCAGCCAGATTAACAAAAGGACACGGTCTACAAGGACGAAGGGAAGTTTGAAACTGCAAAGACCCGTTTTTAAAGTCTAGTTATGATTCACGCGTAGTAAATCACTCGGTTTATTCGAGGTGCATAGTAGTCACGATGCACTAGTTCTATTATCTTATCAGGTTAGTTAAATGATTAGCTGAGAGAGCGGCAGAGGGTAAAGCCTATGGACAATACGGAGGAGCCCACATAAATCGAAGTCGATCAGGATTCAGGAGTCGCGACCACAGGGAGCAACCACAAGACAAGCAGTTCAAAGCTCCAAACACTACGTGGCAATTACTTAAATACCGCAAAAAAGGAAAGACAGAACAAACAACGGCAAAAGATACCATTTGTAGAAGTCTGCTGGTAATCAATGAGCGAATCGCGAACGAAAATCTTCTTTGACTCCTTTTCTTCCACACCGGAACTCCTCTCTCCCTCAGTCCGACGATTGACACATCTCAGCGCCCGGAAGCCTTCACCTTTGTCCGTTTTCGAGCGGACGCCAAGAAACGTAAAACTTCTACTCCTCGGTACTCTGATCGCGGCACTCGAAGGCAACTCGGAAGATAATACAGAGGCCGTCCTGCCTCGAGCGATCCGCAGCGCTTCCATGAGCGCGTCAACGAAAAAAAGAATAAAAAAAAAAGTAAGAAAGAAAGAAACGAGATTTCGATTCAATTCAGAAACAAGATCGGGAACGAAGGGAGGGAATGAAGGGGAGAAAGATAGGACGACATCAAAGAGAGACCGCAGGAGACAAATTTCCCTTCCATAGCTATACGCGAGCTTCTTTAACGGAAATGAGCAGATGGGACCCACAATGAGCTCGGAGTCACACATGGCACAGTATAGGCGCGCCACGTGTGAAGGCCGTTTCGCTTTGCAGTTGAGAGAAGGAAGCTTGGTTTGGATCCAGTGCCCGAAGAGTGATAATCTCTACATAAAAATCGGAAAAATCGGTCACATGCGAGACTTCTTTTTCCAGGAGGAGACTCGACTGGGAAGATTCAAGAGAAGAAGACTCGTTTGGTTTTCGACGAAATGCGGTCGTCGGTGATAATTGACCCATCCCAGTGAGGCAGTATCTCTCTTTTTTTAAAATTGAAAATGTCAGAAGACAACGCACAAATAAATGTTATATTTATAATTTTTTAATTTATTCTAATTATAATATAGAAGGGTAGATATAATAACAAAGAAAATTATAAATAGGTATCATTCCATAATATCTTTGTGAATAATAATTCGGCGAGCCGTAGCAAGGGATTGATGGTAATTTTGTAAGGTTAGTGTTTTGTAATGTTTTTCGTCCACTTTAATGTTATACAAGAGATGTTGTCAATACAAACTTTATGCCTTACGAGATTTAAGCAAATCTAATTTATTGCTGAAACGTTACATAACAAATACTTCATAATGCAGGGACAGAAGATGGCATGGGTCTGTAATGATCTAGTGATGTTCCTCGAATCGATAAAACTTGTAACGTCAAGAAATTTAAAGAAAAAAAAACAAAATGGAGCTCTAACACATGAAATTCTAGGGCCATTGACCAGTAGCAGTACAGAAAGATACACGAGGGCTTCCATGCCCGATACTTCAAGCAGTATTGGTGGTGGCAGGTGGCAACGTTGTTTCTAGGTTCGAAGGCATCAGAATGTTGAAACCATCGGCTGCTGTGGATAAGAGCATTCCCGGTATCTGTGGCTGCCAGTGCAACTCTTTCAAATCCTTTTGACCCTGTTCAGTAGATCAACATAAATATTATAAGCAGGTTTACTAGCTAAAGCGCAATGCAACAGAGTCTACTAGCAAGATGGTGCTCAGATGCAGTCAGTATCTGGGCTAAAAATTTGAATGTCATTCAGATCAAACCTGATGAACAAAGAGAAGCTGTGGCGGTAAATCCTCTGGAGCATTCACTTGCTCCTTCATTTTGAACTTGAAGTCTGCTTCTTCTTCCTCATCTCTCTCTAACGACAGGTCCCAGATCCTGCCACAGAACCGAAAAATATGCTTCAGAAAAAAATCTCACCACATAATGCCTTTCCATACAGCAGAAAAAAAAAAAAAAAAAAAAAACTTACGTCATTTGGTTATCTGAGGATGAAACTGCCAAAGTGGATGCCTCATGTGGGCTCCATTCAATCGACGTGATGGGATGTTTATGGTATTCAAAATGAGCCACACGCGAGTCTTCCTGCATGAAATCATCATCATTCTCACTGTCAATTATCATTTTTCAGATTTCATTTTCACTGCCAGATAAAACCTTTGAAAGAAAAAGAGGACAATGCGTTCCTGCAAGAAACAACCACCACTGGCTATGAAATAATTGAGCCCTTCTTACCTTGATCAACCTGAGATCACGTATGGAGAAGGTGCCATCATCACTGCCAGAAGCAATCATACAGCTTGCCAGCCTATTCAAAATGGCGGAACAAAAGGCCAAAGCATCAGTTGTATAACTAAACTGAAATGGAAGGTAGAAACTAAAGCAGCATAATGTGAAACGTTGTTTACTTACCGGTTCCATGAGATAACATTGACATCTGCATTGTGCGCCTTCACAGAAATAGCAGGTGTTTTCCCTAAACGAGTATCCCAAATTGCAATGTTCCCATCAACCGAACAAGACGCAAACACAAAAGCTTCAGTAGGACTCCACTGCAACATCAGTAAATTGAAAATCAATACCACAATGACAGATATAAAAATCATATAGTCAACTACAAAATTTAGCTTTAAAAATCCTGCCAATAGGCTGCTCATATTAATGAATTGGACCAGATTGGAGAAATTAGAACCCTTAGTAGGAGTGTACTGCTAATCAACTGCTGCTGTTGATGTTAATGCTCTAATCAAAAAGCACTCTATCTACAGGAAGCAAAGGTCACACCATTGATGGTTAATGGAAGCGGATGGCAACACTAGATTCCTTCATGGCAACACTAGATTCCTTCATGGCAACACTAGATTCTTTACTTCAATGGGCAGGTCATATCAGAGAGGGTGGGGATATAGATGCAATAATTAATTTCTTTACAAAATTATACACTGAGGAGTGTCACTCGAGACCAAAAATACTGATCACTGGTCATCATACTCTCTCTTGACCAGATGGAGGAGCTTGAGAAGCCATTTACCTTGAAATAAGCTGGGCAAGGGATGCCTAGGGGAATGATGGGTATTAATGGAAAATTTTACACTGCTGGCTGAGGTTTCAAGAGTAATCTGTTGTGTTTGTGCTCAACGAACTTAAATTAATCATTTAGTTCCAACGAGACACCAGGAAAAGTACCCAAAGCCTAAATTAACGCAGTAACCAAGATAGAAATTTTATCCCGGTAATGCTGTGAGTCCTTACAAGAGCAGAATGTACTTGGGTTTGAGACCTTGTCCCAAGCTGGTTAAATGTAAAGCTACACAGGAAGGGATGTGTTCCATGGAAAACACTCCAACATCAAAAGTGCTAAGAAGTACTGATTTATAGGGTTAAGCAATAGCCCCCTTAAGTGGTTAGTCATTTAGGATGGAACAGCACTCGATCCAACAGCTAGAAATGCAAAATAAATGCATGAGCTTTAGTTTTCCCAATGGAGTGAGTAAGAACTGACATGCTATATCATATTGTATCTGTTGATAAATGATTTCAGATGCCAAAGTAAAAGCTAATGGTTAACGAAGAGGCATGAAAAAAAATTCACAGGGATTTAACAGCATCAAGGCAAAAAACGCACCTGCAAATCTTCAACACTAGCTGTATGTCCTTTAAATGGATTGGTATCTACATTCCATGTGCCAGATGCAGGCTCCCACAAGTGAATAGAACTTTTGCAGTCACCTTTCAATATAAGAAACATGTGATTATTAAAAAAAAAATGGCCGCAAGTGCACAAAAAATTTTACGATTACTCTAATTAAAGTACAATCTTTTTTGGAACCCTTCTGGAAAAATAATAAATTCATCTTATTAAATGCCACCAATCATACCAGAAACAAGCCTTCCCAAGCTAACAGGACTCCAGTCAATAGCATAGCCCTCATCTTTGTGTCCCCCAAATTTTTGCAAAGGGGCCTGTGAAACTGCAGTAGTACTTTCTCTGCTAACTTCAGCTTCAGATTCTGCTAAAGCATTTAATTGAGAAGAGAAGTCCCAGACCTGAACAGTGAAGTACATAAACAAGATGCCTTCAGAGCAGTAAACATATATTTCAAAAGAAAAAGTTGAAGAGTAGTTGACAAGAACGTAATGACTAAAGTGAGTATAAAAAATGTAAGGTCCCACCTGCACGAGCCCAGAGTCAGCCCAGCTGGCACATATGTGAGGTTGTTGATTCATTGAGCGTATTCGATTTACACATCCATTATGGACAACCTTGTGCAGCTGTTACAGGGTCACCAAGGCACGAAAGCAAAGTAAATGCAGGGATAGCATATATAATATCATACATTAGTGTAACCCCTGGAAGGAGATTTCCATGCAGAAGCTTTGATATAATACTTGCCTGGAAAATAGGTAGCTTTGATCCACTATCACCTTCATTTTCATCATCTTCATCACTACTGCTGTCATCGTCCATATCAGAGTCATTATCAGCAGACACTTTCGGCACTAAATCCCTCCTTTTTCCAGATATTTTAGTCAGCTTAAAAATTTCAATAGAGTTCCAAGCAGCTTTCTCAGCCTGCAGATTGATTACACAGGATATAAGCCATCTGAACAATGAAACACGTGCAAATAGCATACAAGAGACCAAGCAAAAGAATAAATACAAGGATGGCAAAAAGAAAGTATGAAGATGGAAGAGAAGTAAAACACATTACACAACATGTATCTCTTACATATTCAACCAGAGAAATTTGAGAGGGCATCGTTGAGATTACCTGGGTCCCAGCCACACAGTAGACAGTGTGAGGAAATTCTGTACGAATCAACCCCAACGAATCACGTACGACGTCAAAACTGAAGACAGTACAATTAATGTGATTAAGCAGGTAGCAATGACCACCAACAAATCAAGAATCAGAAGTGCAAATATCATTCCAACCTCAAACAGGGCCAACCAACATGGAAAGCGTGGAGTGAATTATACGCAGATGGATCACACTGAAGCTCCTCTCCCTCTTCCAATTTGTCCACTCCGGGTTGCCAAACCTGTAACCAAGTAAAAAGAGATTCAAACCCCCAAAAAAAACCAAAAGAACTTCGCCGGAACACGACACAAGTAAACAAAATAAGGACGATTACCTTCGCAGGAGCTGAAGGTATAGAGGGCCCTTCCCCATTTTTTTCGGTCTGAAAAGAAGCACTCGAAATCTTCAATGCATGAAATGAAAACTATATAACAACTAATAAACTAAGAAAAAGAGACTGATACTTTGTTTTTCCGTTTGATCTTCTTAGGGTTCTTAAGACTGCGAACCATGGCTTACGGCCTACTTTGCTTTTCGCTTCGCCGAAAGGGTTTTAGGAGTTGCTAAGCACAAAACCGTCCACGGAAGGCGGGAGGGGGCGAGAGGGGCGGGAGGGGGCGGGAGGGGGCAGGAGGGGCAGGAGGGGGCGGGAGGGGCAGGAGGGGCGGGAGGGGCGGCAGTGAACCTCGGAAGGGGGCGGGAGGGGGCGGCAGTGAACCTCGGAAGGGGGCGGGAGGGGGCGGCAGTGAACCTCGGCAAAAATAAAAACTAGGGTCGCCCAAAATCCTCCTAAACGTATCGTAAATTCGTAAGAAAAATATGGCAGCCTAATTGGAATTTCAGATAGTTTAAGGTTTAAGTTTTCCTATAAAATAAAAAGATAATTCCTAATTGGAATTTCACACGGATTGAGAATGAGGATACTGTAGAAACTTACTCATATCAAAATTCAATTCTTAATGGAGACCACTCCGTGTACGGCCCTGACAAAGCGACAAGAAGTGCCTTACTCACGGTAACAAGACTCGGCCGAGTGGATATCTAAATCACTCTACAATCTAGACTCATCCCTTCTATAAATCCACCAAATCATATGACTTCCATTAAGATCTGTATAGCTAGCCCTGGGCACACCAACGTGATTAGGATTATTATGTATCCAAGCCAGTTCTGACTCCGAGTCAAAACGCACCCATCGAGATACAGGTTTTTAGAAAAGTGGTGATATGAGTAGTGCGAATATTACTGCAAAGGTTTATATTCTGACTTGGCATCCATATTCCAGTCAAGATAAGAGATTAACTCAGATAAACCCTAGATTTTGCCAACTATGTTGCCATGTCACCGTGTAAAACCCCAAAGTATATTTAGGTAGTATTGAATCATTGATATAATATTTCTTTATAAAAATCGTAATATTTTGTAAAAAATAGTGGTGATATACATATTGTCAAAATTTATTGCAAGGTTTAGCTTGATGTGGCGTCCTATTGGTAGGTAAGAGATAAAGTTGGATTTATCTTTCTATTATATGAGTAACTATAAATCTTAAACCTTATTTGGGCTGCCAACTAGGTTGTCTAGAGGACAGCCACGATGTAAAGGCTCGCGGTAAATATGGCATTAGTACTGATATCATTTTTTCAGTAAATTTAGCCTTTTTCTATAGAAGCATCTTAGAGGAATTCACATTTAGGCAAACTTTAGCAAAAAGAAATAAAAAATAAAAATAAAAACAATGTTCATAGATAGCTAGTTTTTGTTTCCCTACTAAGGCAGGCCCACATTTTTTTAAAAAATTTATAGATATCAGATGTAACAAAGTTTTTATAAATTATTAATATATATATATATATAAGAACTGAAATTTATAGATTAAGTTATACTTTGCACCAGTTAATTATTAAATACCTCTTACATCATTAAATATTATAGTAGAATAAAATATAATAAGATTAGATAAAGGTTAAAATATGAACCCACTAATACATAGGACTGGTGATTTGTTAAAAAAATATGATACATAATGATCAATATAATTTAAGAAACAAAAAATTTTGTTTTGGTTTGAAGTTTGTGCTACAGCTGGTTCACTCCGAGTTTCGCCTAGTAATAGCGTTTGGTCTCATAACATATGTTACGTTACGTAACACGCAAGTGGGTGTCGGTGACTCGGAGGATTAAAACGTCCAAGATAATTACGTCTTTCCCTAGTGCAACACTTGCAGAAGACGCTAGTTCACTTGGTTGGTTTGGCATTTCATTCACCAACTGATGTTAAATACAATGAAAAATAATATCGGCACTTTCTGATTTTAGTTCAAAGTTTACATTGTGACATCACAGCATAGTTGTGCGTAGGAAAGAGAAAATATAAGTTTTAAGGTTGACCTAAGTAGATAATATTTTATTAAAAAAAATAAAATCTTTGCAGATTTTGTCCATTGGATGTGAAGTCTTGGAAGTAAAAATACCCAATATTCTCTCAAATTCCTGCATTTTTCCTAGGAAGGCGTCTCCCTTTCCTCTGATGCTACAGGGTTACGGGGGTCTACATTTTCTGGCCAATCAATGGCATGTCGTAAGTTCAACAAAGATGCAAAATAGTTCCTACTTCCTGTAAACAATAAACTTCTTCAAGTTTCGACACGAAGATAAAAACACAGTACTAATCGCACCCAATCACAAAATCAAATCTCCATATGATTAATTAAGAAGTTGACAGCCTTTTATTTTTGGGAGGAAGATCAAATAGGTCAAAGCACTGTGCTTGCAATTTGTTTTGTCTCCCTTCAACAACAGAAGGATCAACGATACTATAACCAAATTTGTCGGTTTTTCGAGGCCGAGGTTGGTGGTGGATATTTATATCATGTTTTGCTGAAGCTTTCACGACGTCCCATAAACAACAAATTAGATATATAGACATGCAGGCATACCTTCAAGACTACATATCGGCAAATTGCAGAGAATTAATCCGGAGCTGCAGGTTCGATCACCCAAAGTCGTGCCTCCGTACGTGCCCGTCGATATTGGTGTGGACGTAGTCTCCAGCGCTGGAGTCGGGGCTGTACCCGGAAAGCCTCCGCGACTGCACCCTAACGCCGGTCGTCTTCGGACTCGGACTCCTCGGAGCCTGGTAGAACGCCGGTCCTCCGCCGGAACTCGAAGAGTCGCCGCCGGTACCGGACGCGGGCGACCTCGTCGAGGAGTTCCAATGTGGTGGCCCGTTCTGCGCGGGGACCCGCTGCTTCCCCTGACTCATCATGAGGTTCCGAGCCTTCGCTTTGGCCGACTGCGTCGTCGCCATGTAACTGGGTACCACGGGAATATATTCCTCTCTACTGCCCTCATCGACGTTACGAGTGGAAGCCGTGAACCTGTTCCGGTACTGGTTCGAGTCGCCGGCGGTGGTTGGGCTTAGAGAGGCGGGTCGAGAGACGTCCATCTCGACGGTCTTCTCGGAGGTGCTGTCGGTGGTGGTCTGTGTGAGAGTGATGTACGAGGTATCGGGGACATGGCGGGCGTACCATGGTTGCGTTGCCATCCATCGTTCGAGCCAGTTCCAGCCCCACTGTTGCTGGTCCGGCTCCTTGTAATAGAACCCTGCCTGATCCTTACGTTGATCAGATCGTCCATGCTGCTGATCCTGCGGACCACAATCAGAACGAATTTAATTAACTAGGACCAAGATTATAATGAGCTAATCTAAAAATCCTTCCATATATAAGTACTTTTTTGCTAGTAATTAGTATCATTATTTTAGAACAACGAAAGGGCGTTACCTGGTAGCTGTACGCATAGGCGAGGGCCCGTTCCCGTCTCATTGCAGCTTCGTGTTTTCGCTGAGAATCGGCTTTGATAAAATCCAAGCTTCGTTGCCTCGAGTCCCAGCTGTCGACTTCCACATTCTTCGCGTAAGTATGGTGGTTCTTCTTCTGATCATGTTCAGTCACCTCCTGATCCACGCAAGCTGTCCCTTCTTTTTCTTGGACGAGCTGGAGACGCCTGGCTCGAACTCTTGCTTGCACGCGCACCAGGGCTTGCATGCAGCGCATGGTCATCTGCGCTTGTTTACGCACATAATGCCCTCTCACCAGCGCTTGCAACCTCACGAGTCCTTTCAGTGCACGCAGCGCCCTCCGCGCCTAATTAAGACCAGAAACTTGAACAAATTTTAGTAGTTGCATATATGCGCAGCAATGGCTTCACTTAATTCACTACCTTTTGTCCCTGCCTGGTAGTTCCGTTTTACTTTTTTATTTAAAAAATAATTATATGAAAATATTTTCGTTATCTTCGTTCCTTAAATTTTTTCAGTGAAATAATGGTGCTTCTTAATTAAACTCCGTCTGTATATATGTATACGAAGAGTGTATATAAAATCTTTCCACTTACCAAGTATCCTCTGTAATAGGACTGAATGATGACGGCCGCTCTCTCGTCGTCGCACTGGCGGCGATACCCAGCTAGCCTGACGACCTTAGCCGCCGCCTCGGCAGCGGCGACGGCGGCTTCCGCGGCGGCTGCCGTTGCCATCGCGACGGCGATTGCATGGTTTCTATCTCCGGTAACAGATGACTGTGTCGGGCTGTCCTCATTTGTCGCGTCCGGCGAATTTTGTGCAGCGAAGTGTTCCACCAACAGTCTCTCCTGTGTCTCTTGATGACCTTTATCTGCCACCTCTTTCTGCATGTCAAAATTTGATTAAACAAATGACTGACAAAAGCACTCCAACTATTGTACCACAACATCACTCAGTTCGCCAATCTAGTGATCTTCTATTCGACTCTCTATTCACCACAAGCAGCCACCTCTGGAAAATTGAGATGGTGATCTGAAAAGTAACCTCTTACGCGTGATTCCCGAAATGGATTCGATAGGTTTCGGGTTGCTTTTATTCTTTTCCCAACGACGATTAGGTAGATGACTTGGTGACAGATTAACAGCACCTCCAACTTCGGTCGCAACAAAAACTGGTTTCCAGCAGTTTTTGTTGCCTAGCTTCTCATGGGTCTCCATCGCCAGCCAGTATCAAGATAACATACACGAAAAATCCAAGAAATACGATACAAAAACTGCGTTCAGTCGATGCCCGAAAGAGAAAGGATGGGCTACTCGGAATTTCATGATAGCAAGAAACGAGTCCCTGCTTTCCAAAAGAAGAAACATAGCGGGAAAAATTTGCGGTCGAACCGTGAAGAAACAGCTCACTAGCTAGATTCCTCTTGTTAAATCAAATCAGTTCCAAGTTGGGAAGCATTGAAAGACGAGCGAGTACATATGATAAAATTCGACAAAACGAAACCAATATATAAATGTAGCATCTACAAATACTATGGCAGACTGTCACTCGTCCAGACCAGAAAAGACCCGTTCGCCGGCATTTAAGAACGGTAGATAGCAATTAGCTAGCACGCACCATGCATCTATGCATAGCCCACAGTAAAGCTATAACATCCGTTTTACCAACTCCAACAGAAGACAGCAGGTTTGGTGTATATATTAATCAAAAGTTAAAGAGGCCATATAAAGGGAAAAATAGGTAAACTTCAGAGTCGAGAAAATAAATGTTTTTTTTCAAGATAAGGCAATGTTTTATCTCTTGGATATATTATGATGAGATTGGAAGCACAACTTATTATTCCCACTTAAAGATTTGAAGAAAATAGCCGTCTGCTTTTTCATTTTTAGTAAACTATCACTATTGAGTTATTCCCTCGCGGTTAGTTATTATTAGGTAGTTTATAAAATAACTACTGTTCCATAGATGATTTCTTTCAAATGATAAGATCAAAATCTTTGGATTTTATCCCCCATTTTTCTTTTTCGATAGTTTTAATTTGATGAATAACTTATTTTCTCAAATTTTGATGTAGCAAAACATGCCTAATATAAATGATTTATCGAATCTAACCTATGGCGGCCACATTGCCCGTTTGTGATTTCTGCAATTCTGCCCTGGCTACTTCCTCCGTTTTTAAAAATAATCATAAAACCAATTTCAGTACTTGCGCGCAGAGACCTAACTCTAGTTGCAGGCACAGAACGATTCCCAGAGTGAGTGCTGCTCTCGAACAGGAAAAAAAATGAATTAGAAAGCAGTACCTTCTTTTCCGAGTCCTTGGCAGGCCTGAAAACTTTCGTCACGGACGTAAACCAGTTTCCTTTCTTCCCCATTTGGTTCAAAGCCTAGCAGGAATCACCTGATGAAGAGCAAAATGACATGATTACGATCGGGTTCGATGATCACAGAAATATTCGACTAATTTTGCGACAGCTTATGTCATGAACAGGAAACATTAACCAAAAATCGAATTCCGCACAATAATACTTGGGCGGCAATGATCGATCGGGTGATTAAAAACAGAAACGGAGAAGAAAACCCGAGAGAAATTCATTAAGTAACAAACCTGCAGAAGAAATATTTCACTACTTTTTGGAACCGGCTCGATCCGGAAGCAGGAGCTCAGAACATTCACTTCTCCTCGAGCCAAGAGAAGATGATCACAGAAGCGCTAGTTCCACAAATTCAGATCGGCAAGCGCTCCCACATAGCAGCTATTAAGACGAAAAACGCCAATATTTTTGCTCGACTCTACACACCGCAAAGCCGGCATTATAACCACAAACATTCATTACGAAACATCGAAGCCAAAAAAAATTTAGGACGAGAAGAGAGAGAGCCTAAAGCAAGTGACGACTCACTCGCGAGGGGAACGTCCGGGAAGAAGAATCAGGAGGATCGCGAGGAGGTAGGCGGAGGAGCAGAAGAAAAAGCAAGTGAGTAATAACTCCACCGCTGTCAAGTCGCCGTTTGTATTTATCACATTAGTCACGGGCCTCCCCGCTCCCGCGAGGGCGAGCGCGAGATCGGTTAATTATTAATACACCATCTTCTTATAAACAAACCCTACTTGCTTATCGCGTAATAATGAAGACCCTAAGACGACCGCGCGCGTCAATCAGTCTGATATCGGTAACGTCTCGGCCCCGGTCCCGAGCCACTGCGTCGTCGTCTTCAGATCAGGGACCACAGCAAAAAAAAAATTGGCGGTACTGTGTCCAATTCTGTTAGATGGAGAGTCGATTATATACACCTTCCATCAAATGAACAGTGCCGATTTGGTAAAGTACTTTTGTAGGACGGAGTAAATCAATTTTCTTGGCATAAAAACTGAATGAATACATCCGCACGAGTAGTTACATTCGGGAATGAGATCTCACGGAGGGGAGAGAGGGAGACAGTAGTACTGGAGAAAGATAGAGAGAGTAATTAGTCTTGAACAGGACGAAAGGCGGAATTAAGTGAAAGTGGTGGGGGTGCGAGACCGATTCAGCGGAGAGTACGTACAGATCATGGAGCATTTGCTTCTAATCAAAGCAAAGATGAAGACGCAAAATTAAGCTTGCGATAATATTAGGAGAAGTGTCTCGCGGTTGGGTGGGTGAACGGCAGCTTTCATCAAGTACCGACACGAACTGGTGTGGGGGCTTCGACGGAAATCGAGAGGAATGGCGTAAGCTCGCGCGGCCTGAATGGAAATGGAGAAGCGGCCCAACACAGGCGAGATGCAGAGAGAGAGAGAGAGAGAGAGAAAGGCCAGTACTACAGGCGGGTGCAATACTAGTGGCCATGTGGAAAGGTGACCGCAAACATTGTGCACCATAAAAAAAAAAAAAAGTGGTCCTCCATCGCCTCGTACCGCTGCCCTGCGACCTTTTTGCAGGGGACGTACGCGCGCAGTGGAAGAAAACTTGAAAAAGATGGGACGAACTACAACTTTAGATGGAATAACAATTATATGGTCCGTAACAATTATATGGTCCTTACGGACCATGACCATAACCAACCACCTCAGCCAGGGAAGCCAAGTAGAGCCGTCATTTTTAAGTGATTTAGTTTACGAAGAGTGCACAATAATGGTACTTACAGATCTAGAACTCACTAGGTCCTTCCTCGTGAAAGCTTTAACTCAGAAGATTCGAAGAAACAACCGAATGCCCAAATATACATTACATCATCACTAGGGAGATCTGGTGCACTAAAAATAAGAGTATTTGGAAACAAAACACTCACCCTAAACCAATGTGCAAATAAAATCATAGAGCTGGCAAGCAGATTATCAAATGAATAATGTTATGCGTAATTTGCTTCTAATGTAGATGTCTTATGTGGCATCCACGTGAAGCTTATTCGGCAAAGAGAAAGCCGGAAAATTTCCTCACTTTAGCTGATCCTCACTCTTTGCCTCCGACCGTGGGAGGCCGCGGAGCGGGAGGGAGACGGAGGCATCCTCTACACCCTCACCACCGCTAGGAATCGCGCCCTTTGCGAGATTGGGAAGGAGATCAGGTGGCTCGTCGTCTACGGCTCCGACCAGACCCAATGAGTCCTCCTGAAGGCGGCTCAGATCGCCGGGATCGACCTGGCGAACTTCCAGGATCGTCGGACAACTTTAGGATGTCAACGGCAGCACTGATGGCAGCGGTGGAGGAGGACGCGACAAGGGGCCTGGTGCCGCTCTCTCGTCTGCGCCACCGTCGGGACGACCTCGTCGACGGCGGTGGACCTGTTGGACCACGTGTGCGAGGTGACGAGGGAGTATGAGATGTGGGTCCACGTCGATGCAGCCTACGTCGACAATGCCTGCATCTTCCTGGAGTTCCGTCATTTCATCGACGAAGTCGAGGAGGCCGACTCGTTTACCCTCAACGCCCACAAGTGGTTCTTCACCGCCCTCGACTGCTGCTGCCTAATGGTCAAAGCCTGAGGACCAACCTGGAGTACCTCCACAACAAGGCCACCGAGTCGCGGCAAGTGGCGGACTACAAGGACTGGCAGATCGCCTTGAGTCGCTGATTCAGGGCACTCAAGTTCTCGCTCGTCCTCCGCAGCTACGGCGTCTCCAACCTTCTCAACTTCCTCCGGACCCACGTCAAGATGGCCAAGACCTTCAAAGGGTTGCTCGCCATGGACAAGCGATTCGAGGTCGTGGTGGCAAAGACGTTCGCCAGGGTCTGCTTGCGCCTCCTCCCCCCTTCCTCCCTCGCCACTGCTGGAGACGACGAAGACGACCTCGACGTCGGGGGTGAGAGGGAGGACCTGTGAAAGTGAGGGAAGAGAAATCACGAACCGGAATGTTCCGATTTTCTCTTTGTTGAAGAGGCTTATGACGTGGATACCACATAAGACATCTACCTGAGACTTAAAAGCAAATTTACTCATACGGTAACATATGTATGCATAACATTACTCTTATCAAATATAGAATACCCACAAATAAATTAATGGTCGACATAAATAAAGTTGGCTGGACCCATACCAAAAGGAACTATACGTGCCAACTTTGATGGTTCATGACTCTTAAATGGCTTCCTGGCTGGGGCCCGTGTGGTCCATAGGAACTATAAAGTTGGCTCACCCGCTTGCTGGCCCTTGCATAGGGAAACGAATAATGAAGCTGAAAGTACTGCACTGTATCTTACTCTATGAATAATTAAACAATATTGTTCAAATCATGGTATCATCAATTTTGAGAGGGATTCACAAGTCGTTCTTCAACTAATTCAGGGTCCGGTAGAGGAGACCGGAGGCTGACGCATTGGATAAATGCAAGCAAAAAATTGTTGGAATGTCTCCCGCACATCAAAATCAGGTCAAGGGGAAGACCAGATACGTATATGGAGATACAACACTAAACTGCTTAAAGGTTTCTATAACGCCTTATTTTGAAATATCGGATGATTGTAATATATTAAACTCCAAAGACTGTATCGAATCCCTACTGCCACTGAACCCTATAGACTCTTTTGACCCTTATCAATGAAACAATATAATTGGTTCTGGATAAAAAAAAAGTTAAAAGAATTATATTTAGGAATATATTATAAAGCGAAAACACCTGTATATTATAATGAAAAAGCTTATTTTTTCATCATATAATTTAATGCTTTTTGGCTTCTTTCCGCATTTGACATGGACCAAACCGAAGGTTCTGTTTAGTGCTTATTTGGCACTCTGGAGTCCGACACACGCAATAAAAAAATAACCAAGAAAAAACAGGATAACTGTCGTTTTTTTTTGTTTTTTACAAGTTAATGTTTTTAGTATTTACGCATAAGAACAAAAAGTAACATTCTCATAACAATAATTTGGTGATTGAAATCCACTTGATCATGAAAATTTTCAGTCAATAATTAATCCAATTAATTATATAACTATTAATATCTTCTTCCGTGCAATTTAAAGATAATTCATAAAGCGTCAATATCACTAAACGGTATCAGAATTACAATCACCACTGACCTAATCGGTAGTTAAATTTGGTTAAACTTGATTACAGAAGAGTACTCCGCTAATGTCATAATAATAAGTGGATAAATAAAAATTTGAGATTATATAATTATATAAAATAGTATTAAACAAACATAATATGTGAACAAAATATCAAACATTTGATCATGTTGTTTTGTTGTCATAAAATACTTAATAAAATTAACACCAGCCTTCACTTAAGGACAACTACCCTCACGGTAAAAAAAAATTGTTAAGCCCCCACAAGAAAGAGCGTAAACAAACACAAACCCGAATCATTAATAATACTAATTGAGTTTTTCCCAAACCCAACCCATAAATTAAATGGTATCCATTACCCACCTTAACGGGCGCCCATTTATAAGATGCGGGTACTGGTGCGGTTTTGGCTTATCGGATCGGGTATGAACCCATTGGCACCCATGGTTTAATCAGAAGCCCATGAAAGATAAATTTACGCCCCGAAAGCAGAGGATAGCATACTCTCTAAAAGACTGAATGCTTATGGGGACTTACATCCACTATCACAAACATTCTGTGCTCGTCCAGTTTAAAGAGGAGACAAGAACTATGGGTAGTTCAATAGAAGTAAATACAGCAATATCCATCACAGAATGACCATTCTAAATTGCATCTAAACAGTCATATATATGAAAAATGGCTCTTTACAATGAGAAAATCAGAATCAAATAGCTATCACTGCCAGTCTTTAAGTAAAATGAAGTATCGCCAAAAACAGAGGGTAGATATTAGCTATCAACAACATAAAAATGCAGTTGACTCCAAAAAACATAATCATCTTTACAATGTAGATATGACTATGCTAACAAATAGTTACAATAATACTCCGATTGAGTTTTCATATGCTGAGTTCACTATTAGGTCACAAGTAGGTCATCTTTGGATCTATCTTCATGAATTCGATGATCATTGTAAATGCTGATTTTTGTTTAAAGAGTGATAAAATATTGGATAAGATGGTATAATGTAAGAAGAAAAAGTAATAAGAACAAAAAAAAAGATGCCTGCAATCTCTTAGGGTGAAACTTAATCCAAGAACCGACAGAATACAAGTGGAAATCAAGACTTCATTCATATTTCTCTCTCCCAACAGTATCCATCCTTGCTTAATTCTCTCCCCATCCCAAATTAGATATAATGAATGGCACTCAATTTCTCTGTATCTGGTCCATTTAGTTCATGTCGTTGCCTTTCGGAGTTGGTACAGAATAAGATGGCACGGAGCGCTATGGACGATTCCACAAACATTTTATATTGTTCCAGATGAAGCAAAACCTTCATATTATGATCAGATATATTGAATTGGTCACCCCGTAAATATCTAGTCACATACGCGTGCCTCTGATGACTATGGAGGCCCATCATGCACAAGGGATCAGAACAGCTCAAATAATATAACGATAATTAAACACTAACCCACGTCGAGGTGAAGAATGGAGTTAATCACGTGGGTAATGGCATCATTAGGTGAAACGCATCCATCTGATCATACAATCCGTCGTAGTCTCAGCTTACTCATACTTGTTGTCGTTTATCCTTTTGCTTAATTTGCGATTTCGCACGATTTCTATGAGCCTTTCGGCGGTCATTGCTGTCGCTCGGGCGCTGCAACCTCGTATCGGACAAGGATGGATGATGATAATTCTTGCTAAGGACGCAATTAATTATTAATTCCATCTTTATCGTCGTCGAAATCTTAAATTGGCAGTAACGTGGAAAGATCGACGGTCTTTTTCCAGCTTCTAACCGCGCGGTTCCGTCGTCTTTCCCGTCACCGTTGTTCGAGAGGAATTATTCTCTTCGCGCGCGCGGGTCCTTCGTCCCTCTCTCACTCGAAGGCACATTCTAGATACAGAGTCCTACAAGCACGTCGATCTGATCCTCTTCTTTTTACTAGTCACGAGAGATTCAAAATATAAATGTGCACCCACGAGGGTACGTACGCATGGCTGGTGCTTTGTTATATATTTTCAGTCGAAAGATTGAGGCACCAACCATGCACCCATGTGACATGTAGGGTAGCCGAATGGCGTACGCAATCGAAGAGAAATCATGCTAGTGTTTAGAAAACAAGGGGATCGAGCATTTAATTGAAGAGAACCACCTACTGGTACAACTCGCGTAGACTACTACAAATTAAATTAAGTGTATTAATCCTGCAATTAATTATCTGTAGGAATTAAAAATCTTGGTTAGTTTGACCATTAGTTTGACCTACTTGTATTAACTTAGTTATTATTTCTTGGGCGATCATGACTCTCACGTTTGGTTCGGAGCATGGGCAAGTGGTGGCTGATCTCGTGTACCGATCGAGACAAAAAAATGTGGGCAAAAGTAGTCGTCCATCGTCATAATAGTTCCAGCCGATTCGAAACTGTTGATGTGTTTTTTCTTCTTCATCATGCACTAGTGCTCCTCGGATCACGTCTATCAGCGAAAAGAGAAGGCTCAACGTGGCCAGGTGGTGTTAACTTTCGGCCACGGCGAATGGACGTTTATGGTGATAACACATTTCCAAAACACGTGAGACTCATGCACGGTGCAACCCATGCAATCAAGCAACGCGGACTAGTCAACCACCCTTCTATCGCAAGCCGGGTCGGGTCGAGATCCGCCGAAAACCGACCCGGTACGCCAATCGTCCCGAGTCCCGGACCGCGGAGGGCGACGAGCGATATTTTGTATAGACTATTTTCAAGAGTGGTGGGGCCGAGGTTATCCACATCCGATGCCCAATCCCGTCTGATCCGTTCCTACTCACCCCCACGCCAAACACGTTACGGCAAATAAAAGACACGGGGGATTATTAAATACCCCTTCAATTTCGCCTCCACCCATTCCCCATTCACGTTCAAATCACGTGCCCTCGTCACAAGCTTTACCTGAGCCCCCGACTCCGCGGTCCCCGCCCCCCGAGACTCCTACACTCGCCACGTGTTCGGATCTCCCTCCTCGTCTACGAACACGTGTCACGTGCGACTCTCCTCGCCGCCCCACTCTCGTTTTTCAGGTGTTATTAGTACTCGAACCGCTCCCGAGTGCGTGACACGCGCACCAGCTGGCAGCGTCGTTCAATTATGGGGACTGATTTAGGCCCGTGTGGAATACACTCGGTTCGCTTAATTATAAGGAATAAATAGTATTATCACGATCGGAATCTTATAAAGAAAACAAAACATATCGATTATACTGATGAGAGTTTTTTTTTAATCTGTAATTAGAAAAGAAAAGAAATATGTCTTGCTTTGACTTGAGTGTGGAACCTTAAAACTTGAAAGTGGGTCGATGCCCGTGACGGAGAAGAGGCACCTTCTCGGCTTGGGAGTTACGGCTTGCAGCTCGCCCCGCGCTGAGCCGGTAAGGGTTTTCCGCCTTCTATGTTATAATCTAAAATTCCTAATCACAGAAAATTCAGGGCGGGTCGGTCCAAGGAGCAGTAATAATGATTCTTGTATTTCTTCTTGGCGTTTTTTGACGAGGTTACGAGAAAGTTGACTGCGACTTGAACGAGATTTGGATGTCCGCCTCTTAAGAATTGTTGTGGTCAATAGAAGTCGAGGGTCCCGCGTTGGGACCGGCCAATTGTTGCCAATCAGAACACGCAAAAAAACTGTTTCGCTATTTCGACTATTTATGGCCCACGACGGTCCGACCGAGTCACGTTGACTCGCCTGAGCTGCAGATCCACCGTTGCCGGGCTTCCGATTTCCGAAGGGAAAATAGGAAAAAAGAAAAAAGAAAAAAAAGAAGAGAGAATTCAGCTCGGCTGCAGGAGGGGTCTCGGCTATGGCCCCGCGGCTCGATAAAGCTCACGTCATGTGATTTGTTAATGCTGGTTCTGTACTTTAAAGCAGGTTGTTCCCCGAGGAGAGAGGCGAGATGCGATCAAAGGCGTACTAAGACAAATCTTAAAAAGCGCGAGGTGAGACGAAAAGAAGGGGGGATAATATGAAGCGAGAGGGAAAAGAGAAAAACTGCACAAAATCCGTGCCGACTCTCCAACCAACCAACTTTCAACCTAACCATAGTTAGTTCCTACCGCTTCGCGGTTTTCATTTTAGAGATCTTCCCCCCGACTCAGACAAGGGGACTCGCTTTCTCTTCTATTTTTTTTACCACCCTCTGTTCTCTCTCCTTTCTTTTGCTGAACGTGTTTCGCAATTTTAGGGCTCGCTCTCTCTCTCTCTCTATATCCCCTTCCCTTGAGACTTTTTGTCCGTGAAGCATCGGAGAACGCTGCAGTGGTTTCTATTTTTTAATTTTTTTTTCTGGTGTTCTTGGCCGCCGTATGCACTAATTACGGTTTCTGCTTCGGAGGCGAGCTTTGCCCCACTGGAGGTGTGTATGATATTTTCATTTCCTTTTTTGGAGTTTTTTGTGGTTCGATTTCTGCTTGGGTACGCGGAATGATGGAGACCGTGCTGCTGAGTTGGTAATTCTGGCTTGTGCGGATGGGAATGGGGATTAGATTACTCTCCGGTTTATTTCTATGTCTTTGTATGGTGTGATTTCGTTCTTTTTGTAAAAAAAATTGGGATTGGGGGATCTCGTTGTAAGTTCTTTTTTTTTTTTTTTTTTCTGAAAAGATGAAACCCGTGGTGATCTTTTTTGTTTGGATGAGGGGCGGAAGCTGGGAGGAGTGAAACGCCGCATCAGAATTTTAGGGGTTGTTTTTTTCTGATCGCGGAGCTTGTCGTTTGGTTGAGTGGGAGAAGACGAATGTTGAATAATTTTGGGGTTTGGAGCTTTTGTGTTTAGGTTTCTTTATTTCGACCTAAGGATAGGGATGAAGACGGAGTTGGGTTTAGGCAGATACTGGAACGATGAGGACAAGGCTATGGTTGCGGCCGTTTTAGGCCATCACGCCTTCGATTACCTCACGACGAGCACTGTTTCTTCTGAGGGTCTTTTAACTGCTGTTGGCAGTGATTTGAATCTCCAGAATAAGTTATCTGAACTCGTGGAAGGCTCATACTCGTGCAATTTTGGATGGAACTACGCAATCTTTTGGCAGATTTCAAGATCCAAATCTGGTGAGTTAGTTCTTGTGTGGGGAGATGGTTACTGCCGAGAACCCAAGGAAGGTGAAGAATCTGATTCCCGACTTCTGAATTTCCGCCTGGAAGATGAGACTACTCAGAAAATGAGAAAAAGAGTCCTGCAGAAGCTGCACACGTTCTTCGGTGGGTCAGATGACGAAAACTACGCTTTCGGCTTGGATAGAGTCACTGATACAGAAATGTTTTTTCTTGCTTCCATGTACTTCTCCTTCCCCAGGGGTGAAGGGGGGCCTGGTAAGGTTTTTGGTTCTGGTAAACATATATGGCTGTCCGATGTCTTGAAATCCGCAGCAGATTACTGTTTCCGATCTTTTTTAGCGAAGTCTGCTGGTATTCATACTGTGGTGTTAATTCCAACGGATTCGGGCGTAGTTGAACTTGGATCCTTGAAATCCATCCCTGAGAGTGTAGAAGTGATGCAGCAGATAAAGTCTGCCTTCTCTAAGGCAATATCACCAGTGCATGCGGTAAATGAGAAAAAAGATGAACATGCTCCTCTTACTAGTTTTAATTTCTCCAGTGACCGAGTAGAAGAGTACCCAAAAATTTTTGGAAAGGATCTCAACCCAGCAAGAGCTCAAGAGAAGCTTGTTGTAACAAAAGTAGAAGAGAGGTCGTGGGATGTGTATCCAAATGGTAATCGGATGTTGCCATTCTTGCAGAACAGAAAGAGCTTCCATGGAGTAGGATGGAACCAGATCCAAAGTGTGAAACCAGCAACAGCTCCTGAGGTTGTTTATTCTTCCCAGCCTCACATCACTAACCACCAAAAATTTAATAATGGCGTGGTGATGATTGGTGGAAATGACAGTGACACAGCCCACCGAGCGCATCCCCATTCTAATGGGACTCAGTTTCATCAACTGAAGCAGCAGCCAAGGCAAATTGATTTTGGTGGGACTACTTCAAGAGCACCTGCCCCACCTCGGCCAAGTGCAGGGGAATCGGAGCTCTCTGATGTGGAGGTTAAGGAAGACCGGACAGTTCAAATTGACGAGCGCAGGCCAAGAAAGCGTGGAAGGAAGCCAGCCAATGGGAGAGAGGAACCTTTAAACCATGTGGAAGCTGAACGTCAGAGGCGTGAGAAGCTTAACCAACGTTTCTATGCTTTACGAGCAGTTGTCCCAAACATCTCCAAGATGGACAAGGCATCTCTGCTTGGGGATGCAATAACATACATCACTGAGCTGCAGAAGAAGCTGAAAGAAATGGAATCCGAGAGGGAGAAGTATGGAAGTGCATCCAGGGATGCAACCTCGGAAGCTAACTCTGCAGAGAATCGGAAACGCGTGCAACCAGAAATTGATATTCAGTCTGTACATGATGAGGTAATTGTACGGGTGAGCTGCCCTCTTGATACTCACCCTGTTTCAAAAGTCATCCATGCATTCAATGAGGCACAGATCAGTGTGGTGGAATCAAAGATTTCAGTATCTGCAGGAACTGATACTATTTTTCACACATTTATTATTAAATCTCAAGGCTCAGAGCAGTTGACGAAGGATAAGCTGATGGCGGCATTTGGTCGGGAGTCTATTGCCTTGTAGTTATTACCTTGTCTTGTTTCCATAGACAGTTCTTTAGTGAGAAGAATTTTAGGTGAAGTTACCCTAGGACGTAGCAAAATTTATTATGTAGATTGACCAACAAGCAGCCTTGCTGTTGTATAAGTGCATACTTGTTTCAGTCAAGTGTGAACTGCGCAAGCTTAATTAATTTATTTGTAAGTTTACCCACATTTTTGTTTCATATTTTTTGATGTCTTAAAGTTAAGAAATCGGTCTGAGGTAACCTGCCGTTGGACCTCCGTTGTTGGTTTTGGTCAATGTAGTAGCTGTACTGTTTTGTAACTGTTTCCTTGGTCTTACCTTCCTCTTTTTATTTCAATCTCAGCTGCTGTATTTGTCTTGCTTAAGAACCGTTGCTGGTTAAAAGCTCGAACAATATTGTATCAGGTGTTTCTGCGGGATGATGATACACAGGAAGAATTCGCTGTGATGCGTAGTCTGTTCTGGTGGACAAAACTTGTTATGGTCCCAAATTAAAACTGAACATTATTGATCTGAGGAGAGATGTGTGTCTACCCTCTCTTTAAAGCTGCTACAAGTTCTGCCAGGATTTATACGATATTTTCGGACTTAACTGGCTGAGACACTCTCTCCCCTTTGTGTTCTAGAAAAGCATAAATTTCATTCAAACGTTCCTCTTCGGTGCTGTATCAGTCCTCTGATATCCTCATTCTCTGGGTTTGCTCACTATATCGTGACTGTCATTTCTGTTTCTCATTCCATATTCATCCGTGTCATTTCATTCCTGTTTCCGTTTCTTATCAGTCGATAGAATGGCGCTTTAGGTCGAATACGTCCAAACCCATCTGAGCGGGTGGGGAAGTGGGTGGTTCTGGGGAAGTGTGGGCCGCTTCGGTAGCGCAGGGTACGGAGGGACTGGGAGAGAGTATACGTATTACGTGTACCTTGTGGCCGTGCTTGCTTCCTACCTCGTGTCTGTGAATTTTGATGATACGAACCGTGCAACAGCTTCTTTTTTTGTTGTCCATTTTTGTCGTTGAAAATGTGGATATAAACGAATGAATCGTTCCGTAACACCAGGACCACACCAAAACGCATAATCTATTAAGAATCATCTTATGAGCGAAAATGTCGGTCTCGTCTTTTCGCCTCCATGTGTTTATTAATTACTGCTGTGGTAACTTGTCCGGTTTAGGTCCGGTTTTGGATGAGGTTCGACTTTCGAGCTGAATCCGCTTAATGACTGCAAACAGAATGGGCCACACTCATGGAGGCCCATAAGTGAAATGCATAAAACTACCGGATAATATTTTCGACGATTTTCGACCAAAATGGGCTTTTATGATATTTGGGTCTCCAGCCCATCTTTGTTAGCGAAATCCACACGTTTACTGAAATCTAACTAACAGCTACCTCTCGGCCGATTTTCGTACCGGATGATTAGGGCTCCTTTTGATCTTCTTCAGTTGTGATCCTAGATGGGTCGTTGAAGATAAGCCTCCGACTGGAAGCCCAAGAAGACCAGGCCCGTTTACGCTGCGCCTCCGACATCGTCGCCGCCAGCCGCAGTCTCTCGATCAGCGCCTCCGTATCGCCCTGCTCCGACAGGATATCCGCCAGCTCGTTCCGGCTTATCATCATCTTCACCCTCCACACGCCCTTCCCCGGCGACGGCAGAACCTCCATCGACCGGAGCTCCGACGGCTCTGACGTTGACAGTCGAACGGGGGCGACCTGGACCTGCTTCGCCGCCGGATCCGCGTCGCTCTCCTTCTCCACAACTGCCGCTGTTTCTTCGCGGACGGGAAGAAGGTAGTACAAGTGGCCGCTGAGAAGCCACTCGTGGGGGAGCAGAGGGGAGCAGACGTTGCCTCGCCGGAATATTCCGTACCCGGGAAAGTCAGACACGGCGGTCTTAACGCTAATGGGACTCTCTAACTCCATTATCCCGCCGGAATCCGTCATGATACGTACCAGATCGGGACCGGCTTCGGCGGCCAAGCAATTGCCCATCGTTCTGGATTTTTTTTTCCTCTCTGAGGAAGCTGAGGCCACATCGATGGATCGCTCTGTGGCCCGACTATAAAAGGACATGGAGCCTGGTAATAATTATTTGGCGTTGAGGAGGAAGAAGACAAAGGTGCTGACGGGATCGTTAAGTTTCCCTCGTGTTTTTCGAAAATTTGAAGAGGCCTCCATGTGGGAGCGACTGGAGCGCTGTCCGTATTCGCAGTCACCCGTTTGAACGAGGGAATCTCCTCTGTACGAGCTTCCCATCCAAAGCTGCGAAAATATATCAGAATTAAAGACAGTAGTATATTAGGAGTATGCAAGAGATTTCAAAGCTAGTAACTTGTTACAAGAGGAAGCAGAGAGTTAGGCTTGGACTTACAAGTTACAACACCAAACAAGAACCCAATCCCCCAAGAAAGTTTTAGAAAGATATACCTTTGTACAAAATAAAATAAAAAACGACTCTGTCGCATATCTCTTAATTTTCATGTCAACTATTTAGTATTAATTACAAAGCAAACAATTCTAGATATAATCAAAAGCATACAGTTCGATACATACAAAACATACTAATAAATATATACAACATAGGCTACATAGCTAGAAAAGACCATCTTAGACCCTCTTGATCAGGGCTTTGTCGTCCGGAAGAAGAGCATTTAAAACAGGAAATTTCTCCTGCATAAATCTCTGCAGCCTTTCATTTCTCTTAGCTAATTTCCTCTCTGCACAGACTAAGGCTGTTGCTTCGTTTTTTATGCTCTCCCGCAGTGCTTCCAATTGGTCTAACTTCGATACTGTTGCATTTAATTCTTCCAAGGAATTCTTCAAAAAGTATTTCTTGACCACAGGATTTACCACCGGGAATGTAATCGATGGTTCTCTGCAAAATACAATGGAAATGCACAATTGAGAGATTGGCTCAATGGATACTAGAGTCTTACGCTTCAATCAAGTTAATCCCTGATTTCAACTAGTTTGAACAATTGTGGAGTTTTTACAAACCGGTAAACTATTTGGGTGAAGACCTTACCGAGAACTGAAGGGAATAATGCCATCTCCTCTGAAGATGCTGCCATCTATAGAAACGGCCCCAGATTTTATACAAACACCAGCACGTTTCATGTCCTCTGTAGTTTGATAAACTTGGAGATCACGAAATAGACGATAGAACAATGTCTCACGAAGACCATAACCAGCTTTTGTTCGTGTTTTGAACTGACAAACGTCAATGTCGATCAGATTAACTGCAAATCCCAAGAACCCTTCAGGAGTCCTCCCAGAAGGTAAAACAGGATTAGGTAGTGCCAGGGTGCATTCGCCACCACGGCGCTTGATTCCACCTGTGAATGGTCTGTTACACGGAAGCCAGATAAAGTTTACGCAAACTCAAGACATTTTATAAAACTTTAAACCCAGAAACACAATAAAGAATAATGGAATCAAGACCAAGATAAGTAATCCTTCATTCTAGCCGGGAATGAAATGGAGGTCAGCTACATTACAAATAACATAGATTTCATTTCGGTAAAGTATCACATTTAGTACCTTATCTCCTCAAGGCATATAACAAGACAATGATTAAACGTCCCCAACATCGTAGGATCCAGATGTGAAACTCTGCAATCTACCATCTTTTTTTCTCCCAATTCTTTAACAATATTAGCTGCTTCATAAGACTTGCAGACAATGCTTAACATATACTCCTCTCCCAAATAATCTGCAAGTGTCCTGAAACAAAAAATGACACATGAACAGGAAATCACATTAAAAAGCGAAAGTAGTAGCATTTTCAAGAAACAGTTCAAAACTGTTACTCATTTTACTTGCTGAGCCTACTGCAGTTAACAGTTCCTAGAAGGGCAACGATGCCGACAATATCTTGCTTGTAGTTTTCATTGGCTTGTCCAAATGAGATGCTTCTTGGCAGATCACAGAAATCAACAGCAGGGTTCCCAACCATTGCCTTGACTCTATGCACTATCTTGTCTTTGGAATTCATTAGGTCATCAAAGTGGCACGAAAATTCAGTTGACATCAAAGCTGGAAGGGCATGAAATCAAAGAACTCACTCTAGTTAGACACTGAAGTAGTTGATTTATGACAATATTAAAGGTCATTTCAAAATTCAACAAACTTCAGCAGAATTATATCTCTTAAAAAGCATTTCAAAGTATACCAGCAAGAACAGAATTTGTAAGACAGCACATAATGGAAAGGGGACCAAGTCATAGCTCTTTTCATGTAAAATTGCTTTTATTGAAAAACAGACTCATGAAGTCGCTCATAACAAACCCAACCATGCAAAATCACATCTTAGCAACCTGTCCTATTACTCATCCAGCAATAATAAATTTTTTTACGACTTTAATATCACAATAACTCAAATACTCATAGATTTAACTAGAGGAAAGTAGGGTTGGCAATTCTGACCTGACCCAGTTGTCCAAACCAAGCCTGACCAACATTTTTTACCAAACCCTACTTGAGTAGTGATTGGGTCAGGTATGGGTTTTGTTTCTAGTTAAAAAAATGAAAAACAGGATAAAAGTAATTGTATTTTTATATATTTATGTTAGACTCCGTACGTTATTCTTTATTTTTCACTATTTAAAATAACGTAATTCCTAATTAAATTATTCATATATTTATATTTTTTTATTGTTTATTATTTAAACAGGTTCCCTCAAAGCCAACCCGAACCCGAATCTGAACTGCTCGGCTATGGGTATTTATTTTACACCCACTTAATAAATGGGCTGGGTATAGGTTGACCCATTTAAAGAACACATTTGACTCAACCCGAACCCAACCCAACCGACCCATTGCCACCCCTTGTGAAATAATCACGACAAAGAGCATGTGAGAGGGAGAAAGAGAGGTAACATCTGAAAGAAAGGCAGCCAGATATTCCACAACCTTGCGAATGATATAATTCTTTTTCAACGTTTTCCTTCTGACAGTTGAGTGAGGTTAGCCGAGTCCTACAACTTTCAACACAAGTAGTTGCTTCTGAAAAAGCTTTCTCCAACTCCTGCTAGAAAATAGAAAAAGGAAATAGTCACATGGAATACTTGGCTACAAGTAGATTAATGCTATTTCAGTAGGTAGTTGGATATTTTGGTATACCATCTGATCATTTAAAATAGAACTACATAATGGATACACTTCGTCAGGAGTCCATAGAGATGAGCTCAGGCCTTGCAAACTTCCCTCTTCTGACAACGATGAGCGACCTACTACTGAACTGGGCTCCATCACAGTGACCATCTCTAGTTCAGGAGTTTGCACCACCAAAATCTGTGCCATAAAACTTGTCATAGTCACAAGAGATAGAATTCATGTAACAAAAGAAGGCAATTATAACGAACCTCAACATTTATATGCAACTCAGGATGACATGAATGAGAAGCTCGGAAGCAGAACTTCTGTTGTCCGAATGGAACTGCAATTACTGGAACAGTGCACCTTCCTTGCTCGAATATGTACTGAACCCTCTCATTCATAACCTGTAAATCAGATGTAATGGAAAGACAATGCAATGGACCATGTATAGCTCTGTCAACAACTCCATTAGGGTCAACGATTTCGAAGATAATGTTTTCCAGTTGCGATCCAGCATAACAGGAGTTGGGAACCTGAAAAGATATCAAGTTGCAAAATCTAAGAAAAATAAATAATTTATGCCTGATTCGCACTAAGATTGTCTGCACAAATAAAGTGCTGCTTATGTCAGAAATACCTACCCCTGATAGAACTCTTAGCATCCTCTTCTGAACGTCAAACTCTCTCTTGAGAAAACATTTGCCATCAGACAGAACAGACACGTACACTGTTTATAAGGACATAGAAGATGGCAGAATATATTAAGTATTCTGATATGACAGTCTTAAAACTAATTAGACTTATCATGACGCTTTGAATTAAAGAAGGTCCTGATAATTTACTTCTGACTGAAGAACAATAATGAACATAACCGGCTAATATATTCCCAAATTAACCCAAAGACTGCATACATGTGCCACCTTACATATTTCTGGATTCAGAATTTAATGAATGTAATCATGAATGGTTGGAGCAACCAGTCTGGTGAACAAAAATCAATTTACCACATTAATGTACCTTTTGTGCCATAGCAAGAGACAACTTTAAGAAGTCCACTCAAGTTCACATATCCTTGACCATTTACCTACAGAAATAAAAAATTCTTAATGGATAAACCGCAAAATGCACTTTGAAATTATAACCCTGTGCCATTTCGTATTTAAAGAAGAAGAGTATGCAGAGATGGAAACAGAAATGCATAGCTAGATAAAAGCAGAAACCAATGGGTTATCTCAATAACAATTTTTCAAAATGATGACAAAATAAATATTATTTTCCCTTACATGACTGTTGGCCCATTTTTTCTTACTGTTTAGCAGAACGGGTATATTTTCAGTTGATAAATTCAGTCACACCTAATGCTTTTTTATTTTGCGAAAAGAACCCTGTTAAAACTTCTACCTTCTGCCTAGAACCCCCTGATTGAAGAAAAGCAAGTCCATCCAGATCAATGTCTACTTCTACTCCTTCCTCAATATGATTTCCAAATGCATCCACCAACTGAAGCAAACAGAAGAACACGACGATTAGCAACTTCCATATTATCTGACTAACATAGCACAGCAACAGAAAGATTTCAGTGTCATGCATGGACCAGAAAAGGCCACTAGAAGCTTTGAGGAAGCCATTTCATGCATTTAATTTGAAATTGTCAATTTATACTAAAATATGAATACGAGCTTCAGCCAACTATTAAGATCATGTTGAATGCATGATTTTAAGATATTCTTAAGAAACAATGGCAATAAATAAAGAGTAATGCTATGCGTACCGCCTCGGTACGCCTCTGGGGCACCGCCACGGTGGAGACTTGACGTGGATGCCTAAGTAGCATCCATGCAGGCTCCACCGTAGTTCACAAAAAAAAAAAACAATTCAAAGCATGTTATTATTATAATATTATCTCCCATCTCTTGTCTCCCACTCCCACTAGTCTCCCATCTCCCTCTCTCCCTCTCTTCGTCTCTCCTCTCCCTCTCTCCCTCTCTCCTCTCCCTCTCTCCCTCTCTCCCTCTCTCCTCTTAATCTTTCAAGTTTCATTCAATTTTCAACCAATCGGAAGTTCTTCGACGTAGAGGGGAGGGAAGAAAAATGACCAAACGAAAATGCTTCCAATTTCTCCTGATCAGATTCTCTTTCTTTAATGTAGTGTCTGTGCGAGTCTCGGCCGTCCTGTTGCTTCTTCCGGTCACGACGAAGGTACTAGTCCTCACCGTTTATGCCCAGGACAACAACGGTGAAGGCATGAGGGGCTCCTCCCGCTCGCCTCCTTCGCCTCTCGCCAATAATCACAGCACCAGACGCCGGAAACGGGGTCGAAGACCTTCCGATTGGTTGAAAATTGAATGAAACTTAAAAGAGTAAGAGGAGAGAGGGAGAGAGGGAGAGAGGGAGAGGAGAGAGAGAGAGGGAGAGGAGAGACGGAGAGACGAAGAGACGGAGAGACGGAGATGGGAGACAAGTGGGAGTGGGAGACAAGAGATGGGAGACACGATGGGAGACAATATTATAATAATAACATGTTTTGAATTATTATTTTTTTTTTGTGAACTACGGTGGAGCCTGCGTGGATGCCACCTAGGCATCCACGTCAAGTCTCCACCGTGGCGGTGCCCCAGAGGCGTACCGAGGCGGTATGCATAGCATTACTCATAAATAAAAGGCCAAATTGCTGCACAAAAGCCCTAGATAGCCAAAGAATCTAGCAGACGTACAAAAAGAAGAATCAAAATCAGTATTCTAAGGACAAAACACGAAAATATAAAAAATCAGGAGTCCAATTGATGGCATATTTAGATATTTTCTTATAGTCAGGATTTTAATAAATACTGTTATTGAATTGTTAGTGCTTAGTCAAAAATTTAATTGATAGTGCATTTAGATATTTTATAACAAACAACTGTTTATTGTGTTTCAGTTACATTAGGATTTACCACTATAACGGGCTATTAGTGAGCTCTATAGTGGCATTTGCTATATTAGGGGTTCATTTATAATTATTAGTTAAATGGGGTCTATTTTGTAAGTTGGAATGGACTAATTTGTAGTATTGTATCTTTTAGTTATAATAAATAACAATCTGCCATATGAACTGATTATGCAAGAATTACAGAAACCCTAATTTCTTAATCTCTTCCCTCTTTCTTCCCCTTCTCCTCTAAACCCTAATTCTTCTTTTAGAACCTTAATTATCTCTCTTCTTCACTGTCTTCCTTCTTCTAAACGCTAATTACTTTCATTGTCTCAGTTACGAATTACAATCGTAGCATATTATAACTAAATTCAAGCATTTTGAGCCCCGCCTAGGGCAAATAACAAAATAGGTGGGACTCACGGCAGGCTCAAGAGTGAGTCAATGTGAGTGAAGAAGAAGAAGGAACAACACCAACTTCCATTGTTTCTTAATCATTTCATTTTATGACATCTTTAAAGTTGGGTATGAGGTATATCCCAAAATAACCAGCCGAAGTTAAACTTCTTTCCAACTAATAAGCAAGAATTTTTTCTACTCATTTATATATGAGGGACTAATCTCTAACACTCCCCTGCACGTGCAGACCTTCTTTTGGGCTCCTACACGTGGACAACTTGGGGTGGAGGCTCGCGTACAAGCACCCACTCTGATACCATGTAACTTTAATAAAGAAGAATCAGAGATTAGGGAAGGAGAGAAAACGAGAAAAAGATGGAGGAAATGAGTTTGTAAGGTCTATCCCAAAATGACTAGCTGAAGTTAGGAAGCCTCTTTCCAACTACTAAGTCGAGATCTTTTCTATTCGTTTATCTATGTGGGATTATCTTACGGATATATTAGGGTCATATAGCATTATGGGCCATTAGTGGGTTTTATTGTTAGTTTTACTAGAGGGGTGTATTTCTAATTATTAGTTAATTAGGGTCTTTTCTGTAAGTCCATGTTAGAATGGACTAATTTGCAATTATGTATCTTTTCGTTATTACAAATTGGTCTCCCCCCAGACCAATTAGGCCAGAATCAAAACCCTAGTCTCTTTCTTCTATTTTCCTCTCCTCTCTTTATTTCCTCCTCCAAAACCCTAATCCACTCTCCTCTAACCCTAATTTCTCGCCATTACGAATTTGAATCGTAATAGACTAATCTCTAACAACATCAATTTGATGTCATACCAGTTGAACTGATTTGACCTGGCCTGGACACTTTTCCATGTCAGTGGAATCCATAATTAGGACTTTTTTTTTTTTAATAGTGATGAACTTTTTATTGATTTCTCGAATTTCTCTTGCTGATACATAGATTACATATAATACACTGAGAAAAAGAGGCTGTTACAAAGCTAAGGTAGTGGGAAAACTGTCCTTGTTGTTATGCTAGATCGGTTTACACCTTGCTTTGCTAGTTGATCAGCCAATGAATTGGCTGATCTAGGAACTTTCGACCACATAATCTGTCACTCGGAAGTTCTCTCCTAGATTTCATCATACAAACCCATGAAATGCCAAGGAGGATTACATGATTAAAGGCTTTCTGCCCTCATGCTTATACAACCTTATTCCTTCAACGATAGCTTTACTTTCAGCTTCATTTGATGAGCACCTACCTGCTGGTTCATAAAATACCATCTCTATTTGATTATTGTTGTCCCTGAGAACTCCTCCAAACCCTGCCTGGCCATGATTACCAAGAGATGAGTCATCTACGTTTAGTTTCAACCATCCTTCCTGAGGAGGAATCCACTCCACCATGACAGGAGGACGTGGGTTACTAAAGTGAATGATTTTGGACCAGTATCTTCGCAAAATTACCTGGGGAAATGGAGGAAGTTTCCTCATATTTATAGCCCAATGCAGAGCATTCTAAATTACTTTCCCAATTATACCCGCAAGAGAAGTATTACTGTTTCTGAAAGTTTGTTTCGTTCCAGCCAGAGTTGCCATAGGTAAACTAGTATCTTTGCTTAGAAACTAGTATCTTATTATGTATTGGAGTTCAGGATTCAGAACAAGGATGTAACTTTCAATATTGATAGGTGCCAGACAAACTTGATGCCTTTTTTCCCCCGCAAATTGAACACCCCTGGAACGCACTGATCCATTTAATCATATGTCAAAACTGAGCTCTTTTTTCTCTTACTAGCAGACTCGGCCTGTCCAAGGACGGGCAACACCAAACAGAGGCTGAAGAGAAATGGGAACTGTATGAAAGCGAAGGTGCAAAATAAACTACCCAAACAAAAAATGAGATGCACGTAAGAGTCTCTACGAGCTCCCAGAAAGCCTGCTGTTGGATTATAGGTTATGATTTTTTTTCACTATTCATCTTTTCAACCAAAAAGATAGAGAAAAAAGTTGTTTAAGAGTTTCTAAGTTGGTGGGCTTTTCTCTCATGAACACTTTCAAGTCTACACTTTTACCCATGACCCAGTTAAAATAAACAGAGAAGCTCAAAATATAATAATTAGCATTAACAATCCTGTATTCCTTGCACCGCAGGTGCTTTTCTAGGTACCTCTGCAGTTGTATGCGTACCTCCAAACAGAGAAGCTCAATCACAGCACCAGGGGCCAACCCATCATTAAAGGTAGAGCACTCCTTAGTCCTAACAGAATGTAGATCGCCAGGAGTAACTGCAAATCGAATTAAAACCGAAATGAACAGTCATAAAACAGTAAGTCTCGGACCGTTACAAATGGGTATGTGATAAACAATCAATTATAGAATGACTGAATTGAGCATTACCCTGACATGATATTTCTACAGAAAACTTTTCCTGGCAGAAAATCTCCAATTTAGCCTCATAGCTTGGCCGAATCACATCCAACTCTGAGGATTCAAGCACAGCATCCTATTGACATAGACAATATTTCAAGATGAAACTGTTGATAAGACACTGATTGATGTCACAAGATGGAGAACGTTTCTTACCGTAATCTCCAGAGACATTCTTTTAGATCCAAGTGCCACAGTCATCTTGTCTATGCAGGCAAGTATTCTTCCACTTTTACCTTTTATTCTGGCACACACTGGGGGGACAGTAACGAATGGTGTTCTATTGTGATAACGATCAAAACTTACAACAGAAAGATGGGGGAGAACATTCCCCGTCCTGTTCAATCCATAGAACACAATGATTATTGAGAAAGAAAAACAAAAAAGA
Source organism: Aristolochia contorta (assembly GCA_022405105.1). Taxonomy (NCBI): domain Eukaryota; kingdom Viridiplantae; phylum Streptophyta; class Magnoliopsida; order Piperales; family Aristolochiaceae; genus Aristolochia; species Aristolochia contorta. The sequence continues at coordinate 1,323,391 of CM039667.1, read as the reverse complement.
GCTATACCATGATTGACAAAAATTGGTCAAGTTTACCTCACAACTAGTTTTCTACCAGTCAATATACTTGGTAGCCCCCAATTTTCAGCCTCCAGGGGCTGGACACGAACACGAGTCGTTGACCGTTTGCACTTTAATTTTTCTGAAGACTGAAAAATACACAAATAAATATTAATTAGACCTTCACCAAGCCAAATCCAACGCAATGAAAACATTACAACAATGACTGTTAAAAATATGAATTCCACGAACAGCTTACAGCAGAAAATGAAAACAAAAAAATGCCAGCTCTTTGGAAAAGCTTTGGAAATCTGCTTCTTAAGGGGAAACAATATAGACCACGAACCCCACCATGTGATGAAGGCTTCAAAATCTCAGAGGCAATAGTATCACCATTTTCAATGCTTTTCCCTTCATCAGCATATTCAATTGTAAAGAGCATCTCAAGGACATCCTTTACAATATACTTTTGATTCAAACTCATTGACGAGCTTGAAGAATATATTGCAGGCCTAAACACTGCAATTATGTTCTCTGGAGGAGCAGTGCCAGCAAATACCGGACCATCAACTGGAAGTGCCTACAAAAGTCGTCATACACCAATTTTGACTTTTGAGGAAAAATATTGCTGCAGTTGTTTTACAAGCTGAAGAAATATATGAATTTAAAAACTGACCCCATCAATCTCCAACCTGGAGCACTCTTCTGCTCCTAGAACAGTGATCAGAGAAGGGTCATTTTGCTGCATTTTATGAAGCCGGGTACTCCACACAGCATTATCCACAGCTTGGCACTGACATTCAATGTTTCATAAAAAATCAACCTCCCCGACAGTATGTCAAACGGTAAATTCTCTGCATATCAAGAGTTAAAAAATAAAATAATTCAGAATTTTAATTGCCAAACCTTCCCACAGTCGATCACACTGATAGGGAATGAAAGTGAGTCCCGAATGTCCAAGATGCTACCGTCACCATTTACAGTAAGCAGACATCCTTTTTCTTCTGCACACTCAAGAGGTCTACAAAAATAGTGACAATGATGTCAAATTAGAAGATGAAGCCTTCTGGTAAAATAAACTAATAAATGAAAAATAACACTCTGACATGACATCAAATGATCCTTAATTTTAAAAGTAACAAACCTGCAAATAATGCGAGCATCTCCTAGTAAAACAATATAAACAATCAATTAACATGAGCATATGGAAATAAACCATACTCAGACATGGAATTGATTGGAAATATATATCGCACATATCAAATATAAAAACAAACCATAATCAGATAGATTAGATTGGAAATATGTACCACCAATATCACCCTGAAAGCCTTCCATCAAAATATACTCTAATGTTGCATAAATGTTGGTCTTAGGACATCCTGGAGCTCCTTTAAGGATCTTAAGCTTTTGGCCTGATTTCCATACCATACCTTTCCTTCTAATGACCTGATGGACTCTTACCACTGTTGAAGTATAAATATCCATGGGTTACAATGCAATTAGGACAGTTAAATGCAAGTCCAGTAATTCTGAAATGCAGAACAATGTGCACATTCTTACCATCAGCAGAGATGCCACGCCCCTTCTTATTTCCTGGGTTGATAACCAAAACAGGTTGATCTTCACCACAGTCAATTTCCTCATCATATGATTCATGCATTTTCATAACCCAGTCAGCATAAGCCTTCTCCATGTGAAAAGGTGTAATTGGATTTCCATCTTTATGCATCTCAATAGAGACATCTAAAAAGTAACATAGCCTTAATATAGTTGGAAAAATTTAGAGAAGGTGAAAACCATATGTTTTTTAAATCAGCTTCCATCTATAAATGATTGCAAGAATTACCTGAATCCTTCCCAAGTGGCTTACACACAATGTTCCTTAATGCAATAGTAAAAGGATCGTGATGTGCTAAATCAGTCTGCCAAAAGAAAAAACCATGGATGACAACTGAGAGAATACAAGTTTTAAAGATGCAATTAGATCCATCCCAAAATGATAAGTTAGGAGGTCCTTCCTCAACTAACAATCATATGACTTTTCTTGATATAAACATATGTGGGAATGTTCTCCCTAACACTCCCTCACCCATCTAAGCCTACTAAAAATAGTAAATACAGTTGCCGAGCAAACATATCAACAACACCAGCAAGACACGAACTGAGACAACAAGATGAATGTCTTACTCTTATTACCATGTTAAAGTCGGACACTTGATTATTCCAATATGACAAGGCAAAATTAGGAGGTTTATTTTCCAGCTAATAATCATACGACATTTTGATGTTAACCCAATGCAACATTCCTACTAAAACCAGTCATTCTATGGAAGCAAAAAGCAAGATATAAGTGGCTAAGGGAGGGAGATGGCAACACCCGTTTTTTCCATGCTATGGCATCTTAGAGAAGAAGAACAAACAGAATTTCCTCTCTCAGTTAATGGGGAAATCACCTCTGAGAAACCCACTATTATAAACTGCTTTTTAACTCACTTTTCTAGTTTGTTTGCAGAGGATATTCATAATTGACCACTATTGCTGGGGTTGAATTGCAGCTGGCTCACCCTTGATCGTGCTGCCAGCCTTGAACAACCTTTTACTTTGGAGGAAATTGAGAATGCTAGAAAATGCCTCCCTAAGGACAAAGCCCCGCGACCGGATGGATACAATAGGGAATTCTTTAATACATGTTGGCCTATCATACAGAATGATGTGAAGCATCAACTTCAGCATTTCTATCAGCATGGACTTACTAGCACAGCATTCGGTGCTACCTTCATTACCCTTATCCCCAAAAAGCATTGTGTTGAAATAGTAAATGATTTCAGGCCTATCAGTTTAGCAAGTAGCACCTACAAAATCATTGCAAGATTATTGGCTTCAAGATTACAAAAGGTGATGGGACACATTATAAGCACAAAGCAGCACACATTCATTAAAGGTAGAGACATTATGGATGCTGCCATGAATGTCCACGAGATCATTCATGCTTGTCAACATGATAGAGCCCTCAGACAGGTAAGTAATTTGATTAATTCAAATAGTGAAATTCGATTTTGAATTACAGCTTTCTTCCCCTTTGCTGACTTTCGAGAGGTCAGTCCTCTCCCCCCTACATGAGCTGAGAGCTCTGTTACAAGACCAGGAAAAACTAGAATGCCTTCTCTTTCCCCTCTCACCCTATATCTCACGCCCCTCTGTTCTCTTACCATTCTACCCTCCCAGAAAAGACAAAAAAATATAACAACCAAAAATATTCTCTCATCTCATTCACACCCTGTCCTCCCCTACCCCTTTGTCACGTGCTTGGTCCGCCTTGCATAAGTGAAACGGATTGGGGGTTTATCACAACAGTCAGGAGAGCCACGGGTGGTTTTGAAATTAGATTTCAAGAAGGTTTTTGATAAAGTTTCCTGGAACTATTTGGAGTCAGTGATAAAGCAAATGGGCTTCGGTTGGCGATGGAGGCGATGGATGAGGACATGCATATCTTCAGCAAGGTATTCTATATTAATCTATGGTGGTGCACATGGATACATTAAACCCATGAGGGGACATAGACAGGGTGATCCCCTATCTCCCATGCTCTTTAACATTGCAGGAGAGGGATTGAGGTATATGTTGAACATGACAATTGATGAGGGATGGATTGACCCTGTAATGGATAGGGATTGTCTTCAAGCACCCATAGTCCAATTTGCTGACGATACCATTCTTTTCTGCAAGGGCAATTCTAGTCAGATAAGAGTTATAAAGTGCATTCTAATACTGTTTGAGTTAGCCTCTGGACTGAAAATTAATTGGTCCAAATCAACTATCTATGGTTTCTCAGTAGCAAGTGAGATAATGAATGACATCGCAGCAATGTTGGGATGCAAGATTGGCTCTCTACCTGCAACCTACCTTAGTTTACCCCTCTTTATTGGTAGAGCAACTAAGAGCTTATGGGATCCGGTCATTGAAAAGCTGAATGTCAGACTGAACACATGGCAAGGGAGGCTACTTACGAAAGCAGGCAGACTTTAATCAAAGCTTGCCTACTTGGCATACCCACATATTTTTTATCCTTCTTACATTGCCCTACATCAGTGGTAAATAGTATTGAGAAGCTGATGAGAAATTTTCTTTGGTCGGGATCTTCAGAAAGATCAAAGATGCACCTTATCTGTTGGGAGGATGTATGCTTGGCAAAGAAGGATGGAGGACTTGGAATCAGAAAAATAAGGCACATGAATGAAGCACTTCTAACTAAATGGCTTTGGAAACTGAACACAAGCAGTGGGGCTACTTGGAGAAGTTTAATTGTAAAAACACTTGATAGTAGGCCGAGAGATTGGTGGTTTGGTGACATAAGGCAATGGAGGCTCTCCTCGATTTGGAAGAAAATCGTTAAGTTGCTGCATGCCCTTTATGTAATTTTGAGAGTGAATCTCTTAATCACCTTTTACTACACTGCACGTATAGTTGGAAGGTATGGACTTTTTCATTGATAAATTTGGTCTGAGCTTCCCTATTCCTAAAGATCTTAGTAGCATCATTGCTCTTATCGGATCTCTTGGCCTTGGCGCCAAAGGAAAATTAATGATTAGTTGCTGTTTGGGCTACATTCCCTGGTTGCTGTGGAAGGAAAGAAACAACAAAATTTTTCAGAATAAAAGTACTTCTTGGCTTGATTTATGCCAACGCATTATACACCAAATTGTATGTTGGTTGAAAGTACAAAAACATTTCAAAAACATAGAGGGAGGTGCAATCTGGAATTCTTGGTCCCCATATGCTTTTGAAAAGGGGGGGAAGGTTCCCAAAATCATCGCTTGGGTAACTCCACCGAGGCATGCTTATAAGCTGAATTTTGATGGGTCATCTTTTGGAAACCCGGGGCTAGCTGGTGTGGGTGGACTAATTCGTAACTCTTCTCGGGATTGTTTGCTCACCTATTCATGCCCAATTGGCACCACTGACTCCACAATTGTTGAATCTCAAAGTTTGCTTCATGGCCTCAAATACTTCCTCAAGTTCCATTTCGTCGGGCCGTTACATGTTGAGGGTGACTCCCAAGTTCTAATCCAATAGTGTAAGGACCTCAAGCCTCCTTGGAGGCTTCTTCCCATCGTAGAGGAAATCAGAGAATTAGCATTTACTGTCACTAGTTGGAGTCATGTATTACGTAGTGCAAATGGTAAAGCGGATGAATTAGCTAAGAAAGGGGCTCATGAGCAACATGCTATTGTATGGACCCCTTACTAGATGTAATCTTATTATGTACTTCTTTTACCCAATTGGGTTATAATGAATAGAATCACAACTTTAAAAAAAAAATAACTTATTTTTTTTGTGGTATACATGCAAGCCCTTCTTATTTACTCAAATAATTTATTACAGAAACAAAACCTCAGATAATTACATGCCTCCCAGAAAAGATTAAAATGAGAGCTAAAGTGAAGGTTGAAAGGAATGTTTGAAGTTGATGACATCACTAAAATGTCTTCAGAATGGCAAATGCCTGCTCTAAAATACCGCGGTCATCCAATTCACTAGCAGATAGACTAGCCAAAGAAGGTGCCCCAAAGATGAATTTGTCTCTAGGTCATTCCTACCCCTTCCATAAGCCCTCTCATTGTAACATTATAATTTTCAAGATCTTTAACAAATATCATTCAGATATCATTCTCCTCTCTTGATTAATAAAGTTGAAAAGCTTTCGCTCTTTCTTTGAAATCAATGTTTGAAGTTATCTGTGGTTATAAAATGGTGGTAACTTTATTAGGATAGGCACTAATAGGAGTTGTAGACTACAGCATAAAGTACAGAGGCTTTAAGGAACTTTGCAAGACAGAAAAGACTAGCCAAGGAGAAGCACAGGCTCATACCAGAATCTAGATCTCGGCAACATGCCACTCAGAAGAGAGGTCAAAAAACACATAAAAAAGGGCTTGAACTTCCATGGGAGGAGATGAGCTGCTGACCCACCCAATGACAAGATCTGAGTCTCCTTCAATAACTTGGATTTACTCTAACTTACAAGCTAAATTTGATGTATAAGCAGGACTGTTAGTCACTCAAATAAATATCTTACGGAAGTTTCAATTAAGCCTTTCAATAACAGCTAAATTTTGTAACAGCCAAAAATTCCGGTATTTCTTATGCAAACGCCAGATAGACATCTTAAAAAGGGCCAATTTCAATCAAACAGAACCTCTACTTGTACAGACAGCAATAACAATAGGGCATCAGCAGCTCATGATTAAGACAACCTTCACTCCTAGAGATGAAAGTATCAATAAACATCCTCAGAGATTCCAATTCAGACATCGGTTTCATTATGGAAACAAGTTCATTTCCCCCTTGTGATCCTGAACACAGAAAGGTGACCAATCACCATAGGTAAGTCAAAACATCAGCACCAGCAACTCTGACCGACAACCAGTGAGGACACCGCAGACTCACATCATGTGAAATCACATATTCTTGAGGCAATTCATGCAACCACAAGAGCTCAGCTAGGGGAGAGAAGAAGAAGAAGATGGAGGGAAAAATTAAGTTGTATTGCCGTAAAACTCAATGTACATCTTATCATTTATTTATAACAGAACAAGAATAAAACTGGCATACAATATTCTGAAGCACTTACTTTAGAGGGAGTAGGAGAAAAACCAGCATCAGTATCTGCAGTCATAAAAATTATAGTACTACATCAAGAACTTTTTACCAGAAGCAAAACCAGTAAAAGCATCAAATAGGAAACAAACCCTCAAACAAACATTTTACTATGAAATGCTTACCCACTTTTACCTTGAAACAGGATAAAGGCATAACCAATTTAACTCATTTACCTATGAAACATTTCACTCTCAAACAACATCGTTTCAATGTTTGAGCTTTTTCACCCTTTTTTTGCCTGAGATCCATAAAAGGAAGCATGTTCTGAAGAAAAGGCAACAAGTCATTGCAACAATAAATATAACCACAAATTTGGTTACAAGAGAAGTAAACAAACAGCACCAAAACATCGAGTTAGCTAAATTCGAAAGGTCAAAAAATATAAAAAGAATAAACTAACATAGAAAAAACTCTCATACAGACTTACCCATCTTGCATCAGGGAGTAGACGACCAAGTCGACGAACAGATACACGAGAAAACGTTTCAAAGTTCTCCGCTATTCCACACCCTTCTTCTTCAAGGCTCTCCAAGATTCTGTCGATACTCTCTTTTCCCTGAAAAGTAAATATTAAAAATACCATAAAAGATGGGAGCATAAAAAGTTTTTAAAGAAACAAATATTGAAGTTATGAGCACCTCAACAATGGGAAAGTAAACACACTTCAAACGTGCATGGGCTTTTCGTGGTGTCCCTAAACAAATAATGCAAAAATATAATAAGCAAGTTCCTTCAAATTGTACTCGGATATTTTAATAAGAATTATGTAAAAGTTCAGTCCAAGGTTCATCCCTAGTGGATAAACAAGGTTAGACCTACTTTCAAACTAATAAATTCAAGATCCTATAGTAAATATTTGTAAAGAATAAGCTTTGGAGAACTGAAGAAAAACCCGAGAAAGCAAGGCACAATAGGAACAGCACTTCTTTAAGACTTAAAAAAAACTACCTCCAACAGTATTTTGCCATTTCAAAAAAAAAAAGATGGTTAACAAAGATATCATCACATTGACTTGTAGACTTCAGATTGAGAGCAGATTTTAAACTACTGAAGCTATCCACATGACTAAGACTTTCACTATATACCTGCACATTTATTTGTGGCCACGTCCTGATTTCTTAGAAACGACACTAGTAGCTCAAAATTAGGACCTTTGCAAGATTTTAAGTTTGTAATTGCTACCTCACCGCCAGTAATTTCAGCCAAATCAACATTATTAACCTATAGAAGAAAAGAAAAGCAGATAATCAATCATGTGGTTTATAAATAAGGCATTTAAAAAATTTAAAAGGAAATTGTTTGACCAAAATAAAACTGTAGCTCATTATCGTATCTCAAAATGCCACAGATCACTTGCTATGGACTCCATTAAAAAACCCTGACTTGAGAATGTGCAATATTGTAGAATTTTACCCACCACAAGAAAAGGCTCACTAGCACCAAAAGCTTCTTACAGGTATTTTCATTATTCAAGTTTGACATAAGTTCAAAATACGAATAGAATTTTTTTAGATTAAAAAAATATTAGAGTTCCCAGCATTGGGCTAAAGATCTTAGGAGATGGATGTCATGATCCCCTCGTTGTTGAGGGTGACACCCTGGTCATCATCAATTCGTGTAGAAAGAGAGCACTTGACCAAATATTAGCAACTCAACTATATTATGATAAGAACTAATTGAAAGTGGGCCAGTCTTCAACCCTTAAAAAGCTAATTAACCTCATGCAAAGGTGGACCTTGCACACTTTGACGTAACTTGAGAATGAAAATTAATGTCTCCTTAATGATGATTGAATGTAATCAGCAGCAATAAGACATGCTCTTTGGTGAACAGTATGGAGAGTTGCAAAAGCCCCTATTTCAAATTATGACGGAAGTATATAATACCCTAATCCTACAGTTAAATAAAAAAGCAGACAGAAATACATAAAACAAAACGAAAAATATTATCAAAATATAGAAATATAGAACAGATGTGCAAGTCTCACAAAATTGTCTCACCTGAAACTCAACGGGCATCGTGGTCCGTCCCGTCCCCTGCACTTCATCACACTAAAGAAAAGGAAAGGAAAAGGAAAAGCAGTTTATTTAATTTAGGTTGTATAAGGAAATATCAAATGCACCTACGACAGTCGCCCAAAGGTAGAATCTACTAGAGTATTCTAATAAAATGTTTACAATATAAAGGATCGTATATAAAGTCTCCAAGGATCGAATATGAGTGATTTCTTAAAGCACTAGCCTCTATTAGCTAGAAATTTAATTGTCCAACAGGAAACTTCATTAAAACGTAATTTTTCCAAGGACATAAAATAAATTCTTCCTGCTGACAAACTCTAATGGTCATGCAGATCACCGAGAAAAATTAAACTAAAATAAAATTTTCACCAAAATTAAAAGACAACTAAACTCCTCAAAATGTATGTTAAAAACTGAGTCTGGTTCCATCCTAAAAAAACTAGCTACATAAGAGGCTTATAACTCAGCTTAACCACTATGTTTCTTAACAATTTTCAATGTTGGACACTTTCCCACTCACTACACCTACCTCAGGACAAACACCCAGCTGAGCTAGAAAGTTGGGTTTTACGACATAAAGTTTACAAAAAAAATTGGGGAGGACTACTAAGCCTTGGGCCACAAAAATAACCTACTCTCATACCGTGCTAAAGATAGAGCCCAGTTTCATCCCAAAATAATCAGTTACAGTTTATTGCATAACCTTTCAACCCATTAATTTTTTTGACACTTTTCAATATAAGATTCTTCTCCCTCAACAATATACTAAAAAGAAATTTTAATCGTATTGAAGAGAATAGTGCACCATAAGTTAAAATCAAGAAAAACCTGAATGTACGGAAAATAAATGTCCTTCAATCTACATTGCAGCTGAAATGCTTCTGAAGGCTTAAGCTTAGGCTCAAAAATCTCAACCTGTAAAGATGACCCAAATTAATGTTTTCGCAATTACACCATCAATCATAATAATTTCAGTTAGGCTTCTTATTGATTTTTATTAAATGTACTTCATTGGATAAGAATTTTTGCAACTCTTACATAAATTATGTTAGGTAGAAGTACACATAATAATGAGGAAAAATATACACTTGAAAAGCTTTTACCTTAGTAAAGCTGCCATGCGGAGTCAACTTCATTTCATCTTCTAAAGCATCCCGAATACCACCACCAGTCTGCAAACAAGGAAATATAAAGGATTATTGATTAAACATATGTTACAACGAAAAGAAGAGAATCAGAAATCAGTAACTTCTTAAACCTTACGAATAGACAGTTTTAGTTGAATATTTTCTTTAAATAAAAAGGAAATTGATAGATAATTGAACAAAAATATTCAAGAAAACCTCCTTTTCAACATAAATGCACTTTTTTAAGAACAACTACAAATAAGAGCCATTTTTTTCATTTTAGAAGATTTTTAGTATCAAATTATTTCAAAATGGAATCAGAAAAATACATGGAATCAAGGTAACTCCATGTAAGACTAGTAATCACTAGCATGGATTCAAACAAGAACATGCCTCTACATCAGGTTGACATACATCTCTGATCCTAGAGCATCCTAATTAAGTTAAATCTTTTAGTCATATATTCTTCCAGGCATAGTTGGTGTCATAGACATCCTAAAATGTAGTTGTGGTCATTTCACTTATGCTAGTCCCGTGGGGAATAGCACATTGAATGATGCTGAGGACTGACACTTTAAGAAGGGTTACGAGGCAACAATTGTCAATCCAGTAGCCTCTTAATGGTAAATTTCTAGGTAGTGATAAGGGAATTTGTAGAATTGGATCCGAGGTCTACCCAAAATGACTAGCCGAAGTAAGGAAACCTGTTTTTCTTTAAAAAATCAGTATTTTTTCCACTTGCATTTGTATGAGAGACTAATATCTAACACTGCCCTTCACATGTGGGCCTTTTTTTGGGCTCTTACACGTGGACAATATGGGTGGAGGCCCACGTACGAGTTTGGCTCTGATACCATGTTGAGAAATCTAGGGATCAAAATTCCATTACTTGATTGTCTTTAAATAGGCTACATTTCAAGGGTTTTAGGGTAAAAACAAAAATTACAAAAATAACCTAAAACCTTTACAAATAACTAGAACATCATGTGGATACTCTTAAGTACAAGGATAATCTATGCCTCTTGAGTCTTCCAACAAATGTGACTAGCAACTATGCCCCAAGATGTCCCTACGAATAACATCATTGTTAAGCAGCAAAAGATTCCAGATACATTCAAGAAGTTGGTAGACTGCTAACTTACATTCACTAGTTCGTTAGAAAGCAAACTAACATTCATGAAGTTGGTAGACTGCAAAATTGCATTCAAGAAGTAGGTTGACACATGCATACTTAAAAACAACTAACCAGCCATTAAAGTACTTTACACACACATCAAAAGAGAACTTTTTAACCTTAAATAGACTTTTACCTTCCAACCATGTTTTGTGCCTGACTTCTTAAGTAGAGCCTCCCTCTCAATATTCAGTGTATACACTTTCTTTGAGCCTTTTGTCTTGGATGCAACTAAAGCATGTCTTCATAGACCACATTTAAGTTAGTTGCATATATTCTCATGATTCAATAGCAGCAAATGCATAAAGTATATTACCTTCCCAGATGCATAGATGCAATTGTACCACCATAACCAAACATGCCAAAGACCGGCTGCAAATCACTAAAAACAATTTATTAATGAAATATAACGCATCCAAATTAAATTAAACACCATCTCAAGGCCATATATCCCAATATGTATGTCTTTACATGGTCCCAGAATGAATCGGGTCTAAAGTCCTCGCAAGTGACTAGCTATTTAGGAAGCTAGCTATTGAATAAAACAACATAACCTAAGGCACTAAAACGTGATCCACTATAGAAGGAATAAATAACACTAAAAAACGACTAATTCATTACAAGATAATGACCAAAATACCCCTAACTCGTAACAGAGTATAGTGACCAAATTACCCCTGACTCATAACAGTATAGGGGTTTAGAATACCCCTGACTTTAACATACCAGTTAGATGACTTTAATTAATTGAAAGAAATAATTATGTAATAACTAATAAGTGTTTTCGCTGTTTGAAATCAACTTGCCTCATGAGTATGACAATGCTTCACATTCTTAGTCAATTTCTGCAATAAATGCCATCTTCATACACAGATAAAAAGAGTGACAATATAAGTACTTTTTTCTATCCTGAAAGTCAGTGTCAACTAAGAACTCACTGAAGTCGTATATTTTGAAAGGAAAACTGTAGTAGCAATTAGAAATCAGCTTGGATGACAATCAGAAGACTTTCTTCTACAGTTCTACCTAAAGAAAGTCTCCACAAATCAAAGAACACTTCAAGCACTCCAATTTTTTTTAATGTCGTTCTTTAGCTGTTAGAAATCAGCTCACGTGATAACTAAGTATGTGCTCCATATCCTTACTCAATTTTTAATATAAATGTCTACTTTGTACAGACATCAAAAGAGTTTCATAAAGTACTCTTTTAGTCCTGGAATAAAGTTTCTAGATACTCGCAAAAATCTTAAAATTTTAAAAGTAAAACTACACTAGCTTAGGAGCCGTATTCATTCCTTCTTTATTAGTGCCACTACACTGTTCTAATGACAATACTATTGATAATTTTTCTATGTAAAGACCACAAAAAAAGAAAAAAAGTAACTCCACTCCTTTTCTCGAAGTCGTCAAGCGACAAAGTTTTAGTAACCAATAATCATTGCCAGATTCATGGTAATAATGATACTAATTACAACTTCAACACTGTTCAAGGAAGAAACTACTAAACATAGAGCCTAATTCTATCCCAAAATGACTAATAATTTAAGAGGCCTAGTGCCCAAATTGGGTCTCACTTTATGGAACCACAGATCACAACTTAGTCACTGAAAAGTAAATTACAGATATGCCCTCTAGTGAGCACAGGATAAGGGACCAAATAGTATCAGAAAAGAGTGAAAAATATATCACTGTACTCAGAATGAAAGGAGCAAACAAACTAGGACAAGCATATAAGATAATACATACCACCACATGGGTAAAATATCCCTGAACTTCAACAGATACCGCCGAAAGGAAAAAAGGAGACCAAAAGAAAAGAGGGAAAAGAAGTCCTAGAAGAGTGATACTTGGCCAAGACTAGGTTTTCTAGCTTTCCCATTCTTTTATTCCCCCTTTTAATCTTGTATTTTCTTATTTGCGCCAGCAATCAAAACCTACAAACAAATTCATATTAATAAAGAACAAGAGAAGAAAGATTATTTGAATGAAGTTTTCAACGACCAATCAATTACCAAAATGAAAGAAGCCTTGAAGAAAACAAGATATTGTTGAAAGCACGAACACATTAGGAAAGAGTGAACAAAAGGGCAGAAATACAAAAGAAAGTACCAAAAAATATAAAAAATAAAATGAGGCATATTAATGCTTAAAAAGAAAAAAAGGAAATTGCCATAAGAAAGGGTAAGGGAGTGCCCCCCTCCTTCCCTTCTAGAGTACAGAATTTACTGACACCCATTCCAAGTGTAGGAACCATATAGATTTTGGTATTTCTAGAGGTGCAAACCAAGAGATCATCAAGTGATGGGCATAAGTACCCAATCTGATTGAAACCAAGAAGGTGCATTCTCACACATAATTAAGTTATCGGACTTTCACATTTTGAAAGTGTGATTTTGGAACTGAAGGTGAAAAAAAAATATAAGATAGTATAGGATAGGAAAAATACAACAATCTTTTAAAAATTACAGTAATGAATGGCTCTATATACAAGCAAATACTTCTACATCCTAGTCATCAGTAAGATCCTGTAATTTGAACCAGAGACAACAATTTGATGCAAATAAACTCACGGAAACGATCAACATAAACTGTTAATTTAACAACCGACCACTGTCTATTCAAAGACAACCTAAACTTTGAATGTAATGGGCAAAATGTGTATTTTCAAAGGCTAATGCGTGTAGAATTGTGATATTCAATTCTGGTTTAAATCAAAAGCCTGAAAAGTGAAGAAGAAAAGTAGACAGCTCCAACATAGAGCAGCAATTTATGTCAGGATTTTTGAATGACAGCTCCTTTAAATTATTTGGGTCAGCTTACATCATAAGATAAAAATGACCACATGACCTCTCTATGACCTAAAATGTCATCTCTAAAACGACAACAAAAAACACTTTTTTCAATATAAAGTACCACCGAGATTACATGATACACAGGCTAATCTTGCTTAAATTAAAATTTTGTTACAAGTCAGAGGTATTCTGGTAAATTTTGTAGTTCTCTTTAAATCTCAGTTATTTTCTGTTTAATGTTAATGGGAGAGTAGAGTACACGATGTTAGTTTTTTTATTTTTGCATTAGTGGTCCACTTAAAATTAAGGGGCATAATTGTAATCTCGTAACCCTACTGCTTATATTAATGGATTAGGGAACTAGAGATTATTTATGATCTCTAGATTTACCTTCTTCACACACTCTCCTCTTCTTCTTCTCTTTTCTTCCTTTATCAATCTATTTCTCTCTTTTCTATTTCAAACTTCACAAATATAATACAATAGACCCCACTTCCTAAGAACGACAACACAAACAAAGTAACCAAAGTGCCTTCTACACTATCTTCAATGAATCAACGTAAATAACAGAATGTAATATAACGGGTAAAAAATAGGCTAAGAAATAAACATTTACAACAGAATTATTAACTAAGACTCAGGCTTAGGCCAACCAAAGTGACTGGAATCTTCTTAACTCCTAGCGACAAACAAAACCGGGTTTGAACTTTCTGTCTTTCAAAGTACAACTCAAAATTACATGAAACTTAGATTAATCTTTATGACATTAAAACATAATATGATAGACACAATTAATCAAAGAAGGGTAACCATTATCAAGTAAAATACCAAAATGCCCTTCAACAATATTGTTAAAGTGGGAAAAATCGCACATTGTAAAGTTTAAGCGATGATATCGGATTATAAAGTTGGGCAATAGGCCTCCTAAATTGACTAGTCATTTTGGGATAGAACCGGGTTCAATCTTAACATGGTATCAGAGCCACGTTGTATACGTGGGCCAGACCCACTTATCTCCCTTGTTTGTTAGTGGGCGAGACCCAATTTGTTTGTGGGCTTTTGAATATGAGACCCAATTTGTTCACGTCTCAGGCTTGTTATGTGTAGGCCTGGTCTGGACATGAGGGGAGTGTTAAAGTGGGAAAAGTCCCACATTGTAAATATTTGATGATATCGAATTATAAGATTGGGCAATAGGTTTCCTAAAATGGCTAATCATTTTGGGATGGAACCGGGCTCAATCTTAACAGATCTCTTCCACATAAGTAATAGAATGTAATCTAACATAAAGAAAGTTGTGAAATAACCATGGACAACTGAAATTTTAACTAAAACTCGACCTTATGCCATCCAAAGTGATATGATCTTCCTAAACTCTCAGCTGCAAATAAAATCAGGTCTGCACTTTCTTGAGGGGAAAATCACAAAAGGAAGAAATTTTTTAACTCAAACAGGTAGGGCTCGAAAAAAGACAAAAAGAATAATCAAGTCACAACCTCCCCGAGATAAAAAAACAACCTATCAATTAAAGAACAAGGAACTATCATATGTCCTCTCTCAAAAAAAAAAACACTACCACACGTGAGACATGCTCTCAACAAGTATTATAAATGTAATTATCTTACGACACAAGACAATTTGGAATTCATGGGGGCAAATATGAAGCTTTCAGAAAAGAAACAAGAAATGCACGCTTTCAAACATACCATCAAATATGGAGGTTTTCCGCCTATTCCTGCACATCGAGATGTTCTATGATTTGAAGAACCCATTTTTCCCCTATACGAGAGAGAAGGAAGATTTTAATCTTAATATAATAAAAATAACTTGGTAAATTCACGGTTCCACCAATAACAATGGAAAATGAACAACCAGAACAATTTATATAATTACCATTATTGCCCTACAGCCTACACTATAGAGCAGAATAAGGGTGTAGTTACAATATAAACATAAAGGACTTTCCAACAGCAAAGACAGAGAATTCAAGCACCATCAAGCAATGCATTAAATAATATTGCATGCAGACACATAACACGATGCCTAAAAAAGCACAAAGAACAATATAAGCTAAAAACAATTGATGCATATACATCAAAGCAAAGGCACCTAGCTATATACAATGTAAGTTATATTTCTTCTGTTAATATTGATTTAAAGTTCAACCCAAAATGATAAACAAAAGTGGAAAAAATTTCTTGCTCAACTACATGACTCTTTTAACACTTATCTATGTGAGACCAGTTCCATTAGCAATTTAGCATCTTCTCATCCTTATATTACATAATTTTGCATGAAATATGAAGCAAATTAGACATATATACAGTCTGTTGAAAAACATTTGCCCATGTCAATCAACTGACAGCATCCATATAGCACTTTACAAAGTGTTCCGGATACAAGTCCTACAGGTCTCAAGTCACAAAGATATCTGTTCCATTTTTTTTTTTTTTGAAAATTAAAGATGTCTGTTCCATTATGAACAAAATTGGAATTAACACCAGAATTAGTTAATACACCTTGAAATAACTTCATTCTGCAAGTGTTACTTTGTTTATTATCTCCAATGCTTCACATTGGGGTTAGGAAAGGATAAAACAGAATGAAGAGAATTTTTATAGACAACTCTAACTAGTTGCATGCTGCAAAGAGAACCTGGACTCAACAAATCCAATTTCAATGTGGTTTGCGCTCAACATGCTTTATCGAATAACCTAAGTTCATCCAAAGTGTTATTGTGCTAAATTTCTTGCGATAAGCTTATCCAATTTTAAAATAAGCATGAAGGTCTCACATCAAATTCAATAGGAAAAGGACCCAACAATACCATAATATGACAATTTAACAATGTCCACAATATCACAACAAACTTTCTGAAATTTGCCAGATATACGCCTAAACATACCATTTTACTATAGAGTTCTTTTCACTGCCATCCATTCCTGGTCCACTATCAAAAACCACAATCCAATTCTCACTGACATTTACTCTGTGAAAAATGAAAAAAAAAGGAATAGAAAGAAATCACTAACAATATTTTAAATACAACTCTCTTTCTTCCTTCTCTCATCTGACATGAAAGGGTCACCGATGTTACCTAATTAACCTTCTTTCACCATGAACATTATGCCATACAGCTTGCAATGAATTATCCTGAAGAACAACAGTTTCAGTAATGTTTAGAAAAGAACACTCATAAAAACAGAAACTTGTTTAAAAGGCAAAAACTTACAACTAAATCAGCCAGAGAAGTTTCAAATGTGTACTCTGCCGGGAGTTCAGATAGCAGGTCTGTGTCGGGTGTTAAATCCCACATATTCTGAAGAACACCAAAAAATCATACTTAAACCACCAATGCAACACAGTATCTAACCAAGTACAAGATAAACAAAATAGAGATAATAGAAACCAAAGACAGAGGAGTGCAATATCTTGAAGTTCTTTTTGAAGTGTGAGAAACATAAAAAAGGGGATAGGGAAAGAAGGGATTGCCAGGGGGAATCATGACTGTAGCACAACATACAATTCCCCTGCAATAATAATAAATAAAATAAAAGGATACATGTACGAAATAGTCAAATGTGATTACTGACAAGGATGTTACAAGTGAAAAAAGTTGAAAGAGAAACTCAAACACCACCTGAAAAATGGTTGTACCTCTGTTCCCATCCTATCAACATAAAAAAAGGTATTGTCAATCCCCTCAAAGCAAAATGCAACAATTATATGTTATTTAAGTACCAATAAAAATATTATATGTTAAATTACATGCAGCTGCAGAATTTGAAGTTCATCCGGGTCGAAGTAATTGAATGAGATTTTCGTCCTTATCTCATTTTCAGACTTTATATCTTCAAAATAAACATTTCCATCCCACATAATTTGCCGCTTTCCTTCCGGTGCAATTGACCCAGTTTTCTTGATCTCCTTTTTGATAAATTGAACGAAATCTTTGATAGGCATCTCATCCCCTGGGTCATGAAGTGTTAAATCTGTACTGGTGCCATCTGGTAACAGAATTCGGAACTTGTAGACTCTAACCGCAGAATCACCCAAGAGATCCGCCCAACGCCTCTTCTTAGGAGTTTTATAGGCCATCAGTAAAGAAAGCTGGAAAGACATATCAAGTGTGATGCAACTTCAATTACAAAATAATCTGTCACACAATCAACTAGCAAAAGAAGGAACAATCAGATATAATCTAGTCGTCGGCAGCACTCTACCACTCTCCTAGTGTGCTTCCTATGTTAACTCTTCATAGACAAGCTTTATTGTTGAAAGGATGTAAACAGTTGTAAATTACTATTTGAATAATTATGGAAAAGCAATAAAAGATCTTCACTGTTTCAAAACAAAAAAAAACTAAATTACAGAAGAATCACAAATTATTAGGAACTTAGCTGCTATGACAAATTAGGAACAGGAAATCATTGCGATATTAGCCTAATTTAGAGGAATTACACGCTCCTTGTTTGCAAGACAGCCTAAAGTTATATACCATAATGTGATTAGGGTTCTCTATACCAACCATTAGAGCACTGTAACTCTAACTTCGTTTTATTTCCAAACTGCAAAGAATTCTTTTTTTCTAGACAAAGGTTTTCTAAAGAATGTCAGTTAAACAAAATAACCGTAATAAGTACAGACTCTAATGGATACAATATTCGAGAGAGCTATTCAACTCAAAAACAGCTGCTTATGTAGGAGTTTTTTTAAAAAATTGATTTTTTTTATGATAAGCAATAAATGATTAAGAGAAGATGATACATGACACCACATTTACAGGAGATTACTTTATTTCAATCAATCTACACACGCAAAAATGAAAAACGTTATTGAATTCACTAGGTTCACAATAATAATGTCATGATCTGACAGGAAGAACTCTAATAAAGTTATCCGACAGGTGATAGTGCCCAGATAAATAAGTAATCATCCCATCATGATGATCACTACGTTCACAATAATATTAATAATAATAATAATAATAATAAACTACTAAAAATAATAGTAAAAACAACAAACTTCCTTCACCAACGAGTATCTAGTCCCTGTATACAGAATATGCCATGCACTATCTAGAAACGTAAATAATAACAGAAGGTAACTACTTCATGCACACTGTCAGAGTTTGGTCTGATTCTTCGAGGACCCAGCTGGCCAACGTTTTCGCGATTGGCACCACCCTAATAGGTGGAACCTTCAACAGTACGAGCCAGCTGAGACAAGGCTAATAACTCTAACACAACGGCTATCCGACACCATGAAAACAGGTACGAATTTAAACGTAAAATTTGCTATGATCATCAGCTGAGACGAAAAGCAACATTTTATGAATCCACCAGTTTTCATCCACTTACATGTGTAGAGTCAAAAAATAACACTGGAATGTGACAAGACTCGGTCAAAACGTTGGCCGACTGTAGTAACAATCAAGCTCCCGGTAAAACAAACAAAGAAACACTGATAGCGAGTCAAACAGTTACGTCAAACCGCTACGACTAATGTGTCGTTGAGAATAGATGCGAACAATGAAGCAAGATGGTGAGCAACAGGAAACAGAGTACCACAGAAGTTAAACAAATGGAACTTCATCAAGCGGGTGTCACAAAACAGAGCAAGCAGAAAAAGTGAAGCTTAAATCTTTCTTCCCTTGGCCACTGATATATATATATATATATATATATATATAACAAAAACCAAAGGATCATATTAAACAGATATTTCACCTTGCTCCGCAGGTAACTACTGCGAACGACGAACAAGTAAACATCAACGATCTGAAGAACTACAAGGAAGACGTAAATTAAACAGCCTCTGCTCTCTGGAGACGGCAGAGGTAATGCCACTATAGTGCTTGTTCTCCGTCAAGGCGAGTAGCTTCCTCTGTAAGCTAACAAGTAGAATTACTTTTGTCTTCGTGTGAGGCCTGATAGACCTTTTTCGCCTGCAACTGGATCGCCGCCGCGTGTCAGATTCCGTCTCCAACGGATGGCCACCGAAACGCAGGGCGCATCGACCTTTTGGCATGCATGACCAGTTTTGGCCACGCCAGCGGTACCGTCTGTACGGACAGGTGAACCGCCGAAGCCGAATGCGTGAAAGTTTGGAAGAAAGAACTGACGAATCGAAAAAGTAAGAAAGAAAGACTATCACTAATGAAAGAGACTGGTTACGGTCGTTCAGTTTTTTGTCTGCCTCGAGACGTAAGAGCTCGAGAGTCGAGAACATAAACGCTGCTTTTGCTTTTTGCTCTTTTACGGTTTGAACTTTTGAAAAAATAATTCAGAGTGGAGGGCGTCACTGGCTTTTACTTTTTCCTTTATAAAAAGCAAATAACATTCACTCTTAGTCCTTACATAATTTAATATAAGAGTAATGATACAGGCACAGCGGCGAGTCGCTGACGTGGATGCCACTGCTGGCATCTTAGTGGCATCCAAAAGATGAATAAGAAAGAAAAATTATTTTCCTAAGTCTATGCGGTTGAACCGGGTTACGCATGGGGGAAAACTTAACGGGGATGATTCATGCACGGAAGAATTTTAATCTTGAAAAATTTGTAGGTGGATGCCGATTTTCTGGACCGGAGAGGAAGAACGAATAAAGAAGCAACGATTTTAAAATTTTCTGGACCGGAGAGTTCGTGAGGGCATGGACGAGAGATGAAGAACGAACAATAACATATTTCGGCAGCTAAAAATCGATTTTTCCCTTTAGGGCTTCGGACTTCCGATGCGATTTCGAAGGATTTGCTGTTGAAGCCGTGAATGCGTTGGTCTTCCGGAGCGAGTTTCGTTTTTGTGGACTGGAGAAAAAGAACGGAGAGGAAGCTCGAAAGGGGAAAAAACCATTTCCGGAAGCTCAAAAGGGGAAAAAAACATTCCGTCCCCATTCCCGGAAGCTCTCACCCCCTGCGTAACCCGGTTCACAATTGAACTAGACTTAGGAAAATATTTTTCCTTTCTGACTCATCTTTTCACGTGGATGCCAGCAGTGGCATCCACGTCAGCAGCTGTGCCCGAGTCGGACACAGCCGTTGTGCCTGTATCATTACTCTTAATATAAATGCCAGTTTCACATGTTATATGAAATGTAGTTGGGATAAGTACTGCGCATGGGTGCAATTAGTATTACTCTACATTAATTAAATCTCTATGTAGTACATTAGTAAAATATAAAGAACGAATCTACTAACCGTGGCAAATCTGAACCCAATGTACTTCTTCCTCTCATATAATAGCCTTCTTTTTCTCTTTTGAAAAAACTAATGTCAATGTTATTATCGAGTTCGAACAGTGGGTTTGAACCTAGTTGAACCACTTTGATTAACAACCCTGCAACTTAATTATAATTTATTCCAATATAACACTTTAAGGTAGTTTCCTCAGTAATAATATTCTCTCATATACTTCATTTTTATTTTTATACAAAATATATTATAAACTGTTTATTGGATAAATTTATTAACCAATTGTGTATCACTGAAGTGCAACTCCACCGGTCACTAGAGCAGCTATAGAGACAAAAAAAAAAGGACCGAATTAAACCCAAATCAATTTATGAATCTGTCATGTATGTCTGTGTTATATATCTTCTTTAGTATTATAAAAGCATTAATAATTATAACATCTGACCCAACCCGATCCGGTCGGCCGGGTCAGAAACCACTGGCAGGAAAGCGTGCAAGTTGTTACGGTTCGAGGCATCAACAGATGGCTGCTGGTGAACCCCATGGCTGACTTGGCCACGACACGTGCACGAGCCTCAGTGAGGGATCGGTTCTGCGGTACTAGCCGCGGTCGAGCTCAGTGCGCGTTTGCGGTGTAACTCTTTATCGCGCTTCGGCTCCGTTTCGATTGACGGGTCTGCAGCAAAGTAACATCCCCCGAGAAGCCTTTCCAACTTGGAATTGGAGGGAAAGTCTGAAAGAGTCCCTCGTTTTTGTGTCTTATTGGCATGACTACACTGGAGCCTGGAATGGCGATTCAATCACTGGCATATTCAGCATTTCACCTCTGAGAGGTGTGACCAACTATGTTCAGCCCTAATCAGGTACGCCATCCGTGTTTTCTGTGGCACATGAAAATCATTCCGTGTTTCAGGAAAAGAAAATTTCCGTGTATTTTGTTTGGCGCTTATTTACTTACTAATTGAGATGGAATTTTCAAAAACTCGTGATCGCGAAGGATAGAGACGGCAGTCTCCCAGCTTGTGTGTGTGGTCTTTTGAATTGCTCTTCGACTAGCTTTTTAGATGAAGAGCAAACAGGTAGTGAATTGTATGTTGAGATTCTGATATATTCTACCTCCTACTGGAAAAAAAATGGTTAAGTTGTGGTAGCTGTTGGCACTCGGAAAGGAAATATCTATGTTCTTGAAATTCCCACGTTAATTCATTTCCTGGAATTTCTGTTTAGGCGGTAATTAAAGTTTAAGCTAAAAGACTATGTGTTAACCTTCACTTGGCTACTCTTTGCATGGACGACTGCTCTTCTATTATATGATATAATCTGCGTTCTTTGCAAAACATTCTTCGGACCATGATAGTCTGCTCGAGATTTCTAGTGCGCGGGATGCGCATATCATTGACTTCCGTTCATTGAACCCCACCAGAAAAGCTCAAGGGTTGCACACCTTGTTTTTTTTCTTCTTCTTCTTTTGGTATACTTTAGCTGCAGTCGTTCTGTTAGAGAATTTTTTCAAAAGAGGTACTTGAATCTGTTGTCTAAGCAAATGGCTCAAGTACTGCGAATTCTCTGTTTTCTTGCGTAGATAAGTTGTTGTCCATGTGCTTGTTTCTAACTGTTGTTAATTTTATGTAAAGTGTAGAAAGCTTTCATGCTTCTAACGTCTATCAGAAAAAAAAAGCATTGTTGAAATAGAAAAAAATCTCTTAGTGGAGCGTAAAAAAGTGAGAATCTTGAGATGCAAATTATAATATCCTCTGATTGTTCTTGTTCTTCAGGTTTAGATGCAACCATTTTCTAAAATGAAGAACCTCACATTGCCAGAGCCATCCACACCAAATCACCCTTATCGAAACGACCTTTCTGTGGTGCCAGGACATGTCTTGCAAGAAGAGACAAGACAGCAGGTTGAGTCACTCATTGAACAATCTAAGGTATGTTGGATACAGACCTTCTATTTGCAGGTTGTCGCAATTTAGAAGGTCGAATCTCTCACACGACAGTCTGTACTAGGCTGCATTAAGGCCTTTTGTTTCTTCTTCCTGCTTTTTTTCTCTTTTCTGTACAATGTAGATTGCTATACATACTTACACGTCAAGTTTTTGCACTTCATTTCTCTTCCTTGCATTTGGTTGAGAATCATTATAGACCTTCTACTGCAAGCCCTTGGACATTTCCTTTCTAAAATTTCTCCTTCCGCAGAAACTTCAGGATGAACTGCGAAAGCTGGGCTTCAAGATAAAACATCATGAGAACAACTTGAGACTTCTGAAGAATCAGACAAACAACTTCGATGAATCCATTCTTGATATGCAAGGTCCATTTTCATGTCATTTAATCTCTTTATTGCAATATGAAGGAAAGTTAGATGCTTAGTCCATTGATCCTAAATTTGCAAAATACGTTACTTATGTAAGGTCCAGTGAGGCTGTGGAAGTAATAATGTGTATCTTAATGCCAAACAATTGAAAAACAAAAAGCAATACATGAAAGTGACTCTAGGCAATGATCCCTAGGCTCCTTGCTATCGAGTGGGTCACAGATAGTGTATTAAATTTGAGGCCTTCATATTTCTCTTTGTTGCAACTGTTAGTTCACACTTCATCTTGGACACTATCTTTCTCAATTAACATTACTTGACGCAGTTAGACTTGGAAATTACCATTCATCAAATGTGCCCAGCAATAAGAATTTTGATGATGCACAAAGTGAGCAGCAAACCATCGAACAGATTTTAAAACACGAGAAAACAGCCGCTGGTATAGTGTGTCAACTGAGAGTTCGACATGGATCCCAATTACTGCTACCTTTAATGAAGAATGTGCTTGGTATTGTAGCTATGCTTGGCAAAGTATCAGATGATAATCTCAGCAGGTGAACTTTTTTCACTTAATTTGCCACCCTTATCTATAGTATAATTATGTACACAATCCATTATTACATAAACATTTTACCTTTAGCTTACACTTAATGACCTATTCATGTAAACAGGGTTTTCTCAGAGTATCTAGGATTGGAGATTATGATGGCAGTTGTATGCAAGACCCATGATGATGTCAAAGCACTGGAGATATATGACAAGGAAGGTCAAATTGATAAGATCACTGGTCTTAATGGTTTTGGTGCGTCTATTGGAAAGCAGTTGGATGGCAGATATCTTGTCATTTGTCTCGAAGACTTGAGGCTAGTATCTGACCTCTTTTATAGCACAGGAAAAAGAAAGGGTATTTTATTCAGCCAAGAGGAGAATCGGTCGCATGTTTGCCTTGGTTTATTATTTGAAATTTGGGTCTCTGTACCTAGTGGTGCAATATTGCGATTTTCTTGCATAATATAGTTAATCCCCATGGCGAGAAAAAGTACAAAGAAACCTATTAGATTGTTTATCAGTAATCCTGGACATGGGTTACTGATAAAGGATTGAGAAGCATGGATAAATATGGCACGAGGACCTTTGGTCAGGTTTTCATCCATGTTTATGATTCTAAGGAGGTGCCTCAAGAAGGCAACTTCAAATATGTCCATTTGGTCTCCAAGCAAGCTTGATTTCCATTAATTATGAAGCTAATATTGAATGTTGTTGAACTAATGCTAAACATGGTTATTTGCAGGCCTTATGTGGGTCAGTTTTTGTCGGATGACCCTCAAAAAAAGCTTGCTTTGCTAAAACCAAGATTACCAAATGGGGAATCTCCCTCCGGCTTTCTGGGATTTGCTGTGAATATGATTCACATGGACAATCGCCACTTGTCTTATGTCACAACAACTGGTCATGGTCTCAGGGAGACATTATTCTACAGTATATTTTCTCGCTTGCAAGTATATAAAACAAGAGCTGAAATGCGAAGTGCCTTTCCTTTTATAACTGATGGTGCTGTCTCTTTGGATGGCGGAATTATTAAAGGTCCTGGTGCCTTTTTGCTTGGAAGCAGGTGGGTGGAAATTACATTGATTCTTTTCATGTGGTTTAGATCTTTTAGTCTACTATTGCATGAAATTTTTTATTTTTTTCCCAGTTGAACTTAAGTAAGGAATACAAATAAATCATCAAGTTTTGATTGAATTCATCTGTTTTAAAATTTTGAAAGGGCTTCATCTTCTTCACTTAAGTTTTATATCATGTGGTCTGGTTTTTTGTCAGGAAAGATGTGGATGTGAGATTTCCAGTTGGTCCTGGGAACTGCTGCCTACCAGTGGATATCATTGAAATTGAGGAGCAGTTAATGTTTATGATATGGGAAAAGGAAAGAATTTTTGAAGAGATGCAACGAGAGCAAACATTGTTGGAAAATGCAAAGACTGCCTTTGCACTTAAGAAGCAGGAATTGCTGGATTTTATTCAGAGGGATCCACCAACCTCACCAGACATGGCCCAGGTAACTTATTTCCTTCCGTTGGTGACGTGTATTTTGTTTTTCATTTACTTGCTGACTGTTTGAATCTAGGTCTTCCTTTGACAAGTTTAATTTTGTACTGCTAACAGTTCTGATCTTGATGTTGTATTTGTTTTTGCTGTTATGAGCAGAATCGAGGTCATGCTGCCTCAAGGTAGGATATTTAAAATTAATTATGGGTGGATGTACCAAGGTCTAAGCCCACTCCAGTTTTGAGCGAGCGTGAGTGAGGTCAACCACAATTCTCAACTGCATATGCCGAGGGGTCTGTTGTCGACAACCACGATTCTCTCATCAATCATTTGCATTTTCCTTCAGACCGGGCAAACTGAAATCATTTTGTAAGTACCGGAAATGCTTTGGCCTTTTCCTCTTGTTGCTCTGATTTATGCTTTCAGATCGTCACTTGTTACACAGTGAGGTGCAGTCGTTAAAGCAGCAATGGTGCATAAATCTTAAGCTGGTAACATGGATTAAAAGCCCAGTATATCCGCGCCCACATCATGTGCAGTTGTCTTTGGGGATGCAAACTAAGGGAAGCCCCACAATTGAGACTAAGGACGATGAAACTCACTGGAATTGTCAAAATCCGGTAATGAACTTATAGCGAAAATTCTTGTGGCAAATGCCGTTGGGGCACTTCTCTGCCAGCAATTTTGTCAACGAGGGCTTTGTTTTGTTGGTCCTTTTGTTTTCCTTGGAAATTAGTAAGTCGTGGTGATTACATTCCGCCACGCAACCGGAAGAACGGGTTACAATTCACTATGCGACTAATGCAGATAACAGTAGCTTTGCTGGTAACTGTTTTGTGAACAAAATAGCAAATACCATGTTGCTACGATGAATGTACTACGTTAGGTATGGGATTGGATTTACAGGAATGGTTCTTTACAAACTACAGAGAGCGTTGCACCCAGATTCCTCTAATACCAATTATGGACGATTAGGTAGCCATCCATATCATGGCTCAAATCCATTGAAAACACTGCCCCCCCATCAAAAGCTTTACAGAATGGGAAAAGCGAAATATACGTATTTGCTTTGTCTATCATAATTATCCGAGGGCTGTGACTAGAGAGCAAGCACTCTACTATGGACAAAATGTAACAGTTAGCTTACAGAAAGACCTTTTACATGCTCTTCACGAGACTTTAAGAGCGTCAATGTCCCGTGTTCATTTGAAGATGCGGCGTACAAAAATGCATCTGCATCTGTGAGTGTGCTACTGCAGCCAACTTTACTTAAGCTTCTCGATAGCTTCCTCTATTGCAGGCACAGCTTTGCTAAAAGCTCTCCATTGCTCTGTTGTTAGGCTTATCCCTGATATGAAGAACTTGACCTTAGACAAGAAAGACAAAAATAAAGAAGAAACAGTGAACAGAGACTGATATAGACCAAGATAAGGTAATAAAAACAGAAACTAGGTAACTATAGAATTTCGGCTGTGAACTAAATAAGACTCCATAACATAACAGTATGAATCTTAACATTCAAAGGAGGGACGAAAACTTGGTCACATGGGGGACTTATAGTGGAAGGTCTTTTGTTTAAATCTCTTAGGGACGTGCGGCATGGGGACTTCATGCAATCACACTGTTTCGAAAAAATATTCAACAGATATATAAAAAAGAGTAATGCTATGAGTACCGAGGCTGTACTCACTCTTGAGTACAGCCTCCCTCACTGTAGCAATGGGACCCACAAAGGGAATATTTTAATACCCACTGCTACAGTGAGGGAGGCTGTACTCAAGAGTGAGTACAGCCTCGGTACTCATAGCATTATTCTATAAAAAATAGCTGTAGATTACCAGAAACAATTGCAGAGTTATTACGTTGCATGCAAATCAGGGTTTACTTGTTGTCACATCTCCAATTTATTCCATGCAACAAATTTACTAGGATATTAAGGCAGCACACATTTATTTAATTAGTTTACATAGGATATCGTTCTGACGGGAGAATTTCCACTGTTCTTCTGAACATCATGTGGAAGTTAAAAGGAGGACGAATCGAGGCGATAGAAAATTTTAAGAAATTGGAGTTTAGAAACAAAACATCATGGCAGACAAGAACACGAAAGAATAAGAAACAGTGAAGCAAAATTGACTGGTACCACTCAGAGAATATTTGTAACACATTACTGGCTCAGATGAATCTAGCTGTAGACTAGATGACATCAACTTCCAGCACACTCAGCAAACCAAAGCCACAAAAGGTTGGTTTTATGTTCCATATTGTGACACTTTGAAAAGAAATGTCAATGAAGGAGCCAAAACGTAGACCTAGTGGTGCAGTCTGTTATGCACAATGAAGAACAAGAATAAGTTGTTACCTTTCGATGAGGGAAGCTGCTTCCCACCCTTTTCAAAGTATTCCCTGATGGAAACCAGCGTCTTACCTCTAAATTCTTGTACAGTTACCCGCCTCTTATTGGACAGCTGCAAAAATTAAACAATCGCCATGAGAAAGGCAAATTGAAGTGGGAGAGTTTCAGCTATTTTGCTCAAACTGTCGTTTCAAGATGATGGACGCAGTGAAATAGGATTACTGAAACAACCCTGATTTCAGTTAAAGAGAACTATACCAGCTAGGGTTCTATTTTTTGAACTACGCCAGTGATAGGAAACAGAAGAAGTGCTTCACGGCACTCGGTCGAACTATTGCTTCAAAGTATCGCCTTATACAGTTGAAGCTTAATGACTATTCCACTTCTGGAACTAGAGAAGGCAGAGTATTGTTTGTGCACTCGAAGTCCAAAAAAATTGTATGGAAAATAAAACGCATTTCTTCATTATATCCTCTAATTTCTAAATGAAAAATCAAAACCTAAGTTTTCGATTTTAAAATGTCGATGCGGGTACTAACCCTACAAATGATGAGATCGCCCTCGTCGTCGTACTCTTTATTACCACCTCCAGGCTGCTTATCTTCTCCTTCGTCCACTTCTTCGGCTTCCTCTGCGCCCTCTGCTTCTTCTTGCTTCTTAGAAATGAAGGACTCGACAATTTCTCGGACGACCCGCTTGTAGTCGGGAGCAGAGAGATTGATTCCAAGCTTCTCGGAGGCCAAGTTTCTGACCTTGAACTCCGTCATCTCCTGCATATCCGCGTCTTTCAGAATGTCGATGACAGTCTCTTCGATCTTCTGCTTCGTTTCAGGCTCCATTTTGGGGGAAGAAACAAGAACAATCCCGCGCGCCCAGAGCGAAAGTGGAGTCGTAAGCAAGTACTTTTGGAAAGGACTCCCACGAGAATAAATGAGCACGAGGCTGCCGAGGCAGGAACTGTCCTGCCTTGGCCTGACTCATCGAGTAATGACTCGAGACTCGCGAGTCACAATATGCTATGGGCCTTGGGCTTGGGACCGGCAAATGCGTCTGAAGCCACTGAAACCATTATAAACAGATCCTGCTGCTTGATTTATAAAGAAAATGAACTTTTGAGCACAAAAAGCGTAGTTAAAATGCGTCTTAAGGCATTAAAACCAGTTCTTAATGCTTGGTGACGCTGATTAAATTAACGAATTCATCGTCTATGACAAATTCACAGAGGGATGTAATCATTTGGATCTTTAATTCAATGGTCAAACTGTCAAACTCGGACAAGTATTTATTTCATTTTCGCACAAAAAGCAAAAAAAAAAAAAAAAAAGCTGCTGCTGGATCTTCTCTCCTCTTCTGGCTCAGATTGATGGCAAAGTTTCAGAAAACTATTAGTACCACGAGACCTCTAGGAAATACATATTTTCTTTAATATATGGTACAACTAATCCCAATGGCGTCACCATAATCATATAATTAACGTGGTCATGCTAAAGTTGTTATCATGGTATAACGGGTGCATGAAATAAATGATTTTAAATTATATATGTAGACGGCATATAGTAATGGTTGAAAAATATAGTACTAAATAACATTCCAATTAGCCCAATTGGCTTATAAGGAGTATTTTTGAAATACTATACTGTTTTAACCAAATATATAATGGAAATTGTCAATCACGGGTTAAAAGGATATCCTTTTGTTTATATTGGGTTTTTTTAATGAAATTAGTCAAATAAATTTTGTATATAAAAAATATATGAAAAGTGCTTTTTTATATATTTCAACTCATCCCATAAGTCTTCTGGGAACAAAAATTATAAAGAGAAGCTAGCCAGTTAAACAAGCTTAACGTGGAGCCATCAATAGAGTAGAAGCGTCGTTGACAGTTTTGATACTCCCTACAAATATGTGTCAAGGCCAACCAACTCTATAATTGACTCCTTCCTCACCCTCTTTTTTTTTTCCGTCTCAATCTCTGTCAATCTGATCTCTCCTCTCTCTCTCTCTCTGTCTAGATCGATCTCTCTCTCATCTCTCTCCCTCTCTAGATCAATATCAATCTCTCTCTCTCTCTCTCTCTCTCTCTCTCTCTCTCTCTCTCTCTCTCTCTCCCTCCTTTCCTCCCTCTCTCCCCGCCTTTTCCCATTCGGAGCAATTCCACCACCTCCGTCTTGCATTGCCACCTTTGCATGAATTGAATAGATCGCAGAAGATGCATCACGTGAGCTCCGGGATCAGGAGAGATTCCGCGAGTCCTCACACGAGGGGCCACGAAGCCGTCGTCGTCGTCCCGGAGGGAACATCCAAGGACTCTCCGCCGGCACCGGCCGGAATTAATGGCGAGAATGTGCCTTCAGGGACCGGAGCCAAGTCCTTGCTCCGAGCCCTCAGCAGCATGCGCTTGGTCTCGCCTGTGCCCACGTTGAAGAAGATGGTTCGAAGCCGCTCCACCGCGCAGAGGGGTCTCAAAAGCTTGCGTTTCTTGGACCAGAAGGCCTCGGGGAACGGCTGGAAGGACGTCCAGAAACGATTTGAACAGCTCGCCGTCAATGGCTGCATTACCAGAGAAAGGTTTGGGCTCTGTATCGGTAAGAATATAATTAATCAACAACGACCCACCATATATATATATATATATATATATATATTCTTCTTCTTATATATCTTCTCTATATTATTTGGGACGTCAAATCGAATCCCAACGTACGTCTTTTTTTCTTTCTTTCTTTCTTTATTTGATGCAATGCGTGATGTACGTACGTATATGCTCACGATCTGGCTTGTCGAAGGCATGGCTGAATCGTGCGAGTTCGCCGAGGAGCTCTTTGACGCCTTAGCTCGGCGGCAGAAGCTGGAAACTACAGCCATTACGAAAGACGAATTGAAGCTATTCTGGGAGAGGCTGGAGGATCAAAATTTCGATTCTCGGCTTCAGATATTCTTCGACATGTAAGCATATTTATATAATATAAAGTTTTGTCAGGTAGGTATTAGCAGTGCTTAGGAAATATATATTGCTCATGCAGATCTTGATTTCTTCGATTTTCCAACAGGTGCGACAAGAATGGTGACGGGAAGCTCTCTGAGGAGGAGGTGAAGGAGGTGGGTATCGGTAAATTAACTTCTGAAGTCCTCGTCTCGTTTTGCTTTGTAACTAACTGAAAAATGCTTGGATATATTATATATATTGTCTAGGTTATTGTGTTGAGCGCCGCTGCAAACAAGCTAGCTAAACTCAAGGCACATGCGGGCACCTACGCTGCTCTGATAATGGAGGAACTGGACCCAGATAACAAGGGCTACATAGAGGTATATATTAATTACCACAATACTACTTTTTTTTATCCTTTCATTTTCTTGTTTCATTTTGGAGAGGAGATAAAAGCTCTGAGATACAAAACCTGTAATGCATCCCCCTTTCTCGACCGTTCAGTTATGGCAGCTTGAGACCTTACTCTCAGGAATTGTGAGCTCCCATTCAAGTGAGACGTGCCATAGACGTACCCAAACACTCGCAAGGACGATGATTCCGAGCAGATACAGAAACCCAACGAGCCGTTTCTTGACCCGCACCTTCGAGGCCATGCATGATAATTGGAAGCGGATATGGATAATTTTGCTCTGGTTGACAGGAAACATGCTTCTCTTTGTGTGGAAATTCCAACAATTCAGGCACAAACCAGCATTTAAAGTAATGGGTTACTGTGTGTGCTTAGCCAAAGCGTCGGCAGAAACTACAAAACTGAACATGGCTCTCATCCTCTTGCCCGTCTGCAGAAACACCATTACTAAACTGCGTTCATCCTTTCTCAGTTCCATCATCCCTTTTGACGACAACATCAATTTCCACAAGGTCGGTTCTTCAAGCCCAAGCTCTAGTCAATTAATTAATGCAAATCTCCAGTTCCCATACCACCCACTTATTCTCACGGTTTCCGCTTGTAATCAATTTCGATTTCAGGTCCTTGCCCTTGGAATCACAGTTGGAGCCATTGTCCATACTGCAACGCATCTCCTATGTGATTTCCCAAGGATGGTTTCATGCAAGAAAGAGTTATTCATGCAAACATTGGGACCTAATTTTAGTTATAGGCAGCCCACATATGGGACACTCGCAGCCAGTGCCCCTGGTGTCACAGGATTTCTTATAGTTTTCCTGATGACAATTTCATTCACATTGGCAACACATTCTTTTCGGAGAAATGTAGTCAAGCTGCCAGGTTCTATTAGTCGCCTGGCAGGCTTTAACGCCTTCTGGTATTCGCATCACCTTCTGGCATTTGTCTACCTCCTCCTGCTTGGTCACAGCTACGACATTATCCTGACTAGAGAGTGGTTCAAGAAGACGGTAAGTGTCGATGCAAAATGCTCTTTTTCTTCTTCATTCTCTATCAGAACTGATCAGATTTCTGTTATATATCCTTTCTGACGACTCCTCTGTGTCAATAGACTTGGATGTATATAATAATACCAATCGTCTTCTATATTTCTGAAAGACTTCTAAGAAAATTTCGGGAGAAACTCCGTCCCATAACCATCATTAAGGTGTGTTAGATTCTGAAGACTGAAAGCTATCCTTTGGAAAATTGTTCATTATTGATTTGAGATGAAATAAATTATGGCTCTCATGTGTAGGCTGCAATTTATCCTGGAAACGCCCTTTCATTACATATGAA
Source organism: Aristolochia contorta (assembly GCA_022405105.1). Classification (NCBI taxonomy): domain Eukaryota; kingdom Viridiplantae; phylum Streptophyta; class Magnoliopsida; order Piperales; family Aristolochiaceae; genus Aristolochia; species Aristolochia contorta. Next base: position 1,291,033 of record CM039667.1, on the reverse strand, counting down.
CAAACCTCCTGGATTCAAGTATCGGAGTGGAATGTATTTGTTTGTTAAGTGTCCGGATATCTCTCCTTTTGAATGGTGAAGGTTTTTTTTTTCCTGACATTTTTTTTATCATAGCGCTGTTATAGTGATACACCTCCTTCTGAGCATAACTTCTCAAAACTGTGTTTGACTAATTATCACAGGCATCCCTTCTCTATCACCTCGGCGCCAGGAGATAGCTACTTGAGCATACATATACGAACTCTAGGGGACTGGACAACAGAGCTCAGAAAGCTATTTGAAAAGGTTCAGCACCAACTAAAGATCACATTATTGATTTTAATATAACATGATGCCTTACTCTTCTCCCTGAGAGATAGCACAGGACCTTTTTCCTTTTTATCATCTCTTCTGTGAAGCTATTTGATATCATACTGTACCATCTGGTGTAAGTAATGGTCTTCTTTGTTTTGCAGATTCTTGAAACTCCAATTGCTGCTAAGAAGGGCCCTCTAGGAAGACTAGAAACAACTGTAGTAGCAGATGCAAATGCTTCTGACAACAGGTAATTGTAATGAAATTACTTTCCATTAAATGAGGTTTTGTTTCATCTCAAACATCAAGTATTTTTGCTTGTGCAGATTCCCCAAGCTATTCATTGACGGTCCCTTTGGAGCCCCTGCTCAGAACTATAAAAAATACGACATTCTATTGCTAATTGGGCTTGGAATTGGAGCAACTCCATTTATAAGCATACTGAAGGATCTGCTCAACCATATGAAAGCTAATGAATTTGACACTGTAAGTAGCAACATAGAGCGACGAAGACTGTGTATAAGAGATCCATATGTGGTAGTTAAAGGTGTTCAATTATGTCATGTAGGAATTGCCAAGCAGCAGATATGGCAGCAAAAATGGCAGCAAAAATGGCAGCGAAGTGAACAAAGTCCGAGGAAGGGGACCTGGAAGGGCCTACTTCTACTGGGTCACGAGGGAACAAGGTTCTTTTGAATGGTTCAAGGGTGTCATGAATGATGTAGCAGAGAGCGACCTTCATGTATGTAGCAACTCAGCCTTTCTCTCCCTCTAAATTTCCATTAATGACTTTCCTGAATGAACCAGACACTGTTGAATTTATTGCAGCACATTATAGAAATGCATAACTACTTAACTAGCGTCTATGAAGAAGGAGATGCACGGTCAGCTCTGATAACTATGGTGCAGTCCCTGCAACATGCAAAAAATGGAGTTGACATAGTCTCAGGCAGCAGGGTACCATTTCCATCTGCTGGCACACATTTTATTATACTTTTCCCCCTTAATGAACCATGTTCTCTAAATTTGTTGATGATGCAGATACGAACTCATTTTGCCCGGCCAAACTGGCGGAAAGTTTTCACAGACCTTGCTAAAGCACATGAATCTTCCAGAATAGGTACTCCTATTCCCCATTCCATCATTCTCTTTTTGCAATGAATCTTTCCAAAACAAAATATGGAAGTGAGAATATCTACGGCAATCATGGTTGCAGGAGTCTTCTACTGCGGAAGTGCAACCCTAACACAACCATTACGGCGCCTTTGTCAAGAGTTCAGTTACAATACCAACACTCGCTTCCAGTTTCATAAAGAAAATTTCTAGACAGAGGTTTCCATTAATTCAGAGTGATTAAGCAAGTCCACACAACCAATTGGAAGATTTTTCTTACCCCAGAAAGGATAAAAATACTGCAATAACTAGGGCTAACACATGATACCTTTTCAACAAAAAGAAAACATTTTGTTGTAGATTTGAGTCATGTCTCAAATTTGGAAGTATTTCTGCGCATTAGTTTTTTATACATTTTGTATTCAGAGATGTATAGTAACCAAGTTCATATTTTAGCAAGGGAAAAAACAAACAGATTAAGGAAATTGCCGAAAGAAAGAATGCATCTCATAAAGGGCCTCTAGAGAAGTGTTTTCTTTGGCCTAAAACTTCAATGTCTTCACATTGAGAAGATAGGCAGTTTCAAATAAACCTGCTGAAGGCTTCGGAATCAGTAAGATCAAAGTAACACCTTTGTTGGTGTTCCTGAACCAACCTAATGGCTCTTCTAGCTCGAGTAGATATCAGCCCCGACCCCTACTTCTCTTCAGCTTTCAGATGAGATTTTCTCACGTGGATTTGTTGGGAAAAGTCAAACACCATTAAAAATTGTTTAAGACCTCATACATGGACGCTGCTTGACATCCCATGGGAGCAAATAATTGCGAAAAATGACTAAAGATACTCATTAAATACCCATGCATGCGGTTGCTACAATTTTATACTATCATGGACACAGGTCTGCTGATAATTTAGCTAATGAGGGAGTTGGTCTCCCAAGTGTTATTGTCCCTCCCCCTTCCCACAGCTCACTTCTCTCCTTTTGTATGCGTCTATCCACTACTAAGTTTAATTATCTTTTTTGAAGTTGTAGCAACCGCACGCATGGGTATTAAGACACAGAAATCAATTATCCCAAACAAATAAAAAAAAAAATTTTGAAAGTTATCCCAAACAAATAAATAAATCATCTAAGACTAAAAATTTGACAAGACAAAATTATAAGGTTTTACATTGCCTTCTTTATATAGCATATGGAATCCACAAGTACAGATTGAACCAGTAAGTAGGCTAGCTTTGCATCATTAAAGGTAATGTTACCTCTTGAAACTCCTGGGATTTTGCACCTTTCTGCTGCACACGTTGGCATCATAAGTTAGTCAGATGAATTTAATATCATAAAAAATGTATAAAACTAAGTGTCATGTGGATAAGACCGTAAAGTAGGCTAGACAAACTAAAAATAGCAATAGATAAATGCTTAAAAAAGGAAATAAAGAGTTATTCATTAAGTAAAATTTAGACAGGTAGAGGCAGATTTAGATAAAGGCCTAAAAATGAAAATGAAACAGAGGCTACAGTATGGCTGTTGAGATCAACATGTATTTCGCATTGACAATATCTTGAAAGCTGACAGAAACGTGGCTGCCTCAGATTTCATCAAAAAAAATGAGTGAAACAGGAAACAAAAAATAAATGCTCCACGAAAAATTTTAACCACTTCAAGTTAGCACCCATTAAAATGATCAAGGTACGCTTGAGAAAGGCCAACAAGGCTTATAGTTACAGACTTGGCATACCCAACAAGCAACAGTGTTGGCACCATGTCTGCCAATTTTGCGGAATGTTCCATCATGAAAATCTGGACCACAGCAGAGAAATTTGCCAAATAAAACAGAGTACAAAATCAGCCATATAGCTTTTTGTCTAGGTAATATTTGACATATTAATCAGATCATTGATGTAGTTATTAATATAATTTGCTTATAAACTAAGAAATCAACATAGCTAATCCACACAAATACTGTGAACATTTTCAATGTTAGGCATATAGACCCATATACAAATGGTACAAAATTAACGAGAGGAACTAATATCATCACTAGGCCAGAATCAAAGAATATCTCCAGATGAATAATCCAATCCCTAAATCCACAGACCCTGACAAAAATTAACTATCCTTATTTTTCATGAACAGGAAAGAACAAGAGAAAAGAAGTTTACCTTGATTGATCCTTTTCTATAGAGCTTGAGGAAGCTTTAGGACTTCCCCTTCCAAAAGCAACTTCATCCATGCTTTGTCCCTGCCGCTTATAGCGTCCACCAGATGCCACAAATCCAGGACAAGGCCTGTAAGCCTTAATCGGCCACCAACCAAATCCTGGAACTGTTCCTATGCCACCTTGAATCCTTCCCTTCCCATTACAGCCTTTCTCAATTTCCGCCCTTCCACAGGCTTTACACCCACTGGAAACAGTAAGGATTAGAAGTGTTTAAAGAAACTAGGCAATTGACACAATTCAAAGACTCCACGATGTATGTAAAACACATGACTTCGTATCCTAGTCGACAGGGAAAAAAGAACAAAAAAAACAGTTACGAAAAGGTTTAAACAGAATATAGGATATAGATACACATAAACATGTATAAACGCGGACACTTTAAAAGCCTCCTCCAATGCTTGGAGGGATGTGTATTGCTAAAAATTCACTCAAAATTGAACTTTGATGCGCACAATAGAAAAATTAAATAAAGAAGCTGTGAGCCTTCATGGAAAAAAAAGAAGTCTTTTTAAGTCTTTGAAACTCATATAAATGAGTTACAGTAGCACAAGAGAAGCGAATTCCGAAGGACCAAAGACACATACATTCTGTTGAAGAGCTTCCTAGACTTCACAGGGAAGGACTATGCAGAACAGTATCAGAAAGTAAAATTTTTAGATGTAAATAAAATATTGGAAATAACTTTTAGAAGTATACTGAAGTATCTGAACGAGTAGGAAAACTTCAATACACTCCCCAGAGAAAAGCAGAACACTCTTAGAAGAAAAAAATTGAATATGTGCAGCAAATACTACAATTAGCAACCGATAAAACTACACTAAAGAATATGTATAAAGCTACAGTACACTCTCCAAAGTACGACTACTGAGGAGATTATCCGTACTCAAGAATCATGCTAGCCGCCAGATAGCTTCGATGCTATGGAAGCTTACAAAAAAATGCGCAACCAATTATGATGGGAAGATTCCAGTTCAAACGTAATTTCTCAAGCTTTTCTCTGTTTTTATTCGCGGAAGAATTGATTGACATTCTCATGAATTAATCTCCAGACTTCTTTCATTTTCGATCCAGAACCAAAAAGCTACCAGTTCTATAGTAAAATCAGAAATTTTTCAGCCATAGAAGCTTTGGGAACAGATAAAACCGCAACAATCTTTTTAGGTGGCATTTTACCCCAGAGGAAACTGCTCTTCCTCGTCTTTTATGGTAGCCTCTTCTCCTGTTGCCAGTGCTTCATAAGGGTACGAAGCAGAGTTCGCTCCTAAATTGGGCTCCTGAGGAGATGAGGAGCAAAATAGAGACACACTGAGAGAGCGTGGGTGAGATGACTTTCTGCCGTGGACATAGTAGTCGGTTGAGAAGATTTGTTGAGGCCTAGGAACTGAAAGGCAGACCACCATTTTCGAGAGCAGAAGTTGTTGGTTAGCTCGTGGGCACAGGACAGATATCTCTCGTAAAAAATGAAAAAACTCGCGGGAAAGGTTACAACAAAGAAGGTTCCACCGAGATTTGAACTCGGGTTACTGGATTCAGAGTCCAATGTCCTGACCACTAGACCATGGAACCGTCTTATTGGTAGATTTTCTGAATATTATTTTAACTAAACAATTTAATCACTAACCAATGTTGCTCTCGTTAAAAGAATGCAATTACACGAACACCAATTTAGATTTGCAAATAAGACCCAAAATCTTCCTGCCTTGTCCGGTATCGCCGAGGGATCGAGCAAAAGATACCAAGTAGATTGAGATTACCGCAATTTAAGATTGTCTTTACTCTTACAGAAAATCTCGGATTAAGGAAAATAAAATTCTTACCGATTTTATCTCGAGTTTCTTTCTTACTGGACTGCAACGTGGACTCCAATATGTAAACCCTTGCAGTAATTTTTAGAAATACTCATATCACCACTCTCAGTATTAACATGAGGGACGCTTAATTCATTGGCATTTTGCATAAGGCATAAAGCATCTGTTTTTTAGATATTTATTCTGCAATTCCATTAAATACCCAATATGCCAAAAGCTCCAGAGCTAATGGACATGGAAATTTAAGCTCTAATACCTACTCTATGATAGGTTGGCCCAACCTAGTATGGGCCCCGTGAAACCATAATAATTCACCACACTTTAGTGCTGACATCTACAACTACTCTATGACACCTTTCACTCTGGATCAAATACCCTTTTTTCACTTTTGTCACGTCTTACACTCTAACACCAGGTATCCCTTTCCATGGGTCCCTCCCCTTATGACATCCACGATGTCCCATTCGACTTTTCATTCAAGACCAAGTAACCTTTTTTAACATTGTGAGGACTCCCATAACACCAAGTAGCCCTCTTCATAGGTTGTCCCAGATTCAAACACATGATATAGTGCTCACTCTAAAAATTATTAGGTACCTAGCGAATATGACAAAAGCTCCAAAATTAATAAAATATATCCTACTACTGCCATTGTAGCTCATGGAATATCACTTAAGCATGCTGAATTAAGAGTACATATACGGGGTAAAACCTGTTCTTACGAACCAAAAGATCAAATTGCATTTACAATTTCATCTTGTTATCCACGAACTTTGCCCAATGCTTGTAAACCCTTTCGTATAGGTTCAGAAGGCTTTTGATCGTGTGAAGCATGACCAAATATTTAATATTGTTGTCGCTTCTACGATCGAAACCAATATGTTTCAAAAGGCTGAAAATTTCTCCTTCTAACCGTTGTCGATCCTTATTTTAGTTACTGCTCGCCTTAGCCTAACGATGAGCACGCAAACAGAGACTGCCTCTGCTTTATGGAAACACGCAAACAACAATAATAGCTTTCCTAACAATGAAGAAAGATGAATAAACGAACCAGATCAAAATGCAAAAAAAGCCAGAAGACGAACAACAACTCACTTCTCCGAACGATGAGCGCGCAAACAGCGACTGCCTCTGCTTGGAAACCGCAAGATAAAACTTGTCTGAGGCCTTTGTTCAGCCCGTCGAATTAAACTAGTCTGAGGCCTCTGCTCTATGGAAAACGTTTTTACATCCTTTCTATTTTTGGCCATACAAGGGAATCGCCGAAGCGGACCCCTTTTTCTGGGGGTGGCCTATGCAGGCGGCTTTGTGGGGGGATTTGCGGGGGCTTTGCGTTGCAGGGAGCATGCACTTAGATTATATCCTACTACTGCCATTGTAAGTCGTGGAATATCACTTAAGCATGCTGAATTAAGAGTATCTATAAGAGATAAAACCTATTCTTACAAACCATAATATCAAATTGCATTTGCAATTTCATTTTGCTATAAGCGAACTTTGTCGATGCTTGTAAACCATTTCGTATAGGTTCAGAAGGCTTTCGATGGTGTGATGCATGACCAAATATTTAATATTGTTGTCGCTTCTACGATCGAAACCAATCTGTTTCAAAAGGCTGAAAATTTCTCCCTCTAACCGTTGTCGATCCTCATTTGGGCGGCTTTGCAGGCACCTTTACTGGCGCCTTTGTGGGGGGGCTTTCAGGGCGGCTTTGCGGGGGGCTTTGCGGCAGCTTTGCAGGCGACTTTGCAAGCGGCTTTGCAGGCGGCTTTGCGGGCGGTTTTACGGGGTGCATTCACTAAGAATATATCCTACTACTATTATTGTAGGTCGTGGAATATCACTTAAGCATGCTGAAATAAGAGTACCTGTACGGGATAAAAACTACTTTTACGAACCATAATATCAAATTGCATTTGCAATTTCATTTTGCTATCCGAGAACTTTGCCCAATGCTTGTAAACCCTTTCGTGGTTTTGCGGGTGGTTTTGCGGCGGGTGGTTTTGCGGCGGGTGGTTTTGGTTGAGGGGGGTTTTGGCGGGGGTTTTGGCGGTGGGGGTTTTGGCGTGGGGGGTTTTGGGCGGGGTTTTGGGGGGGTTTCTGTGGGGGGTTTGCTGTGGGGGGTTTTGGTGGGGGGGGTTTTGGCGGCGGGGGTTTTGGCGGGGGGGGTTTTGTGGGGGTTTTATGTGGGGGGGGGTTTCTGTGGGGGGGTTTTGTGGGGGTTTTTGGGGGGTTTTATGGGGGGTTTTGCGGGGGGTTTTATGGGGGGGCTATGGGGGGGGCTTTTGGGGGGGGCTTTATGGGGGGCTTTGCGGGGGGGGGCTTTCTGCAGGGGGGGGCTTTGCGGGGGGGCTTTCTTGCGGGGGCTTTGGGGCTTTGCGCGGGGGGCTTTGCGGCGGGGGGGCTTTGCAGCGGGGGCTTGGGCGGGGGGCTTTGGGGGGGGCTTTGGCGCGGGGGGGCTTTGCTGGGGGGGGGCTTTGCGGCGGGGGCTTTGCGGGGGGGCTTTGCTTGGGGGGCTTTGCTGGGGGGGGCTTTGGCGGGGGGCTTGCGGGGGGGGCTTTCTGCGGGGGGGGGCTTTGGGGGGGGGCTTTGCGGGGGGGGCTTTATATGGGGGGGGGGGGGCTTTGGGGCTTTATGGGGGGGGGGCTTTGGCTTGCTTCTGGGCTTTCTGGGGGGGGGCTTGCATGGGGGGCGGGGGGGGGGGGCGGCGGCGGGGGCGGGGGGGGCTTTCTGGCGGGGGGGGCGGGGGGGCTGGCGGGGGCGGGGCTTTATGGCGGGCGGGGGCTTTGGGGCGGGGGGGGGCTTGGGGCGGGGCGGGGGGGCTTCTGGGGGGGGGGGGCTTTGGCTTGGCTTTATGGGGGGGCTTTCTGCGGCGGGGGGGGGGCTTTGGCGGGCGGGCTTTGGGGCGGGGCGGGGGCTTTATGGGGGGGGGGCTTTGCGGGCGGGGCGGGGGCTTTGCGGGGGCGGGGCTTTTTGCGGGGCGGGGGCTTTGGCGGGGGCGGGGGCTTTGGCGGGGGGGGCTTTGGCGGGCGGGGGCTTTGCGCGGGCGGGGGCTTTGCGGGGGGGCTGCTTGCGGGGCGGGGGCTTTGGGGGGGGGGGCTTTGCGGGGGGCGGGGGGGCTTTCTTGGCGGGGGCTTTGCTTGGCGGCGGGGGCTTTGCGGGCTTTCGGGGGCTTTGCGGCGCTTTCTTGCGGGGGCTTGCTTTGCGGCGGGGGGCTTTTTATGGGCGGGGCTCGCTTGCTGGCGGGGGCTTGCTTTATGGCGGGGCTTGCTTTGCGGCGGGGCTTGCTTTGCGGCGGGGGCTTGCTTTTGCGGGGGCTTGCTTTATGGGCGGGGCTTGCTTTGCGGGGGGGGGGCTTTATATGGGGGCGGGCTTTGCGGGGGCGGGCTTTATGCGGCGGGCGGGGCTTTTATGGGGGGGCGGGCTTTGGCGGGGGGGCTTTGCGGCGGGGGCTTTATGGGGGGGGCTTTAATGTGCGGGGGCTTTGGGGGGGGGCTTTGGCGGGGGGGCTTTGGCGGGGGGGGCTTTATGGCGGGGCTTTATGGGCGGGGGCTTTGCGGGGGGGCTTTCTTGGCGGGGGCTTTATGCGTGGGGGCTTTATGGGAGGGGCTTTATGTGGGGCTTTATATGGGGGCTTTTATGGCGGGGGGGCTTTGGGGGCGGGGGGGGCTTTATATGGGGGGCTTTGGGCGGGGGCTTTGGCGGGGGGGCTTTCTGTGGGGGGCTTTGGCGGGGGGCTTTATGGCGGGGGCTTTTATGGGGGCTTTATGGGGGGGGGGCTGGCGGGGGCTTTGCGGCGGGGGGCTTTATGTGGGGGGGCTTTGTGGGGGGCTTTATGTGGGGGCTTTGCGGCGGGGGCTTTATGCGGGGGGGGGGCTTTGCGGCTTTATGGGGGCTTTATGGGCGGGGGCTTTGCTGGGGGGCTTTGGGGGCTTTATGGGGGCTTATGGGGGCTTTATGCGAGCAAATATTTAACATCAAGTCTCAACGACGATTGGTTCGACGATCGAAACCAATCTATTTCAAAAGGCTGAAATTTCTCCCTCTAACCGTTGTAGGTCCTCATTTGGGTTGCTACTCGCCATTGCCTAATGATGAGCACGCAAACTAGGGCTGCCTCTGCTTTATAGAAACACGCAAACAAGGGCTGCCTCTGCTTTATAGAAACACGCAAACAACAATGATAACCTTCCTAACAATGAACCTAAATTAATAAACGACCCGGATGAAAAAGTAAAAAAAGCTAGAAGACGAACAACGGCTCAATGGAAACACGCAAACTGCAACGATTGCCTTCCTAACAATGAAGCAAGATGAATAAACGACCCGGAAGAAAATGCAAAAAAAAGCAAGAAGACAAACAACAACTCACTTGTCCGAACGATAAGCATGCAAACAGGGACTGCCTCTGCTTGGAAACCGCAAGATAAAACTTGTCTGAAGCCTGTGTCCAGTCCATCGAATTAAACGTGTCTGAGGCCTCTGCTCTATGGAAAACCTTTTTGCTTGTTTTTTATTTTTGGTCATACAAGGGAATCACCAAAACGGTCCCCTTTTTTATTTCCCTAACAGCATCTAAGTGTAGCTTTACTCATATGTAATTTTTATTTTTAAAAAAAATAAATTATCTTAAACTCCTAATATCTACTTATTTAATTACCAGAATGTTTAAGGATTAATTTAGAATTATGGGAACTGCCCATCCTTCTTATTCTTAATCCGAATGTTTACTGCCTGCAAAAGAGCATGCAGTAAGCCACCAAGCCGAAATAAATTTAACTTTGATGCATCAAAAGCACAATATAGAAATTAAATAAAGATGTTGTGAGCCTTAAGGAAAAAAAGAAGCCTTTTTAAGTCTTTGAAACTCATATAAATGAGTTACAGTAGCACAAGAGAAGCAATTGCCGAAGGACCAAAGACACATACATTCTGTTGAAGAGCTTCCTGGACTTCACACAGGAAAGACTACGCAGAACAGTATCAGAAAGTAATATTTTTAGATGTAAAGAAAATTTTGGAAATGGCATTAAGAAGTATACTGAAATATCTGACCAAGTAGAAAAACTTCAATACACTCTCCAGATAAAAGCAGAACACTCTTAGAACAAAAATTGAATATGTACAGCAAATACTACAAATAGCAACCGATAGACTACACTGAAGAATATGTATAAATAGAAAAGCTATCAGTATACTCTCCAACGTACGACTACTGAGGAGATTATCCGTACTCAAGAATCATGCTAGCCGCCAGATAGCTTTGATGCTATAGACGCTTACAAAAATGCGCAACCAATTAAGATGGGAAGATTCCAGTTCAAACGTAATTTCTCAAGCTTTTCTCTGTTTTTATTCGCGGAAGAATTGATTGACATTCTCATGAATTAATCTCCAGACTTCTTTCATTTTCGATCCAGAACCAAAAAGCTACCAGTTCTATAGTAAAATCAGAAATTTTTCAGCCATAGAAGCTTTGGGAACAGATAAAACCGCAACAATCTTTTTAAGTGGCATTTTACCCCAGAGGAAACTGCTCTTCCTCGTCTTTTATGGTAGCCTCTTCTCCTGTTGCCAGTGCTTCATAAGGGTACGAAGCAGAGTTCGCTCCTAAATTGGGCTCCTGAGGAGATGAGGAGCAAAATAGAGACACACTGAGAGAGCGTGGGTGAGATGACTTTCTGCCGTGGACATAGTAGTCGGTTGAGAAGATTTGTTGAGGCCTAGGAACTGAAAGGCAGACTACCATTTGTTGGTTAGCTCGTGGGCACAGGACAGAAATCTCTCGTAAAAAATGAATAAAATCACGCGGGAAAAATTATAACTAAGGTTCTACCGAGATTTGAACTCGGATTACTGGATTCAGAGTTCAATGTCCCGACTACTAGATCATGGAACCACCTCATCAGTAGATGATCCAAATATATTTTACTAATAAAATTATACTTCTAAAGAACGTTGTTTATTCTTGCTTTATGGTTTACTCATTTAAACGAATGCAATTACACGGACACCGATTTAGATTTGCAAATAAAACCCAAAATCTTCCTGGCGTCTCCATTAACCAATACCGGATACCGGAGTGATCGAGCACAAAATGCCTCAAAAAACACTTTGTGCTCCAATTTTAGGTTGTGTCTTTATTCTTAAAAAATGATATCAACACTTTATGATTTTACTTGGAAGTTTTACATTGTGAGGGTGGCACTAGGTAAGAGTAAATTCAGGGTTAGTATTTACTCATAGAATAAGTAAATAATATTTTAATAAAAAAATAAAGTACATTAAGTTATAAAGTCTCGAAAGTATAACAATACATTTCCCCGATAAGGGGCCAAGAATTGTCAATTTTAGCCCAAAACATGTTTCGACGTGCTATAAATACATGAGGGCGTCAAAGCTTCCACGCCCGTTCGCGCTAAATTGACTATAGAAGCATATATAATTCCCAGGTGCACCGCCCCGTAACAAATAAATAAATAAGAAATCACAAAGTGAACAAGGAAAAAGTGCTCTTAAGTGACTCTTAACACAACAAAAAATGGTGAAGGCCCCCAAAATCTTCCATTTCTGTACCCCTGAATAGTAAGATAATTGTCAATCTATACAAATACCCCTTCACAAATATAAGCCGGCATGTACCCCCCTGAAGAAACAAAAAAAGTGGCTGTAGAATGAAAAGGAAAATATTGAAAAAAACAAAAAAGAAGTATTGTTTTTTTCCCTCAAAGGCACAGCAATCAGCCATGCAAAATCATTTAAGCTGGTTATTCTTCGTCGCCTTTCACTACCCAAAAATGTTGTGGTCTCCCTCTCCATCCATGAGAATTAGCGACCTGTGGTGATGAACCATATACCACTGCCCACTCTGAAACTCATATACATTTGTCACATTTGATGGCCCAGAAGCCATGTCCACGTATACTTTCATCGTAACCCAGGCCATATCAGGCAGAACACGGGCCCTGACATCTCGGACCTGGAAGGCCACACCTTGACCCCAATCGAAGGCAAGTGCCCAGCTCTCCATAACTGCATTATACCTGCAGATAAGCCGTGTTATACTCTTACCATAAGTTTTATAGAGGAGTGTCATTACAAAAAACAGAAACAAATATAAAGCAAGCTAACAGTACATGTTGCAGCAACTGCGAAGGGGTAATATCACTAGAGAGCTCCTCCTCGAAAACAAACAAAACATTATTAAGCAGAGAAATATTTCACCACAATCTTTAAAAACCAAAACTTTTGGGCAAAGAAGGACATAATTCCCTCATGGGATGTGGCTAACAGAAATTGGATTGTTCATCAGCCAGACAGTAAAGGCAGTAAAACGATGTGGTATTACAAACTGAAGCAACATTATCCTAACAAAAGTTATACCTATCTCATTGACCTACAAGGCTACAGTAAGAACCATTTTGCTAGAAGAAGACAGAATCAACATTCGATAATGAAGACCTCATCAACGAGAATCACTTCCCAACCCACAACTCCACCCAACTCCCACTGCCCCACACCTTAATCAAGCACCTCATCAGTCAAAATCATCAAATTTTCCTCTTCATTGGCATTTTGCACAAGGTACAAAGCATCTGTTTTTTACATAATTATACTCCAATTCCATTAGGTTAGGTACCTAACCAATATACCAAAAGCTCCAGAGCTCATGTACACGGAAATCTAGGCTCTAAAACCAATTCTATGATAGGCTGGCCCAACCCAATTTGGGCCCCACGAAACCGTAATAATCCACCACGCTTCTGTGCCGACGTCCACAACGGCCTACTCTATGACGGCTTTTACTCTGGACCAGTAGCTCTTTTTCACTTTTGTCACAGCTTACACTAACACCAAGTAGCCCTTTTCGTGGGTCTGACGTCCCCAATGTCCCATTCTATGACGACTTTTCACTCTAGACCAAGTAACCTTTTTCACCATTGTAAGGACTCATAACACATGATGCAATGCTCGCTCTAAAAACCAGATGTTAGGTACCTAGCCAATGCTCCAAAGATACAGAAAGTTAGGCCCTTAAACCCTTCCTTTGATAGGCTGGCCCAACCCGATCCTCAAGTTAGGCCCCACAAAACCATAACAAATTCAGCTCCCAAAGAAAAACTAGTAGTTAGGCCCTTAAACCCATCCTTTGATAGGCTGTCCCAACCTAGCGCCCAATCCTCAAGTTGGGCCCCACAAAACCATAGATCCCAAAGAAAAACTTCAATAATGATTGCTGATTAGAAGTGAAAATAATGATTTCTTCCATAAATGGTCCTTACAAACAAAAGATGAGAATCTATTACAAGAGACAACAAAGAAGGCTTGCGAGAGGGAGCAGAACGCAAAACAAAAAACAAATTCAAATTGAAGATAAAATATGAAATCTTCCTCAAAAAAAATGAAAAAATTTAAAACTCTACCAAGCATTACCAAGATGATTTGCCACAAGTAATTAGTAGATGCACAGATAATCTCCACAAAATAGTTGAATTTTGTGTTGAACACATGATTGCAAAATAAAAGAGTGCAATGACCAAGAAAAATACATCAACTCTCTCTTCCAACTTTTTTTTGAGATATAACTCTGTTCCATTTTGTCTAGGCAATTGTTTGTTTTAAGAGATTGGGTCTCCTTCCAAGTCTTTACCAACCATTTTGACAGAATTCACCAAATATTCTTCTAGTATTCCTTTATCTCTTATTAGTCCATTCTGGCAAATGCCCTAATAGGTCTCCAAGCTCAAATCATCTCAAATGACATTCTACTGTGGCACAGTCATTACTATTCTATTTGTTCAAAAAGGAATTAGAAAGAACAAATAAAATATTTTTATAGTTAAAACTCTTTCACAATAAACCACTGGTTAAACTTGTGGGTCAATCAGGTAAAGTTGATTAACTTCAACAAGTCTACACCTGAGATAGTGCTTCAAATATCTACTTCAACTTATATCGTTCCCTTCTTAAATAATGGGATTTAAGTCATAGTCACCGAAGAAAGCATTATGGGAAAGGTGACCATGCATGACCCTAAGGTGTCTCACCTCCCCTAGACCACTAATGTAAACATTTCCAGTAGGAAAAGGAAATTGATGGATCCAAGCTCTTTATTGTCACTTGACACTCTTCTTAGTTCAAATCCCAAAAGCAAATGTTGTTTGTTATGCACTATGAATTCTTTATTGACACGCTCTGGTCTCTAGCTAACAAAAGATATAGCAAATGCTAGATTCTATTTCTCACCCATCAATCCGGTGTCCATCCCAAAGGTAAGTATGTCCCCACTTCAGAAGTTTTTTTTTTTTGTGAAAGTTACTTCAGATGTAATTAGTGAATCCACCATCAAAATGGAGGATATACTTGCAAATTCATTTCTAAAGGCTGGATTCTCCTCATGAAACTTGAACTATATAAACACAACTTAAAAATTCTCCATATGTGGCCTTTGAGCCAAGGAGTTAGGGGGTGTGACAAAGCCAGGGGCAATGGGAGCACCCAACCATACCAACTGCGCACAAGGCAGACGCCATATGCAAACTGTATATATCCAAAGGCAGGCCGATTAGTTTGGGTTTCTATTCGACCCGAACCAACCTCGAACCGTGCAATTGGCACACAATTCGTAAAATAAATGGATCATGGCAAACCGGACCAAAAAACTAATAACCATTTGAATTTAAATAGAGTTTTGAATTCAAATAGGAGATAGGAGGTTAAGATAGAATATCTTTATATTTGAGATCAAATTTATCAGGAGTTTTTATACCTTTTTATACAATAGCCGGACACCTATAAATAGGTGATGTATTTTCTGATTTAAATCAAACTGGAACTTGTAGCTCAAAGAGCCTATCTTTGTTTAAACAATAGAACCAGACATTTTCCCCTATTTTGTTGTCATTTATTACAAGGTCTTAGGTGAAATTAGGCTGATTAGTCTTAGACAGACTTGAAAGCTAGGCCGCACACTACAGAAGGTCAAGTTTGGGCACCATTCGATCTAGCCACATGACAGATTGGTATCAAAGCCAGGTTGACGTAATGGCAAGCAAAGGTATGGAGACTCTAAATTCTGAAGTTTTTCTTAACTCATTTGTCTCTAGATTTGAGAATTTAGAGAATCTCGGCACAAACATAATGGACCGTTTTCAAAAGATGGGGCAAGACTAGAGAGCTTGGAGGAGGAGGACTCTATTACCACAATGAAGATTGGAAGTTCCAAATCAAAAGTCCGAAGACAATAGAATAATGTGATGAAGACGTCTGCATTATGACGGCAGGAGTATGATAATGGGCATGACAAAGCCAGGAGCAATAAGCACACCCACCCACACAAACCGCGCGCAAGGCAGAGGCCATACGCGCACCGTACATATCCGTAGGCGGCATTTTAGTTTGGGTTTTCATTCGACACGAACCAACCTCGAACTATGCAAGTAGAGGAAGGATCGTAGGATAAATAGGTTGTGGCGAACCGGATTAAAAGATGGATAACCATTTGAATTTATACAGGTATTTGAATTCAAATGGGAGAGAAGAGGTTAAGATAAGATATCTTTATATTTAAGATATGATAGAATTTTACCTTAGGGGTTTTATGTTTTTTTATAAACTATATGGACACCTATAAATAGGTCATGTATTTTCTGATTTAAATCGACCTAGAATTTGTACCTAAGAGAGCCTATCTTTGTTCGAATAAAAGAATCAGACAATACCCCTATTTGGTTGTCATTTTTGTCAAGATCTTGGGTGAAGTAAGGCTGACTAGCCTCAAATGTACTTGAGAGCTAGGCTGCACGATGCAGAAGATTGAATTTGGGCATCATTCGATCCAGCTCGTGACACAAGGGCACAAATTATGATCCACTTGCACTTTTACAGTTGAAAAATCTAACACACACTCCTCCGAAAACAAATAAAAAGAAGAACAAAATAACTCAGTAATGAAAATTTAACCAGATATATGACCATATTGCCATCTCTAAATTCCTAATTAAAGTACAAAATAAAATCCTTTCGCCCACTCTCCCTTCTTTCCACCACTCCACCAATCGTCCATGTGACCTTTGTGTCGAAGTCCCAATTCACAATCATAAAAAATAAAAAAGACCACCATAAACAAATTATATTAGTTGCATAATTATCCACTCATTCTTGAAAAGATTATTTTCATCATAAGTTTTTTTCTCATTGTTGTTTCTAGGTTTAGCATACAGAGATCCGCATATCAGTCATAGTGCAGTCTATGTGTAAGCATTGTATCACTAGTGCTGAAATCATACCCTGTAAAAAGCTCCCCAGTGCCATGAATGCACTTCACGTAATCTGCTTGGAGCCAAAGGCGACCCATATCCCCTAGCAATCTTTCTTTAATGATGTTAAAGAATTCTGTGTTGATGTTCATAATAGCTTTTGTAGCTGCATAATAAGCCTTCCATCCATTATGTGGCGTAACAGAGTCTTGCTCAATGGTAAAGTCCTGGAACAAAAAGAAAGCAACACAGATGTAAACTTTCTGAACATTCCAATTGCCCTAAAAGCAGCAAATAACTAAAATTGCAAAACCAATGAGACACAAGGAAATAAATTTCAAGGAACAGACAACACACATTTAAAAAACATAAAATGAAAACCAGTGTACATGAAAAAAGACAGTAAAACAACCAACCAGATGGCCTAGTTTCATTGAGCAATTCTATATTGAGAAAATTTTAAATTATTATAATACTGAACAGAAAGACAACAGTTCCCGATCTGCATATCACTACTCCTCTCTATTCGAAAAGTGCAACGTCATTGAAGTAAAAATTGAGTTAGAATGTATATGAACCATAACTACTAAATGCAAAAATTAAATGGATTGACATACTCAGAATCCTCTACAGATGCAAAGCCAACAAAGATTTCCTCAGAAAAAAAAAGGGAGAGGAAACAATTAACTGACTTGCTTCTACCAAAGTTCCCGTTCCAATATCTTAAAAGAGTAATAAAGGGCTTCTAAAATTATGTATTTGTGTCCTACGTATAATATAAAATGATCCTGCATGTAGCATACTAATCAGTCCCTGTAGCCTGAACTTTATGTTGTTACAAGAAAAACTAGCCGGTATGACAATGTCATATGTTCAGTTGGAAAAGAATATAACAGCAATACCATAACTTTCAGGAAAAATATATCACCAGAAATGCCAACATTGAGCATTTTACATAGTAATGCCAATAGCAAGTGATAAAGACTCAAAATTTCCTTCCACCAAATAATTGCCAATACAAGTGTACATACCTCACCTAAATTTATTGTTCATTTGAATGCATCAGCCTCAGTCATATATAATTTTTAACAAGAATAAAACACTTGCAACAATATTATTTCTAACAAAAACTAGGATCTGCATTCTTCAAAAGGCAACACCATTGCTAAGGTACACAATACTCTTTTATTTATAAGGATTTTTTTATTGTTCATTACACAGACACCCTCTAACCTTGGAGAGCCTTGAACTCAAAACCCCACACCAAAACTCCCAACTTCACCATTAAGCTAAATGCCCGAGTATTTTTTTCACAAAAAATGAAACACAAATATTATTGCGGAATTACAGCAGACTAATTTACCTAAACAGTAAGTGAAGACACTCAAGGAGTTCCCCCTACCCAGTACATGCCTCAAACTGTTCTTTTAAATATACGTTAACTCATTAAACCCACCACGAGTAAAAACCTGCACACCAACAGATTCAGGTGAGACATGAGAAGGTTTAGAGATGGTTAGATATCCTTCAAAGACTAAGCTCAGGCATATGAGGCCTTTTTCCAGACAGTCCAACCTTGATAACTCAGATACTGCTCGACATATAGAAAACAACAAAGGGCATCCAGTAAATGTGGGCATAAATTCCCCCGGTGTAATGCTCGTGCTTGAAAAGTGTCACACGAACTTAAAAATGAACAGACTAAAACAAATAAATATCTCTCGCATTAAAAAACTTGGCACATATCACTTCCCAAAAAAAAAAAAAAAAAAAAAAAAAAAAAAGCCTTAGCACATAAGAAACCAAAAGCAAGAAATCATCACTATGATAAGCATAGATCATAGTTACACATTCTCTTCTGCTTTATAAACTCCAATTTTTTCATGAATCACTTATAGCCATTGTCATCCAGAGGATCGTATTCATGGTGGCATTTCGGATGGCAGGTCGTAACAGCATATTAAAGGTATGAGGAAAGTGATATATATAAACCTTACGGTATAAGGCCTTCCATGCATTGTCATCATTTGCCGCCTTCCTCATCCAGGAGTTGGTCATGGAGAGCCTGCAAAGACTCGGATAGTCCAAATAACTGAGGGCGTGTGTTGTGATTTCTGGAACCAACTGTTCCATCATCGAGCCTCCTGTCTGCTTTTCCGCTCCACTGAAAGACCCCGGCATCGGCTCCTTCCCGTACTTCTCCCCGGTGATACCGTTCGCACATACGACGCCCAAACTCCCGCCAGGGGCACCACAACTACAACTGCAACCACACGATTTCTTATTCGAACCACCGTTCGACTTTTCACGCCGAGTCTTACTAAGACTCCCACCGTGCGACCACCGGAATGCCCACAACGCGCACAAGAGACAGAGAGCGGTTACAGCCGATGCTAAACAAACTGAGCGAAACGAGAAATTGGCATGACTAGGTGAAGGAATCTCCATTCATAAGACATCAAAACGTTGAGATAGATGAAAACTGAAAAAAGCCAAAATGGTTGGAACTTGAAAAGAAAACTAGGGTTTAGAGTTATAGAAGGAAAGTCGGAGAGTACGATACACACGAAGGAAGAGAGGGCGTTTGTTAGGGTTCATGGCCCCTTGTAAGGTGCCAGTGTGAAATTGGTTTACGAGTTGGCCAGCGCCCGAGGACTGTCTCGTTTCCAAACAGAGTTGCTGACTGTTCGAAGCGCTCCCAAACGGCGAAACGCAGGAGTAATGACTTTCTTTCTTTTCTTCCCGTACAGACGAGAGAAGTTTGTTTGAACGAAGATGATTGAGGAGTCCGCTCAAAGAAAATGCCTTTATTTGTTAATAAAATCTCCGTCGATTCGTGGGCGAAAGGCACCAACCGCCGAAACAGGTCTACATTTCGCAACACCGAAACGAAGAACCTCTGGTCCGAGTGTCGAATGAGTGAATTACCCAGGCATGCCCGCGTGGTGTTGTTTACTTTCACGGTTTCACCTCCTTACAAAAAAAAAACAAAGAACTTCCTCAAAAAGATAAAAATATCAAAAGAAAAAAAATGATTTCGTGTATTGCCTTACTGTGTATTTTACATTCTAATGTGTCTGTCCTCCCTGCACCAAGTTAGCAGTCCAAATAAAGTTAAGAGAAAATTTAGAATTTAGAATTTAGGATTTAGGATTTAAAATTTATCTATAGTATAATACAATAATATTTTATTTTAAAAAAAAATCTTTTCAATATTATCTTCAAGTTTATCTCTTACCTCGAGCGCCATGTCAGGATGTAAATCTTTCCCATAATATCTTATAATTACTCAAATCAAAATTATACTCACGGTCCAAAATCCTATTTGTAATTGTAATCCTAGCAACTTAAGCCCTCCAACCCATGATTTTATAATTCGGCCAAGTAGCAATTAACACAATTGACTCGGGTATTAGAGTTTCTAGATTGAGTCAAGGGGTTGACCCGACTTCTCAACAAACCAAGTCAAAAAAAGTCAACCCTCCAATGTTGACATGTTAAGATTCTCTTTATCTTATGTGATGGTAATCTTTTAAATTTATTAAAGTAAACAATAGTGGACCTTGTGATAACTATAAAAAATAGAGTAAAAAGTCGTAACACATTTGGTTAAAACCACTCGTTGATTGTGAACCAACTCCAACCAAGTTAAACCAAAACCAGCAATATGATTCATCTTATGGTTTTTAAAAGAGCTGTGATATAAGTACTACGGGTTTTTACTTCTAAGACTTTACATCCTCATGTGGCGTCCACGTTAAAGCTTAGTGAAAGATAAACTTGGAGATAAAATCTGTGAGATTTTAGTTTTTTAATAAAATATTATCAACCTATTTTATTGGTAAACTCTAAACCCTAGATTTTCTCTTGGCTACACCGCCAACTATGCAGTCAAGTCAAGATGAAAAACCTCAAAGTAAAATCATGAAATATTGATATAATTTTTCTTTTTAAAAATACTAATTGTTACAAAAAAATGGTTCGACGTACAAATAAATTAGTGAAAATTCACGAGATTCTCAACATGATAGTGGAAGTTTATATATTTAAAGTTAATATTCAAATGGATGGTATGTATTGCGACTTGCAAGTCAATTCTGCTAAATCAATCTGGAGTTTTTAAATAGTATGACACGTGTAAACAATAATCATGTCTTACCATCTACTTTAAAATTTTTTATTTAAACTGTCATTTATTTAGGATACAATCATTATAGAAAAAACTTTAAACTCCTGTTGGCCGTGCCAGTGTATACTTATGACCAAATAAAGTTACCTCTTAATATTCGTAATTTCTTTGTTCTCGTCTATTTTGGTCAGAATATAATTGCTTATATTTTGTAATAGATCGAAATAATCATAGAGGTCACTTATGGAGTAGGGAGCCCTTAGGGAAGTTTCTTATCGATGGTTTCTACAAAAGGACAGGACACTAAATATTCAGATATTTCTGTGATCGTTTATCACAGGAACACCATTGTTCAAAACTCTACATGTAAATCTTACGATTGAGAGACCCTAAGTTACGAGTAAATTCAAGCAGGTTATATTAGTTTCTTATGTTAATTTATAAAAATTAAAAGGTATACAGTCAGCACTTAACCCTAAGACAACCCATATGAAATTTTCTTGTAAGGATTTTTTAAGGAAAGGATGCACACGTAACTCTTCTTCAAAGATTCATTGCATAAAGAAAAGAGTAATGTTAGGTGCACCTAGACTATGACTTATAAGTTAATCTAAGCCTTTAAAAATATCAAAAATATATTTTTTATTTTATTAAATCCTATATTTTTAAAGATAAACCCTATACATTAATGGTTTAGATTAATAAGGTAGATTGGCTAGGTACAATTAGTATTATTCTAAAGAAAAATGCTATATGCACTGTGTACTTCCCCCTTTGCTGTAGCGGTGAGATATTAAAATATTCTTAGCGTCGGTCCCATCAATATAGTGAGGGGAAGTGCACAAAGTGTATGTACAATAAAATGCATATATCATTACTCTTGCATAAAATACCATTGTACATAATATTTAATTCCAATGGCAAAAAATCATTTGTCTACAATTCTACCTTATCGTTTGATGTGGTAGATTATACTCAAAAATTAACTTTTCAAAAATACTACGTCCATAGATCAAAATATTTGTTAGGCAAAAAACACATGTATAATCTACTCGTAAAGTTGAGCCAAATATTTATCCCAAAATGACTAGCTGAAGCTTATTTTCCATTAGAAATCATAATTTTTTTCACTCAACACTACTTCTCACTATTTAATGAATACAAAAAAAAACTATTTAGAGAAGCATTCATCTAAAAATATTACAAATAAGAATAAGATTGAAAATACTAAGTAATGATAGAATGATATTTATATAATGTGAAAAGACATATGAGGTCGTCTTTCTCTATGCATTGATCGGGGTCTCATGGGTTAAAAGTGCGAGCGGTAGAATTTGGGAAAACTGGAAATGAATGGGAAACTTTTCTTATACACTTTATAGTTTATACACTGCTATAATTCTTTGAAAAATGCTAACAAATCGCAGATTTTTAAGAAGCTACAAACGCAGACGTCTCCCGCAAACGTAATTTGGTTTTCGTTGTGGCCATACCTCGTCCCGCTTCGCTACCAACGACTTCGACTTTGACAGCTTTCGCCTGCCAAGGTCCGATACGAAACTTGATACATTCAACTTGTTGGCGCGTGGCCGATAAGTTTCGTCAATACCAAACCGTAACAGGATTACAGGCATGCGTTTCTTAATTCTCATCAATTATATATATACCCGCGTATGGTTTCTGTAGCTTCGTACTTCTGTCTGTATTCAGCTTGGTTGGAAAATTGGAAGTTGGGGGGGTCCGGGAAAAGCAAGTCCGAAGCAACTACAAACACCTTCCTCGGTAAGATCTTCCGCCACTTCAATTCAACTGTATCGGGAAGAAAGGTTTACGACGCAAGTCGCATAGAGGCGGCGACGTGACGTGAAAGCTCTCTGTTTTTTTTCAGTTTTGCTTTGATCTCCTCAATATTCACTATCCAAGAAATGTCAAGCCAATAGGACTTCTATACAATTGAATTTTCCGCTCTGCAGTTTGCTCCGGTCGACACCGGTTGCAGGCTGGGTGTGAGTTCTGTTTCTCTGATATTGGACTGTGCTGCCTGGCAGTTTTTATCTCAGAGACTCCATGGACTCGCGATGCGGTCCAGGGGAAAGAAGTGAACCATCAGGGGAAAGTCTTTTTGAAAAGCACGGACTGGTGACCACCGATAAAATCCGAGGCAGAAACAAACCTAACATTGATGGAAATGGTGAATTATTGGGAGCCAAAGGAAGCAATAGGAAGAGGAGGAAAGACGTGGAAGAGGGTCAAATTGGCCAAGGAAGGAAGGCGAAGATTGGCAAGAATGGGGTATTGGCTAGTGTGAAGGGAGAAATTAAATCGAGTTTTGATGCGAGTGATGTTGATGTTGCGGGGGTGACGAGTGGGGCAGACCATCTCAAAGAGAAAGTAGTTCAGGACGACATAACAGGCGCAAAGTCACTGTGTAAATTAGAAAGAGAAGACTCTGCTGCTGACATAGAAACAAAGGAGATTGTTGAAGGGAAGATAATAATCAACGAGAAAAAAAAGGATATTGGCGAAGACGTTCGAGGCTCCCGAGGGATTAACAGAAGCAGTATTGGAAGGATAGATTTTTCTGGTACGGAATTGAATGCTGATAATGGCAGCAAAATCACGGAGGCAGACAGTGCAAGGCATAGAGGCAAGGGTTCTGAAGGTAAGCAGAGGGAATGGAAGAAGGACAAGAGGATAAAGATTACGGATCCACTCTCTTCTAATGGAATAAGAGAGAAGAATTTATTATCGGTAATCTATCTTCTGTTGGCTTGGCGTCTCAGTTGTTTTTTTTTCTTTTCGCACAGACATGGGATTTAGGACTTGTTTAATTGAAACTTCTCAAAACAAAATGTGCTGTCTAGATACCCACGACTGGGAACAAGAAGCAGAAAAGCCTAGAAACGAGCAAGGACACTGAACTTACTTGCAGTTCTGGAGAAGGAGAGAAAGGTTCAAAAGAGGAACTAAAAGATTCCGGTGCAAGGAAGAAAAGACACCCCATAAATGGAGATGAAAGTGCTAAAGCTTCTGTGAGTTATTTTGTTCTTTTCAAACTTCAAAGCGTTATTTTGTTTTTTTGACTCGCCAAAGCTTTAATTTGTAGATAGATGTTAATATTCATTTTCAAGCTTTTTTTACATAGCAAGGAAATTGGGATACAATCGCAAACAGACAACAAAAAATTATACGTGGACCATTTGTTTTTATTTACCCGATACAATTGAGTGTTATCGGTGCAACTCTGTCTTCGTTTAAGTGCGGCTTCCTGTGTGAAGTAATTAAATTTAACAGAGAACTGGGAACAGAACAAAAAATACACGTGGACCATTTGTTGTTATTTACTCGATGCAATCAAGCGTTATCAGTGCAACTCTTTTTTATTTAGCACAGCTTCCCGAGTGAAGTAATTAAATTTAACAGAGAAATATGTGTTCCTCCTAAAGATATTGCATACTTTAACTTCTGTCTGCTTGATCCCAATCTTGCAGCCGCAATATTTGTCTGTGTTTATCCTTAACATCTTGTGTTGTGCACTTGTTTATTCATTTTATTATACGAAATAACTGGTATGTTGATCAAAATATGTTGATATACAAACAACTGGATTAAGATTGTGCAGTGGACCGTAGTTTTATAAAAGAAAGTTTGTTCCTTTGTTTCACATTAAGTTGAAACGAATATTTATATGTACATTGGCAAAATGGATCTGGACTCAAGTCCATTTAGGTTAGGTGCGTGGTTTTGTAATTTAGTTATTAATTTTAGATCGAATGTAAGCACATGGCATCCCTTTCCATCATTGAGACGTGATTCTAAGGTCTCATACTAGTGTTTTTAAAACCGAATCGACCTTCAAATGGTTTCGATTTAACCTGGTTGAATTGGGTGAAGCGTTTGTAATGCGAAACCTTATTATATCGCTAACTTTTCTCCTGATTTAGTTAGTATGAGGATTAAATCTCCCTTCCAGTTTTCAAATTTCCTGTATCCTTGTCCTATTTTCCAACTGGTTTCATTAAACATTCAGTTCAGAAATGACCTGGAAAACATTCCAGTTCCGGTTTGGCTAGGTTGAACAGACCATTTCAGTCAGGTTCTGATAACACTGCTTCACACTAGTGCTTTTTAATACTTTTCATTTCCGGTATTTTCGTTTGGTGTCTATTTTAATTTTTTTAACCTTTGGTATTTAACCATAAGAAGAAGGTAAGTATTTAAGTTGTCAAGCTTGTAAACATCATATCTATTTAAGTGATGGAGAGAGTGCTGCAAAAGAGTTGATTGAACTAGACTTTGCTCACTGAACCCTATGTGTTTGTTTTACAAATTGAATACATGTTTCCAGAAAAGAAGAAATGGTACGGGGATTCAGATGAGTCTGATGTGTCATCAGTGTCAGAGGAACGACAAGGGTGGTGTTGTCTTCTGTTCCAGCTGCCGAAGGAAGCGTTACTGCTATCCTTGCATTTCTAACTGGTAAACACTCTTTTGAAAGCCATAAATGTCTCAAAAATTTGTGACGTTATCGGGAGTCTTCTTTACCCGAAAGATGTTACGTCATGTAATCTTCGGCATTATGTTATCTTAATTTTGCAGCTTATTATTGTCTTTTATTTGCACTCGTTTTTCTATCTTCAATGTGTTGGATAATGGAATTTTTTTATTGTTGATATGCAACCTATATTTGAATTCAATGATCCAGGTATCCGGAGCAAACTAGAGAGGAAATTGAGGCTGCTTGTCCTGTTTGTCGTGGCAATTGTAATTGCAAAGCATGTTTGCGTAATTTCATACCTGTGGACAGACTTGTGGTAGAGTCCTTGTATATAGTTTTTTCTTTTTGAGAATAGGGTTTTTGTATTTTTTGTCTTATATTGTGTAAGTTGGACTGGGAAGCATAAGACAAATGTGGCCTGTACAGGATCACTTGAAGGAACCGGATACCAAAGTGAAACTGGAAAGGTTGCTTTACTTGCTAGATAAGGTTCTACCTCTTCTTAAGCAAATACACAGAGAGCAAAATGTAGAAATTGAAGTTGAAGCAAGGATACAAGGTAATTTTTCCGTGTTTTCATACATTTCAAATGATTAGATATACTGAGGTAGTTTTGTTCTTTTAGGAGTTCAATCATCTGAGTTAGAGGTTACCAGGAACATGCTTGCTAAGGGTGAGCGCATTTACTGGTATGTTTAACTTTTATATTGTACACTTTGGATGTTTAAGTACATTATTATTTTGATGAGTTTCAATTTTTCCAATTTTGGCGTGATTTTGTCTTTAGCGACTTTCCTTATTGCAACTTTTTTTAATTTACTGAGGTCATTCAAATTTCTTTAATTTATTTGCTCATTTTATCAGTATGGATGACTAATAATTTTTTCCAGATGAAGCATCATCCTGGCATTGTGAGGAATAGTCCTTGCAAGTATAAATAGTGAATGAGATTTGGAAAGAAAGAAATGAAGGGAATGAAATTGGCATCCTAATGGATATTTGCATGTTATGAAGGGGAGAAGTTAATTTTTTCGTGTGCCTTTAGAGTGTTTGATCCCCCATTGGGATAGGTACAGGTTCAATTATAACCGGTAGTTGTAAATCCTTTTTTTTTTTGGAAAATGGTGACAACCTTATCAACAAAGATCTGGAATCTAATAATGTAGTCGTAAAATTTGAAAACC
Organism: Aristolochia contorta; assembly: GCA_022405105.1. Taxonomy (NCBI): domain Eukaryota; kingdom Viridiplantae; phylum Streptophyta; class Magnoliopsida; order Piperales; family Aristolochiaceae; genus Aristolochia; species Aristolochia contorta. The sequence continues at coordinate 1,264,527 of CM039667.1, read as the reverse complement.
TACACATTCTTTGTAAGCATTAACTTTTCCAGAGTATTTGTTGAGGTGTAGGTAGAACAAATGGTATTTAATAACTCTCGCGTAGTTCTTTTTTGAGGAAAAGGAGGCTGCACATTTTTTCCTCTCTTTAAAAAGTTAATTTATTTTTAAAAATGCTATTTATTTCATTATATTTTTATTTACAAATAAGTAATATTATCTCAAGAATATTACTACAAATAGAAAATGTTCTTATAATAACATCAAGATGCACATAAAACAGTAAGAGGGAAATGAGACTGGACGGAGATTTTCTGAACACAACTTTTCCTTAAGTTTAATTTTTATATGAAAATGCTATTTAGGGTATTATATTTACAAAAATGCCAATATCTCTGAATAGTATGAAGATCAAAACGTCCTTTTCCGTAAATAGAATGACTAGCATATGTTGGCTAACCATTTTACTCACTCATGATGGGAAAAAACGAAGAATGTGTGCAGCCAACCTTGGCTGGACTTAGGTCTAGTTTTTTCTCTTCTTTCTGCGATGCTTATGTGAGGGATGAACTAGACAATTGTCTTCTATTTGTGCTTTCTTTGAGTTATGGGAAGCATGTTACCCCATGTTATGCTGGTATGCTTTGATCAAGATGAGAGACTGATTCCAAGCAGTTGACAGGAAGCATATTTTTCTGTCTTCTTCAAAGATTTTATTTCATGGTTCCTTCTTCAAAATACTGAATTTTAAGAAAGAAGGGATTAGAGAGCCCTTGGAGAAATTATTTTAAGAACCATGGAGGAGTCCGACCGTAACTACATTTAATTATGACAGGCAGGCCTATAATTTTTGGTATCAATAAGACTTCTTATGAGCATTATTTGAATCTAATAATCAAGTTATCGCTATCACGGTGTTAGAACAACAGGCAATTAATGCAGTACAGGAAATTAATGGTGAAGAAGTTGCTGAAAATTATGTGGACAAACCATCCAAAAGCATTAAAAGTCTATGAACGAAGGAAGCAGAAAAGTAAAGAAGAATACTAAAGGTCGGATATTGCTATTTCAGGGCAGTTGCTATGAAGTTTCCAAAAATAGCGACTTTCCTGAAAAGCAATATTCAACCTTCAGTATTCTTCTTTACTTCTCTGCCTCATTCTTTCATCGACTTTTAATGCTTTTGGGTGAGCTAGTTTGTCCTCATAATTTTTAGCAACTTCTTCAACATTAATTTCTTATATTGCAGCAATTAAACCAGGTTTAATTTTTGAATTTTATTTGTTTTTTTAACAGTGTTGACTTTTTTTTATTGAATCTCAGCAGTGTTACACGATACTGTATGTGTTTTAATTTATATTTTCTTTCTCCCCCCTCTCATTCCCTTTTCATCTTCCTTCTTCTTCTCTTACTTGTTACAGTTAGGGATGGCAACTGGTTGAGCTAAACAGGGAACCCGACTGTACTCGTTTAACACGGAATGGGTTTTAAAACCTGATCTGTGAGGCAGGGATAGATTTGTAAAACCTGTCGGGGGGTCGGATCAGATATGGGTTACACTTAAGAATCCTGAGATGGATCTGTTGCCATCCTTAGTTACAGCGTTCATGCAACCATCTGATTGCTTATTCTAGGTCATCGCCTTAACATAGTAGGTTAGAAGTGCCGATCTAATATCTATTATGAGCATTATATGCACATCTACTGGCTTCCTACTGTTTGTCTACTTTTTGTGTGCTGTCTGCCTGCAGTCTGCTTACTCTTTCCCATTCCTTTCAAAGGTAATAGAGAGGATGCTACTGCCTGAAGTATTTCTGGTTTATTTTGGGTGAAGTAGTGTGCTCTGTGCAACACAGATTATTTGCTTTTGTTCATGATTTGATAGGTTCGGATTTGTTGTATCTCTCCTAATGACTGAATAGGGGAATTTTGTTTTGTCGTTTCGAGATGTTAAGATTTTCCTGGTTCAAAACAAGAATTGAAGTTTTTGAATATTGATCTCTGTAATCCAAAAACCAAAGAATAGAGAGAGAGAACTATGCTGTTACATCCTTGTTATTGAATAGTATGGAGTTCAATAGCAGGAACCAGGTGATGTGCAACTTTCCTACCCAGTCATCAACTGATTGAAGTGAGGGGTCATGTCGAAACCTGACCGGGCTGATCTTCTGGTTGAACCCTGCTGATGTCATTATGGCATCAACATTTTATGAAATCTTTTTCATGAATATATGAGTCTTAATTAATCTCATTTTCTGATTGACCTATGTCGGGTTCAGGTTAAAGTGTTTATCACACCACATTCAGGTCAACATGACCCATACCCATCTGAGGCTCTTCACAAACTAAGCCTTTGGAGAGTTATAAGTTGCTAATAATAATTTTCAAATCATTGACCCACCTTAAGACTTGCTTTTTTTTGAAGATGATTTAGTACATGTTTAAGACTGTAATCTATATTATCAATAGTTAGGGTGTTGGGTAGCTCCACAAATTGCATTTCTGCGTCAAATTTCTTAATTGTTAGCTTTTTCTAGCATAGATAAACACGATCTTTGAAGTTGTATTAGTGGGTATTATCATCTATTGAAACTGGTCAATTTTTTAGCCATAAATTTATATGCAGATTCCAAACATTTGAGAGTTACAAGAATTAATTAAAAACTGTATCCTATCTTTTCCACAGACAAAGGAAATTTGAAAAATAAAATTGTGCTGATGATTGAATTTTGTCCAGCTACTGGTGAACCAGGTAAAGAACTGATTATGGCAGAAATTTTACTTCCCATTTCTCACAAAGAAATCGAGGAATGTTTCTGTTGGCTAAGATAGTTTCACGTTTATTTTCATACAAATTTGTGATTTGTTTTGCTAAGTATTGAATTGACCATAATTAATTGATTGATCCGACAGTGATAACTGCTATACATCCATTGTGGATTTCCGCAGAAGCTGTGCCAGTTGTTCTTATGATTTGTGTCTCTCCTGCTGTCGGGAACTCCGAGAAAGTCGCCATTGTGGGGGTAACAAAACACAATCTGCTGCTCAGCAACCTGAAGGAAACAGATTTGGCTGGGAGAGGCAAGTCTCTTCTCCAACCCGCAAGAGAGTGGCCGAGTCTTCTGGTTCAGTTCCTGAGTGGAGAGCAAATGAGAATGGTAGCATTTTGTGCCCCCCAAAAGAACGAGGTGGTTGTGGAAAGCAAATCCTTGAACTGCAGAGACACTTCAAACGTAATTGGGTGGCCAAGCTGATTCAAAATGCTGAGAAACTTATTACTGATTGTTCGTTCAGTGCTAATAAAGTTTCTAAAATATGCTCTAGATGCCCTCCTCTTGGTTTCAGTGGTGAAGCTGACAAATGTAGTTCCAATGTGCGAAGAGCTGCTTTTAGGGAAAATAGTTGTGATAACTTTCTTTATTGCCCAAATGCTTTGGAACTTGGTGAGGATGCTATTGAACATTTCCAGAGCCATTGGGTGAATGGAGAACCCGTTATTGTTAAAAATGTGATGGAAAAAACATCTGGGCTTAGTTGGGAGCCTATGGTGATGTGGAGGGCTTTTAGGGAGACCGGCAGCAGGAAGAGCGTCATGGAGGAGAGTCGAGCTGTAAGAGCAATTGATTGCTTGGACTGGTGTGAGGTAGGCTCTATGAAATTTTTTGTCTGTTTTCTTTGTGCACTCTTGGCTTTTAAAGGTTCATGAAAAGGGTTTCTTAGCTATGATATGACGATTAACTGATTAGGTGTATGTATTTTGGTTACCATGAAGATATATTTCTCATTTATAGTTGGATTAGTTGGAGAGCACATATGAGCAGTAACAAATAAGTTAATGTTATTCCTTTTTTCTTTAAATGGAGAAAAGTGCAATGCCTGCCTGTCTAAATCATTTTCTTATAACTACTTTCCCACACAGATATGTAGTGCATGCATATATGCACATACAGACACAGATTCACATGCATGTGGATGGGCACATATATTGATGGCACATACATGTGTTGATGCAAATCCTTAACGCACATCACGTTTGCATTTTTGGAACAATGTATTATAAACAAATAAGCAAATAACAACACTAGGTTGGTACTGCTTATGTCTTGCAATGATGCTTATGTCTTGCAATGATGCTCACGACTTGCAATCATGCTCACGACTTGCAATCATGCTCACGACTTGCAATCATGCGATAAGTTAAAGGTTTTTTTTTTCTTTTTTAAATGGAGGAAAAGTTTAATATCCACCTGTCTAAATCATTTCCTAGGTACTAATTACCCAAAGACATGTATTGCATGTATGCATCCACATACAGACACACATACATGCATGTGAGTGGCCACATACCTCTGTGGGACATACCTGGGTTGATGCAAATCCTACTACACATCATATTTGCATTTTTGAAACAGTATCATGAGCAATAACCAACAGTAAGTTTGTAGAGCTCGTGTTTTACAATCATATATATTTGTCCATTTATAAATTGACTTATTTGATGAATTATAATACCGAATTTAGTTTTCTTTCACATCATCTGTCACTTGCAAATGAGCTCTGTGACATCACGTGTCCCGGTAAAATGCAAATGATTTGTATTATGTAAACGAAATCTAGTCCAAAATGTATTTATGCTGGGAGCTCTTTTACATTCTCTCTTTTTAGTCATATATTATAAGTTATTCCTCTAATATCGTTTTCTTTCTTCCATTTTTCTATTTTTTTTGCAAAGGACATCATCAAAAAATAATTACTTTGGTATAAAAACTTGTCATTTGGTTCTACAATCATTGTGTTATCATGACAGATTTTTTTATTCTCACTTGCAGGTAGAGATCAATATTCATCAGTTCTTTAAAGGTTACTTACAGGGGCGTATGCATAAGACTGGATGGCCAGAGATGTTGAAGCTTAAGGATTGGCCATCATCAACTTCATTTGAGGAGCGTTTACCTAGGCATGGTGCTGAGTTTATTGCAGTGCTCCCTTTCGATGATTATACTCATCCAAGATCTGGTCTGCTCAATCTAGCATCTAAGCTTCCTGATAATTGTGCGAAGCCGGACTTGGGGCCCAAAACATATATTGCCTATGGATGTTGTGAAGAGCTTGGAAGAGGTGATTCCGTGACAAAGCTGCACTGTGATATGTCTGATGCCGTATGTATAGGGTTTTCATTCTATGTGCCAATCTTTACTTTTTGCACAGATTCACTAAATTCTGTTCCTTCCATCAGTCTGAAGTATTTCTTTGTGTGTCCTCAGGTCAATGTCCTAACGCACTCCACTGAGGTGAATATTGCTGACTGGCAGCATGAGAAAATAACAAATATGCAGAAAGAACATGAGAAGGAAGACTTAATTGAACTGTATGGAGGGAAAAATGAGGCCTCCCAAGATAAAGAAAACATGGATAAAGAGGGTGCTGAGCTAGCAAAGACTGTGGATCATGTTGACAGTCGCCTAGAATTTCATGATGAGAAACATGATGAAAATGGGAAGCCAACCTTGCTTGAAAAGTCAACTTTAGCTGTAGAGCTTTGTGAGGATAATGTAATTAAGCTGAAAGATGCGAGCTTACGAACATCTGAGAATGTAATTGGGAGGAATGATCTGAAACTCAATAAAATTTCTAAAGGCATGGCTCAGGCTGATGATCTATTTGTCAGGGAGGCTGCGGATGCTCTCTGTCTCTTGGCAGTCAAAAATTTGCAGGACAATGTCTGTGTTGAGACCAACAATTTGCATGAAGGAGATGTTCAGGAGCTAAAGGCAAAATTGAAAGTAAACATGGTGAATGGGATGGACAATCTGGTTGAAAAGCACTCAGGTTGTGAACTTCGTAAATATTCAAGGAGAGGCCAAGGAAGAAAGAGATCAGATGGGAAGGTATCTCTCAACAATGAAAGTAGTTCTAGCTGTGAGGGGAAGTTGTTACCTTCAAAAACTGTTTCTGCAACCTCTAGTCGCCTCTCATGTAGCATAGATGCCACCAATTCTGTAACAGCTGATGCAAACTCCTGCAAACCAGAGGTCGTCTGGGATTCACTGTCCTACTCAGATAGAACTGCTCATGAAAGGCTTGAAAAGAAAATTGATCGAGGGGATTGCCCCTTGCTGAGAAACGATCTTGCTGTTCTGGGGGCCATGGAGCCTGAAGGGGTAAATGAGTCTTTCCATAAAAATGGAGATTTAAAATCTGTTTATGGTGGTGCTGTCTGGGATATTTTTCGCCGTGAAGATGTACCTAGATTAGCTGAGTACTTAAAAAGGCATTGGAGAGAATTTCGCCACATCAGTAGCCTTCCTGTCAATTCTGTGAGTATGTTTTCCTTGTCAGACAACATTTGTCATGTAGATGTATATTTACTCTCTTGATAAACTGTTTTCAGGTTATCCATCCCATTCATGACCAGACATTTTATTTGAATGAGAGGCATAAGAAGCAGCTAAAAGAAGAATTTAGTAAGTTATGTTTTCCTTTTTTTTTGTGAGCAAAGTGAATAATTATTACTGATGGAGGAAATACTATAAAGGAATTAGAAGCATTACCCATACACTGTACTGATATTCATTCACCTTCAGATATTGAACCTTGGACTTTTGAACAGTACCTTGGGGAGGCTGTTTTCATCCCAGCAGGCTGTCCTCATCAAGTGAGAAATAGGAAGGTACCCTGTAATTTTTTCAATTGGAAGCTATTTTTGTTTTCTCATCCTTTTTTCCTTTGGTATGAGATTAATCCTGCCATATTTCGCACCAGTAACCTATCTGTTGTCTTTTTCAGTCATGTATTAAAGTTGCCCTTGACTTCGTATCTCCTGACAATGTCCAAGAATGCGTTCGGTTGACAGAGGAGTTTCGTGTGCTCCCAAAAACCCACAGGGCCAAGGAAGATAAATTGGAGGTATATTTCTTTTATTTACTAATTTCTTTTTGTTTTTTCTTCATACTTTTTCTTCATGATAATGTTTTTCTCTTGTATTTCCCCTTCTTTTCTTCTTCAAAAGAAAGATCTTTGTTAGACCATTTTGATTGTGGATCTTGTAAGGATAGTTGTCTTTGTAACTAGAAAACTGTGTATGGTTATCGCTTGGACCTTCGAACTGGGAGAATTGAGCATTATATTGCCGGAAGCCTGTAATATTGCTTAAGGGTATGAGATCGGTTTGATTCACTGCTAATTTCTTGGTGGATTGTCTTGCTAAAGAGGGTGTTAGATCTCAACATGATAAGGACTGAAGCAACAAAAAAAAAATGCAGTAAAAGAGAGGGAAGATATTGGCTGAAAACAAATGCTTAGAATCTTTAAGATTGGTTTATCCCAATACAAGTGTCTGTATGGAGAGGACTAGACTCCAGAAAACAGTACAATACTTCTATTTGATGCCCAAAAGCTAATCTTTACCAACTATTTGTTGGATAAGGTCATTTGCAACAAACTACTAAATATAGGTAAACATAACTTAAGTGGAGACTGGCTGAGCGGTAAGTGCTGGAGAGAATCAAAGAGATAACTATTTCATTTCTTGGTGGAATGGTTCTTCTGCCAACATGTCCTATTCCCAACAGTTGAAAGAGTTGGACTTGATTATGGCTATTAGTTGCCTTATCCTCCCTTCCACATGGTCTTCTAGAATAAGTCTTAGTTGGAGGTGGAGTTGGGTTCTAATCAGTGCACCCTCCTGAAAAGATGCCTTGTCCTCAAGGCGGAAAGAATCTAACCAACAAGAGTTGTCTTCCCACCTAGCCTCTTCAACAGGGTGATGACGCCATTGAACTAGCAACTGCAGAGTTGGAATCCTAGCTTCTATTACCCAACGATGCGACAAGACTCTTTTGGGTTTCACCACAAATTCCAAATTAGCAGAAAGTGGTAAAGGGTGGAGGAGGAGAATAATCCGGATTACCATGTGCTGGACGAAGAAAAGAGACATGATATGTGGGATGGATGTTTGAAGAAGATGGCAGCTGCAATTTGTGAGCAACAAGACCTACTTTAAGAACAATTGTATACGGACCAAAATACCTTGGAGACAATTTTTCATTGACATGTTTGACTAAAATGCTTAAGGTCGTAAACGCAGAAGAACAATATCATTGACTTCAAAAAAACCGATTGCAATGCTTGCAATTAGCTTGAGATTTCACTTGGATTGAGCCTTCAATAGATTGGAATGCAATTTCAACATTTCGTCACGGGCCAAGAGCTGCTCTTCAAGATCAGTAACTTTGGTTTCTCCAGGAACAAAAGGATGCTGTGGTGGTGGCTCTCTCCCGTATAAAATTTTGAAAAGGAGGGGCTCTCTCCTATACACAACTAGTGTTAATAGAATATTCAGCCCAAGCCAGAAAGGGGGACCATGATTTAGGTTTGTCAAGAGCAAACATCTCACATAGGCTTCAAGACGCTGGTTGAATGCTTCTGTTTCCCCATCTGATTGAGGTGAAAACGAAGTCGAGTGCGACTGAGGTGAAAACGTTCCTGCTAGAAAGCATGTAAGAAAACGACATCATGATTTGACAAAATTGATAGAGGTAGGCCATGCAAATGGACGATTTCCCTATAAAACAAAGCGACCACCATTTTTGCAGTGAAAGGGTGAGATAAAGCAAGAAAATGGTTGTCCTTGCTGAATCTATCAATCATAACAAGATGGTGTCAAAGTCGCGTGAAGAAGGAAGCTTGACAATGAAGTCGAGTGTAATATCTTCCCAAACTCGACTAGGAATAGGTAGGGCTGCAAGAGACCCACCGGGGCTAAAGTCTCATATTTATGTTGTTGACGAACCAAACAATTCTGGAAGAATAGCTTCACATCTTGCTTGAAACACAGCGAGAAAAAAATTGGCAGAAATCTGCTTCAATGTCTGTAGATAGTCCCCATTTGTTGGAGACTCGTGTGCCTCAGACAATATTTTATCTTTGAGCTCAGGGTAATCAAAGATAACTAAGCGGTATTTACAATAAAGATGGTGGTCAGCCAACGAGAAATCTGGTTAAAATGATGGATAAGCCGTAAGGTGAGCAAAAATTTGGTTGGTGTATGGATCAGCGTCAAGGGCTTCTGTAAGAGTCCCAAAATCCAATGGAATGGGAATGCAAGAGCCAATAATTCAGCAAAAGAGTGCATCAGGTCCTCTATTTTCTGTACCTGCCTTATATTTAATAATTAAATTAAGTGGTAAAATTTTCATCAATGAAAGCTGCTGTCGACTGTTGAAACCGCTGATTCATTAGATATTTCAGGCTGCAGTGATCAGTTTGCACCAGAAAATGTTTACCCAAGAGTAATGTCTCCATTTTTGTAGAGCAAGCACTGAGGTCAATAATTCACGGTCGTAAGTGGATTTAATTTTGGTAGAAAAAGAAAATCCTGTCCTGAAATACGCGATCAGATGACCTTGTTGAAGTACGATAGTGCGCACACCATGTGATGATGCATAACATCCTACAGTGAATTGTGGGGTGAAATTAGGTATGCAGTGAACTTGCACAGAAGTCAGTACCTCTTTGAGTTGTTGGAAAGCCTCCTCCGCTTTGATGTCCACTGAAAAGCATCTTTTTTACTCAAATCTGTTAAGGCCTGAGCAATAATACCATAATTTCGAACAAAGCGCCTGTAATAACCCATAAGGCCTCAGAAACCACAAAATTCCTTCTCATTCTTGGGCATCGACTAATTCAACACAGCTGAAATATTTTTAGGGTCTGTAGCAACTCGAGCTTTTGAAATCATGTCCCAAAAATCCAATTTGAGGTGGCCCAACAGAAAAAGCTAACATTTAGTGGTGAGAAGATGAATGACTGTCTGGAGGTGTTGTTGGTGGTCAGTGCTATAGACTAAAATGTCATAAAAAAAAGTAATGAATTTTTGGAGATGGTCGAAAAAGGTCATTCGTTGTGGATTGAAAAGTGGAGGGTGCATTTGTCAGACCAAAAGGTGGTACAAGAATCTTGTAATATTCGGAATGAGTCCGGAAAGCTATTTTATGGATTTCGGCAGGTTGGACACTTTTGTTAATAGTCTTTGCATGTCATGATCACCATTTTTTGAAATCTCACCCTCTCTTATAGAATTTTGTAGTGAACTTGTTGGAGCCAAGACTATCAGAAGGTATTGTGCATAAAGCAGCTTCTATTTCCAGGGGTACAGAAACACTTTCTGGAAGTAACGTAGACTTTTAAAAAAAATGCTGTCAATCTTTGTTCTGCTGAGAGCTTTCTAGTTCTGAGAGCTAGTTAATAAAAGCACAAGTAAATTTCTCTTTTAGCAGATAAAAGGTTCCTATAGAGCATCATGAGATTTGAAAGTGCTATGCTGCTGCATGCTTTTTTTATGATTGAATTATGAGGTACTAATTCTTAGTTGACAGGTGAAGAAGATGGCTCTTTATGGAGCTAGCGCTGCTATCAGAGAAGCTTCTGATCTAGTCTCAAAGCTAAGGTATTCTGATATGGTTGAGTTTCTCATTTTACTTTTGATCTATTAGTTTCAGATGATGGTTATTTAACATTACTATTGTTCACGAAAACTAAAAGGGAACTTGTTACCATATCTGACCTTGCATTTTGTGAGTTTTTTTTTTTTTTTTTTTTTTTTTTAACGAAAGCAGCTGACCTGAGTTTGCCTCTTGGTTTTCGTGTGATAACTTAGCTGGTTAGGTTGAACTTTTCATCCGCATTTAATTTGCCACGACTCATTTTGCTATTTTTTTGGAATCAATTCTAGCTCCTTTTCTTATCGTTCCCTTTTTCTTTCTATTGTTTTTAATTGCAAACACCATGCGTGATATGGTTCTTACGCAGTTAGAAGTGAACAAAGAAGAAACTTAAAGTGGACTCTTGGAGTAATGGATATGATCTGTTGACCTGTACTCAGGCTCATTAGGGATCAGAATGGACTATAATGAAATTAAAAGACCATGGATTGTAAATAATGCTACTTATAGGCCATTTTGATTTACTAATTTGTCCTACTTTAAACCGACCTCCACTTGCCAACCTCTCACACTTTGTATGAGCTATAGAATGTAGTACTCCATTTTAGCACTAGTTCCAGCCGTTACTTTTGTTTCCTAAATTCTTTCTATTGACCAAGTTTCTTCCCATAACCCTACATTCTATTGTCATAGATCACCCATCTCGTTCTCTTTCTTTATTATTTGTTTACTTTTTTTTTCTTGTACAAGTGAACTGTTGGTAAATAAGTGTGTTCATGACAGTTCTACATGCCGTGGTTAAGTTGGAGTCATGTGCATTTTTTTACAACTGCAATTATTATTCTTTTAGCAGACCTCCCTTTTCAGGAATGAAATTGACCAAAAAATTAATATGATGAATTAAGCAGTGGATATAAGTAATTTGTTAAGTTATAATGCGATTTGTGTTTATGATATCTACCTGATTAACTTGCTAAAGCCTATTTAACTGACTGAACCAAAGCAGCTAACATGTTCCTGTTCTTGGGCATGGGAAAAAAAATTATATAGTTTCCTCCCATAAATGAAAGTACTGATTTCAATCATAATTCTTTAAAATTAGCAACCACTTCCAATGTTTGGTTGTCCCTTCAGTATGGTTTTGTTCTCTGTATTTGTGATAGGTATGGCGGTTACTTTTGCTCTGCCACTGACGAAATTGCCATGTTCTGCAGCAGGAAGAGTGAGAGGGAAAAATGAAGTGTGGGAAAGCGGGGAATACTGGCCTCGGGAATCACTTACAATCATTCAGATAAAGCGGATGTCCTCATCAATTTGTGAAGACATCTTGTTCATGTTCTTTCTGCTCTTGCGAGGATTTTAGAGAAGAACATGGTCGAGTTTTTTCTGATTCACCAGGAAAAAGGAAAGAATGAAATGGATGAGTTGTTCGTACCAAGGCTTCCAGGGGATGATTTGCAAGAGTGAGAAGATTCACCGATAAAACCTTCCCTAGCTTCAAGTTTGAATTTACCTTTGCCAGCCACCAGATTGGAAGTCTCCTTTCCAGCTCCAAGTTCGAATTCTAAATGCTGGTTCCCAAATTTGTGCATTCAGAGTTGTAAATAGATATTGATTTCAGTTCAAATCTGTTTTGAGTTTATTATATAATCTGACGAGAGAAATTAGTGTTCATTGTAGCTCTTCGTTGCAAAATGTACAAGTGATGTGGGTACTGGGTATGCTTTTTGTGGAAGTAGCTTTAAGGTTACTGCTACCGGAGAGCCAACGTGCACAGCTAAAGAAACTCGAGTCCTGACTCCTAATGGTACCCGTTCCATGTCTAATATTATATTTTAGGAAAAACGAACATACGAACTGTCGGACAGTTATATGACAAGGCCATGACAATGAAGCTGGAAAAGTTGTAGTCAAAATAATCTGTTATCATGTAGTCTATTAAACACATACTATTGTCTGTTCGGGTCAGTGATATTCTTTTGTTTCTATGTAAACTATAAAATTGCGAAGTATTTTTTCCCTCTTTTAATTCGAGTCGTGAAGGCTTCGCTCCTAAAATCCTTTAAAGTCAAAATGACATTACCGAATTCTTTCTCTGCGCTGCGTTTGTGAACAGAGACGAGACGCCCAACTCGTACGTAGTAGGGCTTTTCATATTCATCGCCGGAGGCCTTTCCTCTTCGGGCCCCGAGAGAATAAGGCTGTTTCCAGACCACTGTCACTCTGTACCTCTCGTATATCACGGTACTCGTTTACTTTCTGATCCTTGCTGTTGTCGCCGAAAGCTTCAGTTTCATTTTCGTTTTGTTCTGAAATTTCCCTGACATATTTTTTGCCTGCAGTTTTGAAATTCTCCCTCATGTTTGTCAGACGAGCAGCTATTCACCTTTCTCCTCTGTCACGATATTTCAGCGACAAGAGAATAGATTCGGCGATATCGGAACTCAATAAGGTATTCAAAGTTCATCTACAGTCGCGAGCTATTGATTATCAGCTTGTGTTTTGATGTTGCTGTTTCAATCGAGTTATTGCTAAGCGTCAATAAATTTGCGACGGAAGAGCTCTACTGAGTAATGTGTGCCCCATGAGCAAAAAACCTTTATTTTCTGTCATGGACCTGTCAAACGACAGGGCTTGTTTTCAGTTGATCAATTTTATTCACCGAGGCCCTCATTTAGCACTGGAGAATCACTATTTTTATCGTCAAGAACACTACACTATTTGCATTTCCTGCAGTATTCTTCTTGATGGCCTGAATCTACAGATTCGAATTAAAGCAATTCAGCCTTCTAGGATTTTAATCATCAAAAAGTTGAAGCTTTTCAACTTTCTGATTATTTGTTTCATGAATATCTATCTGAGAATACTGCAGAGTGTCGGAATAGAGGCCGTGCTCATCAACTAAGTTCTTTTTACAGGAGATGGAATCGATCTTTGGCGATCCCCCTTCTTCTGCGGATGGATTTGGCAGCTCTTCTTTTCAAGAATCCGGATCCCTCTCCACCTTAGAGTCTGAAAGCCCAGTAGAAGTCCTAACTCATGTAGATACTACAGGGACTGCTCGGATGGTGGATGTCTCCGACAAGCAGAATACCAAGCGCATTGCTGTTGCAAGTTGCAGAGTTATTTTAGGCGAGAAGACTTTCAATCTGGTGGCTGCGAACCAGATAGGCAAAGGAGACGTCCTTAATGTTGCAAAGATTGCAGGAATTGCAGGAGCGAAGCAGACTAGTGGCCTCATCCCTATGTGCCACAACATTAGTCTTACACATGTAAGGGTCGATCTAACATTGCATGAGAATGATTACAGCATTGAGATTGAAGGGGAGGCTGCCACAACGGGCAAGACGGGGGTGGAGATGGAAGCATTAACTGCAGTGACTGTAGCAGGGCTTACCATCTATGATATGTGTAAGGCAGCTTCGAAGGATATTCAGATAACTGATATCTGTCTCAGGCACAAGAGTGGGGGTAAGAGTGGTGAATGGCATAGAAAGAACGCCCTTTAGCTTGATGTCCTTCAAGGTGCTTTGAAAGATGATAAGAAATAAGAAGTGCCCATAGTTTAATTCCCCCAATTTACCATGGATCGAAATGAACTTTACTTCTGTTTCCGTTGGTCCAAAGATGTATCTGAGAAATTCTAAGGCATAGAGCCCAAATTTTTGTTCGACTTGGTTTATTTGTACCTGATCTTTGACATGCAAGCAAATCTGGAAGGAACGTCCAGGATTTACCAGAAAGGCAGATAGTTGCACGGCGAGTCAGGGATGCTTCACAACTGAGACGAGACTGGAGCAATTAGCAGATTAGAAATTCTTAATTTGTACTCGAGCTCTTGAAGTAAATCCGAACCGCTCAAATTTTCATGAGTAAGAACTCACAACCTATCATTGATTGTGCAATCCGCGGCATAGCCTGATGATACTTTAAAAAAATTTCTATATAAACGGCAAAAAATTGATCATCCACTGTACAATAAGATAATGACTGTCATCATACCACTGCTCGCCAATATCATAAGCCACCCACTGCTTGGTCTGCTCCTACCAGAATCGTAAGCTTTAAAAGATTTCAGGACCTGATCGGAAGCTAATTTTACTAGTGCAATACAGGCAACAGAAAAACAGAGTACGATTATTGCAATCTCTTTATCTCGCATGCTTGCATGGTCCTTCAGAACAATCTCAAGACTTGACCTGCAGTCACATTCAAAGAAAATCAAGTATCAAAATCTGAAACGACGCTGAAATAAATCGAGATTTAGATTAAGTGACATGAAAGTTATGTGTACATTTGTAACAGCTGGCGTGAAATTTTTATTAGGAATTGATAACATATAGAGACACTCTGTGTAATAAAAAATGATATTCAAACTTGCCTGAGGATATTGTTTTCAGTAACTAATATATCCATTTGAGCTGAGATGCTTGATTTCCAGGTATGTACGTCACCAAAGCCTTTGTTCTGAAACAAAGTACAGTCATCATAATGGTCATCCATGTCTCACTAAACACAATCAATTAAAACCAAAAAAAAGTTCTGAAATGGCCAATATAATGTAAGGTGAGATATACAGACCATAACTTCCTTCCAGTTCAGAAGACCGTCAATTTCTTTCTTTGCAAGTGACAAAATTGAGGCACTTCGTAAAAGCTCCTTGTCAATATCAGGAATTGCACTTTGGTATCTCTTGTTTACTTCTTTAATATATTCCTCAAGCACAGCAACACTTATCTCTAACTGTCTCACTTTCTGCATCAAAATCTTTAAAACCGTGTCACCTGGTACTCTTCCATTAGGTTGCTGCCTAGCTTCTTTGACAGGATCAGGCACACTAGTAGCAGCTACTTCAACATCAAGCCTTGGCCCTTCATGGACATCATTCTTCTTTGAAGGTGGATCCATGTTGTATAAAACTTGAACACTATTGAAATTCTCATCTAAAGTTGAGGTAGATTTTGGAGAAATTTGTGTGGCAGATCTGGATTTCAAAGAACGATCCGAACCTTGTTCTTCTGTGGCCACCATGAGATCTTCAAGCATCCTCTCAATAGCATCTACTCCATAAACTTCTACAAAACTTAATGTACAGTAAAACTCAGAGCCATAGTGGCTACGTAAATTTAGCTTCAAGTACCTAACCCACTTGGGCTCTACTAACGTAAATGTTTGTGCATGCTTCACATTCTCTGCCACAAAATTTCCAAGTGAAGTCCAAACATCCGTTGGATAAGACAGACTGCCTAGTAATTCAAGATCTTTAAAATTGGATGAATAATGTTCTAAATTTGCAAGTTTTACTGCATCTACCAGTGTCTCTTCTGAAAGCTCAATTACTACAAACTTCTCATCAGCTGAGCATGGATTCCTTAGGTACTTATCTTTGTCTCTCTCCAGAATGTTACTCGCTCCTTTGGCTTCTTTATTAAAGGCCACAGCTTTAGCTCCTTTTGATGCGGCAGCATAGTTATATTCAGAGCCTTCAGGTTCAAATCTATGGGTAATGTTCCCTTGTGGATGCTCAGAATGTTTGCCTCTTCCTTGCATGGATTTGTTCCGAAACTCCTCAAGACCAGGGTAGGCAGGGTGAGCTGGTCTCTCATTCCTTTGTTCTTTAAAGGTTCTGATTTCTTCTTCTGTTTGTGGTTCTAATTGGCAATCCAAGTCTCTTTCTTTGTCCAGGATCTCTCCAAACACCTCTGTCAACCCAGGACTCTTGGGAAATGAGCACACATCATTGGCAGGATTACTACTATGAACTTCAAAATTGTTCAGGTTAACAGCTGAACTAGAATCTAACATCAAAGTCTTCTGATCGTTGTTATTACCATCATTGATAAATGCCTCTGCGCAATACCAGAAACCCCAAATTTCAGATAATTCGCACAGAAACAGAACAGACATAAAAGAGAGAAAATCCAGAGAATAGGTTAGTCGCAAGGATTAGTTTTCCCATGGATAAAATGAGGGAGAAGCGGGAGATCATATCTGGATAATCGGCCAACCGAATAGATACGGCTCATTAGAATTTTGAAAATTAAAAAATTAGTGAAGACCATAATCCCATTAAATAAATGAAAAACAAAAGTTTGACCCAATTTGTGCTATCTGAATCAATTGGTGGTGCTGTTTCAAGAATCTGTATAATAGACCGCCGTTCATCAATTCCATTAAACAAAATGAGAAGAAGAAACTAAGTATCAGTTCGTGCTATTTCAAGTTCTCGAATAATGGAAAGGCGTCGTCTATAGAGAAGCAAACAGAATGAAAAACCTCCACCGCTGTGGTCCAGTTGAACATCAGTTCCCAAAAACACACCCCTAACATTCGGAAAGCAAAACCGACAGGTGAGAGAATTACCTTTAGTCCCAAGGCCAAGTCGCGAATAAAACAGGAAAACGAGACACCAGAGAGAAACTATCAGAGACAATGAGAGTTCGTAGAAGCTCCTTCTGTTAAAATCTCCGCATGCACTTCCAGGTTCCCTCATCTCTCCCCCATCATCATCACCAACATCATTCGCTCACTTTACTTTCTTAACCCCTGAATTCGTCTCTACCAACAGAAAAATAACAATGGAATTTCGTCCGAAAATTCGAACGATTTCATAGCGAGGATGACGGGGGAAGGCATTGTCGTGTGTTTCAACTCTTTTCTTCCTCTTCTTCTACTTTTTAATAACGGGAAATTCTTCGCCCCAGTGAAGAGGAGTGAATTCCGGACTTTACATTCGCGTCGGGCACTCGGTCAATTGCTCCCTCCAATTCTTATGTGGGCCCGCTTCCTCACTATCCTCGCGGCCACGTAATCAGTTGACTAATTAAGATTTGGGTCAACCACCATATATACGTTTTCCACGTGTGCTCCTCGCATAAATATATGAAATTAATTTATTTTATCTAATTATTATTTACATAAGGAAAATACTAGCCAGCATTACTCTTTACATAAACACAGTTACTTACACCCTTTGTTATTCAGTTTTATTAATAGCAAAATAATTTCAAATAATATATTGTATTACTTAGTTTAAGTGATGTATTTTCTCATATCATTTTGAGATATTTGATTAAGTTAACCCTGCTTGCACCAAAATAAATCATGTGCGTCCTACAGTTTACAATATTTATATCATGATTTAATCTCAAAAATTTAAGCAGGGTAAATTAATTACTAATCGTTTAAACTGGTTTTATCTATTAATATGTTTTATTTGGGCTTAGGGTTAGACCCCGTATCCGTGGAGCGCGGGGATCGACTTAACATGGCCTTCACGGATGGCAAGCATGCGACCTGCCCTTTATTTCGGCTTCCAGGAATTGACGAATTGTGGCAGTGATCGAGAACAAATGTCTGAAAAGGATTTCTTAATTGAAATGGGTCTCACTGACCTAACTGGTTTTACAAATTAATTGCGAAAAGCCAGAACAGAGATTCGGATCTGATCGTGGGTGGCCACTTGGCGTCGTTCGGAAATTTTATCTCCGATCTCTGCACTTCGTACTCTGTAAAATGTAGACCGCCCTGAGTACTCATATATGAAGAGCAAGAAGCCTATAGTTAAATGTAGACCTCCCCGAGTAAGTGTTCTCCAATTTCTACCCAGATGTGTACACAGAATAAGTTTTTATTGGTCCAACCATACGAACGAGTTGGGTCAATCCAACATTCAATCGTAGATCAAAACATAAGAAACTTTTTAGAAAATAAGCAGAAGAACAACCCAATATTTATGAATATGAAATAAAAGCACTTCCTTCGTTACAAAGTTTATTTATCTATGATTTTATTTACGACCAAATTATCACAAGAAATTTGCAAGAGGCGGGTGACGGGTCGCATAACGTACAGGTAGATAACACCACAAGCCAAACAACGTAACCCCCGCGACACTTAAGCAAACCCTGGGCCAGTGCATCCACACCGGGTCCTCGTTCAATCTTTTTTTCTTTTTTTTTTTGGGCTTTTATCTGAAAAAAAAGGAAAAAGGAAAAAAAAAAGGATAGAAACTGTTTTTTGGCCGGACCGGAAGTCACGTGCCTGACCCCGCTCGAATATGCAACACTCACGTGCAGCCCCGCGGCGCAAACCCGACTCGGGACCCCACCCCGTCGAAGACGACGCGGAATCCCTGCTGCTGGATGTTCCCGATGATGGAGACCATGCCGGTTGTGGGGGCGAAGGCGAAGCAGAAGACGCCGCGCGAGTCCACCGGGATGAGGTAGTTCGCCGCCGGCAGGGACACGTTGGCGCCGTTGGCGAAGTGGAGGACGAGTGTGGGCACCTTCACCTCCGTCTTCCCGGCGAGGTTGTAGCAGGTGTCGAACAGCGCGACGCCGCCGTCCGTCCGCCTCAGCTCCGCCGCGCCGGCGCGGAAGGCGTCCCGGAGCGCCTCGTACTCCGGCTTGAACAGCCGGGTCACCGACGTCCCCGAGTCGACGATCACCCCGCCGTAACCGTTCGCGTCGACCCGGAAGCTGGACTCCGAGATCCCCTTCACGCGGGCGCCGCCCACCGAGATCCCCACCAGCCCCACGTAGTAGAACGTGCTCAGCTTCGGGTTCTGCAGCATCGGCGTGTACACGGCCGACCTCGACAACGCCGACGCCCCGAAAATGACCGACGACGACGCGGCGGTCCGCGAACCCCCCGCCGACGAGGTCCGGTCCACGAGGCAGTAGGAGAACTTCCGGCCGTACCGCCGGCCGGCCTGCGACGGGAAAGACAGCTTTCCCCGGCCGAGACCCAGCAAACCGGCGGCTCCGGCGAAAAGCCCCTCGTTGTCGTGGCCGCAGCCGAGCGCAACCCCGGGCAACTTGGCGCCTCGGAAGGACAGCGTCTCCGTCGAGAAATCCCCCAGAGTGAAAGATCCGTCGCCGTAGGAGACCTGGTACAGGCAATTCTTGCCGCGGCCGCAACCGGAGACGTCGAGCTTCCGGCAGATGGGCGCCTGGCAGGATACGTTTCCGTACGACCTAGATTTCGAGGGATCGAAGACGGGATCGGACTGGGTGTAGCATTGGCGACAGGGAGCGCACTGGAGCCAAATGACGTCGCTCCCGGTGTCCAGCACCATGTACGTGTTTCTCACCGGCGTCCCGACTCCGATTCGGGTGAAGTACTCGCCGCTGCCCTGAGACAGCCCTGAGACGACGGAGCTGCTGAAATCCTTCGTTGCTTGTCCAGTCCCCCCACGCCGGGCTACCTTGGACGCAATGGCCTTGGCGCGGGAAGAGTCCCTGTGGAGACGGTGCCGGAAAAGCTCCTCCGCCGTCGCGTTAGTCGCCAGAGAGTCGCGGTGCTCCAACCGGAGGTAAAGCGAGTTTTCTTGGATCCCGCCCCTTTCCGCCGCCATCTGACTGAGGCCCTCCGAGTAGCTCCACTCGCGATCCGGCTCCACCGCAGGCGGTTTCGTCAGCGGCGTCAAAACCAGCGCCTCGTACTCGAGCGATTCACACCCAGAGAAGAAAAGGCATAACAAAAGCAAGCAGAACAACAACCAGGGAGACGACCGGGTCGTACCCCTATCTTGCAGCAGCTCCATTGAGCTATCTCAGACCGAAACGAAAAGCGAGAGAGAAGAGATTAGAACCAGAGAACCCTTCTCTAACTACCCACTGCAGATCATACAGTGGGGTAACGAGGGAGTCGGGGGAGGGGATTTATAGAGAGAAAAGAGAAGAGGAAAGTGGTTCTTAGAGAGATAAATGAGAGGGCGGGTTTTGGAGCTCGAGTGGTTTGCAGGTTGGCCTGTGGCAGTAATAAATTACCCTCTTCTTCTTTTCAACTTTACGAGAGGAAGACGTAGGTGGAGATACCGAGGAATGACTGGATTGCCCTCTTAATCGACAGACAGGACAATGACTCAGTAAGGTTTGTTTGTTTTAAGTGATTATTAAAAAGCCCTCGCTTTTTTTGGCTCCATTTCTCGGGACTCCGACTCTGCCAGCGGTAAAAGTGGCAGATTCTGTATATATACCACATTTAAGTGCACGAAACATTATTCTTAAGTATCTATATGTACAAGTAGAAAGACAAGAGTCAAGGTTGGACGGTGGACGGGGGCTAGTAAATTCCTCCTAGTTACCTGTTTTGACTTTTGTCCGTCCCGTTATAACAATGTAATAAGAAATTGAAAATCTTACTTACAACGGTCCTATACATTCATAAAACCAACATGGACAAGGATTATGCTGAAATTCTATCTTAAATCTAAATTAAGAGATCATTTAATTGTTTTTAAATTTTTTTTAATTTAAGTAACAAATTAGTGAAATTTAAACTTCTTTATACATAAAATTTATATATTCATAAAAAATTGTATAACTATGTGTGTTAACAAATTTTCTTTTGATTATCTACAAAAATTACAAGGAAAACAAGACACATACTTGGTTACTTACTCAATTTGTCCCACCAAAACTATTGGATACCACTTGTAGAGTGGCATGTGACATTCAAATTAGATTCAATCAAACTTCTTCTTTTCATGAAAAAAAAAAAGATTCGCTTTATTGCTCAAAATGCACATTATTATAATTTTCGCGACTTGCATCCAATACGACAATTACATAGATTTTGGTAGAATTTGTATAACTACATGTCCAATCCGACTTCCCAACCATATCAAAGTATCGTTAGCAGTTAGGTTTATAATGACATGCAACCGTTACTCAATAACGGCATCCGAGTATTACCTGGTATGCATTTGCCTTGTAGATCATATACAACATACAATAAGTCATATTAACTATTTGAGAGACTTACAATTAAAAAGAAAGGTATAAAAAAATTAACCTAGGTATATCCGCCCAAATGAATGTACATGTATTAAGAATTCATTATGTACTTTGTTTAAGTATGTACATTCAAAGCTGAGTACATGCAAACGCTGATAAGATAACATCTGATCTAATCGTTAAATGCTGGGAAAATATCCCAAAATCTACCATGCATGTGCCTCAGTCACTTTCTTACTCGCTGTACTCTTGATGACTACCCTTCAATAAGTCTCGAAATGCCAACTTTTCTTATAATACACCTTCTAATAGCCCATGTGATTAATTTTTACGTCAATTTCTTATTTATTCATTCGTATTTACTGTAGCGTGACTATTTGTTTGTTGTCACCTTGTAGCCGATCTGAAACTCCACACATTCCAATTCTGCATAGTCGATACCATTGACCAGCGAATTCCATCGAATAAATAAGCCAAACGCGAGAGCCACGCGCTTTCATCTACTATACTAGCACATGCGAACAATCTATATATGCTGCCTACAGCCAACATAAAACATAAACGTCTGTCTGATCTGCAACAGTGCGCTTTCATATATGTTTCTTTTGCTCCTCGCTTTAATGAACTCATAACGCAGCCTTCCACCCGCCCTAGACATCTGATAAATACAAGTCGGACCACCGTCACTGCACTCAGAATTAAGCCGTCACCTTTGGACACGATCCCTCTCGCAGCCTCGCTTTAATACTTTTTGCGGTTGGGCGTGCTTAACCTTTTCTTTCCTGATCACCGCGAGAGAAAGAAGAGGCCATTAGCGTGGCCCACTGTAGTCAGTACGTACCTCGATTGTCCTCTGGAAATGTGGCTCTTCTAGCATTCATTAGCAGCGAAGAAAATATCTGCTTCTCGTAATTTTCTTTGATTATGGGTTCTCGAGACACTTTGAGATACTTCATGGGGACCCAACTGAAGGAGAATGGGGGACCAGATTCCGATTACTTCGGTGTTACTGCCTACTGTTTCCTCCTTTCGATATTTTAATAGTTCTCGTTTGGAGTCCTTTTTCGTTCCACGGGACCCCGGAGGTGAGGTTGTTGCGACATTTTGGCTCGTCATTTATTAGGAAAATGAGTGGGGTAATGTTGAATATCTGTCGCCACTGTGAATAGTGACCCTACAGAGTACACGGATTTTGAAAGCAGACTAGTAGAAATCTTCGGTTTTGTTCGTTTATCATGTAAAGATTAGGGAAGGTAATTGATAATTTAGGCGTTAATTGTTTTGAATGTGTTCTAACATACTTTAACACTGGGTTTTGCGTTTAATTTTAACACGTATTACCGAAAACAAGGAGTACGAAGCCTCTGAAAATCAAAGGGTGTAAACGGTGAAGGAACGGGTCTCGCTCAGTGCCAGTCACCCTGATCGACGGCATGTATCTTCTTTAGCAGCGGTCCAGCGGACTCTCTTGCTTCCAGGAAAAGCTGCCAAAAGCTGTGAGCCAGAGACGAGGAAAATTCCTGTGGAAAAGAGAAAAAGGGAAGAAAGGAATCAACGACCGACCGAGCACTAAATTATAAACTGGTGAAAAAATGAGGCAACTGTTCGTTGTTTCTGTATGGTGGTCCCGTCTTCTCTGTTGGGAAATCTGAGTACCGTTGTGAAACTTGAAGTGCTTTCCGCGGCTCTTCCAATAAAGGATTAATGCACAAGTCCACTGTGGATTGTCTAGAAATCCGAAGAAGAGAGGCATGTCGTGTGAACGCAAACCCGGAAAAATAAGCAGAAGCAGCTGCGTGCTGACTGCCGAGTGAGCTCTGCGCCGAGGTTATTAGAAAGAGAACAATTAGGACGAAATCGCCCAGCAAATCTGGGTTTACAAGAGTTCACAAATTGTTAGATGTGCAATTTGCTCGAGCACAAAGTTTCAATCAATCTCCTTGTCGACCGCACTGATTCCCTGAAATACGTTAGGTGTGCAATGTGCTCGAATTCACAAATTTCTTCATCCAATCATCACAAACAGTCAAGTCTGGAGAATGAATGTTTGTTGGACGGATCACAAATGATATATACTCTCGGAAGTTGAGAGTTGAAACACTTTTACGAACTTCGCATTCGGTATATATCGCAGTCATCTCCTATATATTCAGCGCTACCGTACGTGTATATGAACTACCAAAGCTTTTTAGCTGCGACGCACTCGAACCTCAAATGGTCCTTGCGTTTCCCAAGCATCACCACTATCAAAATCATCATGCTATTGTGTGTGAGAAAGTGACACCGTCAACTATTGAAGAAAGCTATCTAGCGTTTGTTTTTTCTTTTTCATTCCTGTCGATTCACCTTTTTGCTCACCAAATAAAAACTACATTTCCTTTAATTAACAAAGATAAAGCTCATACATATTTGATTTTGGATTTTACCCAAAAGGCCTCGTACTAATGGAGAAGTTGTACTTTTCAACTCATGATCTTCCTCACTTCTTGAGACTTTGTTTGCATACCCATGATTGAGCATTGTACTATACCACTGTAGATATATTCAATCTTCAAGACATTTTAATTTGCTTGGTGATTGTTGCATAGTTGAGGCCAAGTAAGAAAGTACTCATAAAAAAGGGTAATTAACTCTATCTTGAGAAATTACTTGAGACTTTGAGAAAGGGTTAATCATCTGGGGCTTCACTAACTGTGTGGAGCACTATCAAACTGTTAGCAAAGGAGACTGCTGTTTCCTTGTTTCAGTAACCTTGCTAGCTATCACAATTCTAGGAAACTAGCTCGTCTGCTGAATATTATTGAGTCATGGTTCAACCGATCTAGCTAAGTGTGTGTATTTTATATACCAGAGACCATTAATAGACCAATATAATATGTCTCAATTGGTTAGGAGTCAGCCATCAGTATGTAGGATTCAGTGACAGTCAGCTTCGGGGTACGAGCACCTGCTGCTCTTTATATAATGATGGATGTACACGAGCATTAATTCTTTAGTTTTCTGCTAGCAATTAGATTCAAAAGCTTTTAACCAGAGCTAGAAATTGCTCATGAAGTTTTTTAAAATTAAAGTTTTCCAGCTTCATCAACAATATGATAAAAACGCTAGTTCAGTTAATGTGTCAAGTACTGCTGATTAATAAGAACCATCTTCATTCAGAATGCTAGACTACCTAATAATGAAGCATTATGCCTAAACCGGCGACGAGCAAAATACCAATATATCCGAAAAAACCCACCCAATTGTCTTTTAACATTTTCAACAGGAAACATAGATATTGTTTGCATGCAGATCAACTACTTAATTAAACAAAGTTCACCACACAGGACCTCCACATAAATGCACAGTAAAGATCACTTGGAACAACACCGAAAATTTTCATCACGAGTCATGCATAAATTAAGCATCCGAAAACGTTATGAATCAAAATAAGTTTGATTAAGTCATCCAACGGAGAGCGACAAGTTGAATGCTTACGTATATGCGTGGCCCCTCTCAAGAATTCTCTCCAGAATCATTCACTGTGCCCAGGAAGTCATCCTTAATCGTACCAATGCAGAACTGCGTGGGATTAATGCATCGTTCATCCGTTTTGACAATGAAATTAGGGCTGCAGAGCTAGATATACAGCAAAATTATAAAATTAACAAGGCAAATGATAAAGAACTCACGATTTCTGTTGCGTCTACGCGCGTTCCAATTATCTTCAAGCGCACCTCGCTTTCCTTCTGAATCTTGACCTGCGATTAAGAGTCCGATGAAAGAAATATCAGTTCGAATTTGACTAGTATAATATGACGTCCCTTAAAAAAACTTTTTCTGGTCATATATACTACGAAGAGGTACTGGAGTTATTATTGTCTTAAGGCATTCCTGAAGTTCCGGTTTGAAAGAGAACTCTTTTTTTCATTAATTAAGATGTCAACATTACTGCCATTTCCTGTATGATGAATTACAACGATCGACATGGAAAAAGAAATTAAGGGAGAGAACTAGTACTGATCCGTCTGCAGTAGCGTAAGAGGGTACGTCTCCAGATTGGAATTCCATATCATCCGGGATGAGCTGCGGAACAATAATATAAAAACTTATTAAAAATCAAAATATAAAACGATAACTACTTATATCCATATATCTACCGCGTCATATATATGGCATTGCGCTACACTCACATGATTCGAAACAAATATCTGCACAGGTCCTGCCTCCGCGAAAAATCCCATCTTTATATAAAAAATTGCAATTCCTGATCTGTGAGTCATGTGAATAATCGCAGTACTTACAATTGATGATGTATATATATCATCATCAACCGCTCAATTGACTGATCAGAAACCATGCATGCCTACCTTATTAACCATAGTAACAATGGCTTCCAAAATCTCCCCTTTGAACGGTCTGAAAACAATGCATTGGTACTTCACCGGAAATGTCACGTACGCCGTGCCATTCGAAATCAGCCCTTTCCCGATCTCTTCTACTCCCGATATCGCAACGACAAATCCGTGTCGTCCACTGTTTAAATGTTAAAATGAATCATATATGCACTAGATAATTATAACTTGTAAAAGAAACGAAATTATTGAGAACAACGTCAAAAACCTAGCTAGCTAGGGCGGATCAGGCGAAAAATTAATTAACCTGCAAGTTCCTTCGACGTCTTTCATGAGTTTGGAGACGAGTTTATCGCGAATTCGGGCTCCGAAATGGCGGGG
The DNA here is from genome assembly GCA_022405105.1 of Aristolochia contorta. Classification (NCBI taxonomy): domain Eukaryota; kingdom Viridiplantae; phylum Streptophyta; class Magnoliopsida; order Piperales; family Aristolochiaceae; genus Aristolochia; species Aristolochia contorta. Next base: position 1,238,649 of record CM039667.1, on the reverse strand, counting down.
ATGGAGTTGAATGTTCCGCTCCAGGACCATGTGGAAAAACATCTTCTTGATCGCTTCTTTCTCCTTACAGCCTCCGTTCAACAGTACTCATGTGAAAGACAGTGAGTACTCGACGATGATATTGCTGGCTCCCCTTATATATGGCCGCGGGCTCTATTACGATTCCGAAATCCGAAAATGGAAAGAACTCGCAATGCCAAAATTCGACCATGCATGATCACATCGCTTCATGGTTACTCTAACACCAATAACTTTCAAGATTTTGTTCTTGGGTCCTTTAATTGTGGTAACTTAACATTACGATTGGCGGTCCAGATTCAACGTTACAAGCTGCTGCTAAACGCCGAAACGGGGACCTCACCTCCTCCGAGAGATTCCAGAAGAGAAGATCCCTACGGAAATGGAATGAATGAACTTTCAGATTTTTCCGTCAGACTGCTGGACGCCTGGACCACCCATGGTTCCGAGGGGGTAACCATGTCTTTTGACTTGATACTCGCGGTTTTAGACTTGTGCAAGTTTGGAATTGTGGAGTTCCTACGAGTCTTTGAGCCTCTACGTGCTGTTCTCGTGTTGATAGATTAGTTAGATATTCTTCCCACGAGTAGAAGCAAACAATCATCAGTAAAGATCAACACGTCCTCGTTTCATTTTCTTTGTTTTTCTTCTTCTGTCACCTCTCGGTCCTCTTCAGTTCAGCAGCCACGAAAATCCTCCTGTCCCGAATCGAAAAGGGGACGTTTTTATTCATCGCCAAAGTATCTTATCGAGTCGTCTTCCTTGTGCAGCCGATGTCGTCAATTTAAGCATTGATCCTTTACATTCTCTTCTCTTTCGGACGATAGAACCATGAGCACTGCTTTTGTATCGAAAGCCCTGAGGGAGACGGCGACGAAATCAGTTCATCACTCCAAGTATTTCATTTTCAATCACATGCATCTGGCTCGAAATTCACTTAATCAGTGTAAGTATCGGAGGAAATGGGGGGACTTTTGGACGAAAACGCCTCACCTCTTCAGCCCATTTAAGCTTATTTCTCTTCAAGGTGACTTCGTGGATAAGGCTAGCCTCATAGATTTGGACAGGCCGCAGAAGGTGTCGGGTGTTGGAAAGGTTAAATTTGGAGGGCATTTAGGGTCTCATGGGGATCCTCCCGAGGTGTGGCAGCAGTCTGGAGATGGGGTTACCCTTTCGCCAATGGACTCCGGTCCTCAGTATCCGCTTTATCTTAAATTGGTTCGAAGCGGAGGGGGAGGGGGCAGCTCGAGCTCCGGAGGCGACTCTGGTTCAAAAGAAGGTTGTTGGGGAGGATCGAATTTGGGTGACGAGTTCCCAACGCCGAAAGAGATTTGCAAAGGACTCGATAAGTTTGTTATCGGACAAGAAAGGGCAAAGAAGGTATCATGGACATGTATTTCATTCTTTTGTTCTCGCCTGAGTTTCTGATTACTAATTGCTGTTGTAAACTTATAGCAAGTACACATGTGACTCTGACACTAAATTGCCTATTGGGTGAGTCTTGAGAATGGTGATGGTCACAGTGTGCCTCCAAAGGAGCTATTTAAATCTCATTCTTGTAGAATATTAAGTTCTTGCTTTCATTTTGTCAGAAGGGATACACAAAATGTTGAACAAACATTTCATTTTGTGAAGTAATTGATCCATGTTTACCTGACTACTAATATCTCTTTTTCTCGATCAAGGGTCAAATTTCTTTTTTTTTTTTTTTAGAGAGAAAGTAAAGAGGAAAGTACAAGAGGAGGAAGAGGGGGCCCAAAAGCAAGCTGCTGCAGGACACCCCTGTCCTCTTCCCTACCTAGAGTGTTGGACCAGACAATCTGAAGGGTGCTGCTGATGCCCTTGATTTAATCCATGAACTCCAGTTGTCTTGTGGGGGGCGCACTGCACCCTGATGCCCAAAATATAATCACGCTAGAGTCACCCTCTACAACTAGAGGCGCTGAAAAATGCTCGTTGTAGAGTCTGATGCTTTGTATAACTCATAATTATATTACCTTCTGAGATTTGGTAAGGAATATCTGGACTCTGGGCGAGTGTGGAATGTGTCAGTCTCTGGCTGCCTGGGGTTATTTCGGAGTTTGCTTAAAGATCATTGTCCTGCTTTTATCCTAGGCCAGGTCATACAATGTCATGTTATCAGACATATGTAACAGTAATTTTTTATTTGTTGCAAAGTACAAATAGCACCAGCTTCCCCGTTGAATGTTTGAGTTGAAATTTATAAAGACTACTACCTATAATGGTGTAGAAGCATAATTTGCATCGGTTATTTTTTGTGGCTATTTAGAGTCATTCAATATATACGTTTCCTAAACCTAATTATGAAGTATCTTTACAGTTTTCTTTTGTTTATGATCAAATGTTCTTTTGCTGGAGAATTTTCAAAAAAAATTATTTACTTTCGGAGAGATTATGCTTATCTATCCATGATCCAGGTGTTATCAGTGGCTGTATACAATCACTACAAAAGGATTCATCACGAGTCATTTCAGAAATGGTCAGTTCTGAACTCCAAATCATTTGTCTTTGCTTCGTGCCGTTTCCTCGGACTCACAATTGTTTTTAGTATTTGTATCACCAAGATACCCAGCTAACAGTGCGCAAAGTCATTGTTTGACTTAATCTACTCACTACTGAGACAGACCATAATAAAAAAAGATCTTTCTTTTTTGGCATTGCACGTGCGGTGTTGTTTGGGGTCTACTTATATTCTGAAACTTGTCACCCACCCTAATATTATGTTATTGGGATGCCTAGCTTTTATCATAAATGCAAATGTTCACTTCAGGGAGCTGATACCTTATTTTTTACCTGTGCTCCTCAAAATTTGGTGCTTATTCATTTTTAGCCTTGTACATGTTCATGGGCCAGGATATGCCACAAGTATATAATGACCATATTGAACAGCGAGGAGTCTTCATTACTTATTCAATTTTTACTGCAACATTTAGGAATCATGGGACTACAGAAGATTCTGCTGGTGGTGAAGCCAAAAAAGTTGAAAATGACAGCGTGGAGCTTGAAAAAAGTAATGTTCTGCTAATGGGCCCTACAGGCTCAGGTACATCACACTCTAGAATCCTGGTATCAGTATATGATTAACTAGTCTTCATGCTTGATTTCCATCAGATTTAAATTCCTCATGAGTAGGCTATAAAAGCAAAAGAAGAAGTTTTGTTGTATGTGGGTAGGATGGCATCTGTATTCTTCAGTTGTTTCCATCTATTTCCTGTGTCTGGTGAATCTGATCTATGCTCTTATCACGCTGATCAAGGACAGGGAAAACATTATTAGCAAAGACATTAGCACGTTTGGTAAATGTGCCTTTTGTTATTGCCGATGCAACTACATTAACACAGGCATGTTTCTCCTTATCCATAGTCCAGACCGTCTTGCGGTAACTTATTTTTGTTCTCTGAACATCTATTGTTGAATATCTTTGTCCACAGGCAGGTTATGTGGGGGAAGATGTGGAATCTATACTATACAAACTTCTCACGGTAATCACGATCTAGTTTGTAGCCATTTTGGATTATAAGGTTGAGTTTTGCAAATTAATTTGTTACTGCTGAAACGTTGTAAATTTCTAGTTTAAAATTTTCATTTGTGAATTTCCATTTGTAGCATATTTCTTTGCCTAATAGAAGGAAAATGATGCTCAATCGGATTATTGCATAATTTATTTTTTAAGAAGGTTTTTGACTTTTCTTGTTTTCCACCTTAGGTTGCTGACTTTAATGTAACAGCTGCTGAGCAAGGAATTGTGTACATTGATGAAGTTGACAAGATCACCAAAAAGGTACTTGTTGGTGCTTTAGGCACTTCCTGAGTAGGTTGGTGTTGTGAGTGTTGTTTTTGGCCTTTTTCCCTAATGTGAGAAATTGGTGCGTCTTTGTAGGCTGAAAGCCTGAACCTAAGCAGAGATGTATCTGGAGAGGGAGTTCAACAAGCATTATTGAAGATGCTGGAAGGAACAGTAAGTACATATTCACATATTTTTGTAGTGACGTTGCAAATCTTTGTGATTGTTGTCTATGAGCAAGATCCTTATATGATTTGTCAAGCGCTGTATCCATTTTAGCATCGACAGATTGTAGTTTTTTTATATTTTTTAGCATCCATTTTAGCAAGGTCCTTATATGATTTTGTGTTAGAGATCTTTTGTATAGCAGTATCACAACTCACACATTACTGCCATTTAAAAATGGATCTAGATGGACAAATCTGTTTCATAGCTTCTTATACATTTTGAATATTATCTATGAATTTTTTTTTCTTCAGGTAGTGAATGTCCCTGAGAAAGGAGCTCGGAAGCATCCAAGAGGTGATAACATTCAGGTATTCTGGCTCCAAGCTTATTGGGTTGCCAAAAACTAATATGTAGTTTTTCTCTATATGATGTGGTGCATGGGAATTGGAAAGGGAAATGAAATTTTTAGCTTGGCTGCACACTTCTAGCCAGCTTAATAATAGCCCATTGTACTCAAACTACTTTCTGGGTTTATTCATGTGATTCAGACAGTGCTTTATCCTGGTCCTAGATGTGAAACCCTGTTCCTAACCGCCTCCTTTATGGTTGCTCCAAAACTGTTTATTTTCTTTTCAGCTTCTCATTGAGCACACAAATTGCCAGGCATAAAGTGACCTTAATATTACAAACATATTTTTGTACACACTTGCATAACTGCATTCTAGCGTTCGGAAACATTCCTTGTTAACACTTTATAAGCAATTGTATAGTCTCCGCCCTATCAGTAGTTTGTTTTTTGTTGAAAACGTATTTGGATTTTGCAGAATTTTCTAGGATGATGTATTTCTGTGCCTTGTGTTTATAATTTAATTTTTCGTTGCAGATTGATACAAAAGATATTCTCTTCATATGTGGTGGTGCATTTATTGACTTGGAAAAGACAATCTCTGAGAGGTCATAGAATATATGAGAATTATGTTCCATATTTTGCCTTTTGTACGGTTTTCTGGATTCTGAAATGAATTTATTTACTAGACGTCACGACTCTTCTATTGGCATTGGAGCACCTGTACGTGCTAATATGAGGGCAGGTGGTTTGATCAATGCTGCTGTAACATCATCTTTATTAAAGTCGGTAAGTATGAAGAAAATCTTTTTACTCAAGAGTACTTACAAGTAACATTTTATTCATAGAACCTTCATATATTGTTTAAAATATTGAACAATGAAAATTTCTTTAAAATCTCTGAGATTATGTTAATTATGGGTATGGTTTATTTTTAAAACTATCAGCAACGTCCTATTAAAGCCAGAAGTGAACTGTTATTATCAAAGAAACTACTTTCTGGAGTTATATTGTTTGAAACACGTATTAATTAATATAAATACATGCATTGCTTTGTGCAGGTTGAAAGTAGTGATCTTATAGCTTATGGGTTAATACCAGAATTTGTTGGACGATTCCCTATACTTGTTAGTTTAACTAGCCTCAGTGAGGACCAGCTGGTTCAGGTGATTTCTTCTACATAGGTTTGCTCTAACCATGCCAATCCGTGCAGTCCTTAATATGCCTGCTTTTGTAATTTTATCTGTAGGTTCTTACTGACCCCAAGAATGCCCTAGGAAAACAATACAAGAAGTTGTTTCAAATGAATGATGTAAGTTTCAGCTATCAAACCTCAAAAATTCGTTTTTCTACCATTTCAAAAACTTATGAATCTCTGTTGCCGTGAATGAGTTCTGATGTTTCTTCTCACATTAGCTTTTACTAAGTTGCACATAATTGTTACAGGTAAAGCTGCATTTCACCGAAAAAGCTTTGCGATTAATTGCTAGGAAAGCCATGGCTAGAAACACTGGTGCGAGAGGCCTCCGTTCTATCTTAGAGAATATTTTAATGGAAGCAATGTATGAGGTGTGTGATCCCCCATTTCTACCGTTTTAAACTTTTTTAGTTGCCTAATAATTCATCTAGGTTAAACAGAGTTGCCCAGAACACAAAGGTGCAGAGGTACTACGGTTATGTTCATGTTTGTTGAATGTGGGGCATGTGGAGTTAACCGAGAATAAGAAGCATATGAAAGCAGTGCATTTCACCAAATCGTAGAATGTATTTATCTCAACAGTTTCATCGAGTCATCATGTTATAAGTAATTTATTTTAGAAAAGTTTTCATTGAATCCTTTGTGTTTTTTGTTGCCCCTGCAAAAGAACAAGAAGCCTTCTTCATTCTGTTTTTTTTTCTTCTTGTGCAGATTCCTGATGTAAGAGAAAGTAAAGATAAAATAGACGCTGTTGTGGTGGATGAAGAGTCCGTAGGATCTGCAGATAAACAAGGGTCTGGAGCTAAAATTCTTTATGGTGATGGTGCATTCGAGCACTACCGCTCTCAACAAACAGCTAAAAATCAACCGGTATGTATAACAAGTGGAGATCATACCGAGATGTTTGCTTGTTCTACTTGAAGACCTAATTTTCTTGATGCTCAAAATGCTTTGTGCTGCAGATCACTTCAGAAGCGTCTGTGACAGATCCAGAGGTGGAGCCTGAACTTTCTTCAAGAGTAGCTAGCATGTAGCATCGTCAGAGATCATCAGATCTGTACAAAGTTATGCATGTACATTGCTTTTTTCCTTTTTCCTGGTTTACGGGAGCAATTTCCATTTGTAAAGACATAAACTGGCTTAGAAGTAAATATATACGTTGTAGGATCCGTTAAGAAATGTGGAGGGTGGCTGCCTCCTACACTAGCATTTACATGACAGAAGGAAAGATTTGAAATTCTTTTCTGTAACATCAAGTCGTTACCTCGAGTCCAGTGAACTGTGCAGAAGGGGCTTGGTTGTATGATAAGCTTAGCTGATGATTTGCAACGGCAGGTAGAACGACAGGTTTCTTTAATTCAAAAACATTTTTCGGTGAAGTCATATATGATACCATCAAATTTCAACACAATCAATAGCTTCGTTACTGTTTTGATCTTTACGGGCAATAAAGTGTATGGACTATGGACTATGGACTAAAGTTTGTGTCAACGTAAGATTTAATTTAATCATTATTTGGAATAAAAAACTTTTAAGTTTATTTTTTAGTGTTTGTTTACTCTCTCGTATACGCAATGACATTCATTTGGGTTTTTTTTATTATAATAGCATGAAAATTATAATATTGTTATGATTTGTGAATAGTTTTGTAGTAAATGATGATATTGTAAAACAATATCATCATTTATTTACAATATCATCATTTACTAATAGTCTTTGCCCCATGGGCCTATAAAAGATGTAGTTACGGCTCACTAGAGCATCACCATTTGACTTGAGTACAGAATTTAAAAGTACTGCATGCTTGAAATTGAGCAAAAAAATTGTTGACTCGTGATTTCATGAAGGTTCATATTCTTTCTCCTGATGGAGTAGCAGAAGACAAAACCAAATCATTTCCATTTTGTGCTTCGAACAGCGGTAGGCTGCCAGGATTTTCCTCTTCCAAAACCAGTTCCACAGGAGCTTCTGCAGGATAGGTATTCAAAATGTACTCAATTTGATCTCCAAAAATCTCCTTTTTATCAAGAAGAACCTGCAATTGAGAGCAAGAATTAATACATTTCATGTCCCACCAAAAAACGAGGGGTGGGGGGAAGGGAGGGGGTAACATACTCGTATTGTTTTCACCAGAGCTGCACGATGTCTCCTTAGTAGAGTGACTGTTTTTCTGTAGTTCTCATTGATCAGTTCTTCGGTTTTTTGAGCAACCAAATCATCCAAATCAAAGTTAATTGGTGGTTCAGTAAGGCCATAGTCATCGTATAGTGATCCTTCAAAGTCCAATCGAGGGCCTATAAACCTAATTTTTTTTCTCCAAGGAGGAGACTCCCCGTGTATAGCCACCATTGGGTTTTCTAAGTTCCAGCTGATGAAGGAAATAACTAATGGTCAATCGTCCATAAAGCAAAGAAAAGTGAGGGCATGCAAATCCTCTAGGGAGATGGCTTACATGGACACAATTTTACGAGCAAGCCAGGTTGCATCTGCAAGATAACTCAATGATGCTTTTGATGTATCTCGTCCATAGATAACCTCCTCTGCAGCTCTACCGCCAAGGAAAACCTTCAGATATCAAATTATTTAAAATGAGTTGGGAAAAAAAGTATAATTTTCCATAGAAAAAACAAAAGATCCACACAATTAAAAGAGTAGCTGTTATCTCAGACCTGAAGTCGATGCAAAAGGTGTGACCGCCGCTCAAACACGTAAAACTGATCATCAAGACGACGGAATATGATCTGAGAAAATGTCTGCATGCAGGTTCAGAAGATTAGATTTCTACACTGCCAGTGCGACACATATCAACATAAAAGGGCAGGTAAGTGACTCAACGGGCCATAGAACGAGGAAAAACAACATTCAGACCTGACCACGTGGACGTATTGATATACGTTCACAAGATTCCAGTTCAGCATTTTCATAGCGCCTCAGTAGATGAGATGTAAGTGCGGTTCCAATTTCAGTAGCAGCTCTCCTGCACTGACCTTGGTGACCCAATTCAATTCCCAATTTTTTGGGTCCCACAGTCAGTCGATCAACTGCATCATCCACATCAGATTGCTGAATTGACTGATGGCCATTTCTAACAGCCACCAAAGCAGCCTCTTGGATCAGCTGAGCCAACTTTGCACCTGTCCACCCTGCTTGCCAGATAATTTCTATAGATCAATACCAACATTGTGATGATAATTAACAAGAGTGTGAAACTAGTCACCAGTGTAGAATAGGATGGCAATCTCCTCTCTAGATCCCAGAATCAGTGTAACATATCGTTATTAAAGGGAAGATTAGATTTTCAGGGAAGTACTAAAATTAGGAGGCTACCAGGCAAGTTCTGGGCATAGCTTGAAAGGTCAACAGAAGGTGACATTTTTACTTTCCTCGCATGCACTTTTAATATATCCAATCTCCCTTTGGCTCCTGGTGGGCGGATTCTTATCTGTGAAGAAGAAACAAGTTAAAATCAGAACAAAAATTCTACGCTTCCTGCATTTATGAATGACTAAGTTCCCAACGAAATATAAATTACAGACTGCAGTACAAAGTCAGACCTTACGATCAAACCGACCAGGGCGAAGAAGTGCAGGATCTAATAGATCCATTCGATTTGTAGCACCTAAGAATATAACACCTTTGCCTGTATCAAACCCATCAAGCTCTATCAAAAGTTGATTCAACGTAGTTTCCCTCTCTTGTGTTGCGGCATTATAAACGTTGTTGGTAGATTCACTTTGAATCCCTTCCCGTCTATCATGGCAAAACTATGTTCATTTCAGCAACTCCTCAAAAGCAACTTAGTCCAACAGTAGTACACTCAGTGACCAAACAAACATACCTTGTTGCCAATGCGTCAATCTCATCAATAAATATAACAGAGGGCTTGTTCACCTGCATAATGTTTTACGGTTTTTTAGATTGTTTTAAAAGGAATAAAAAAGAAGAAATGACTCAATATCTAAGACAATGACAAAAAGAACCTTTGCTCTCTTAAAAAGATCGCGAATACGGGCAGAGCCGACACCAACTAAAACTTCAACAAACTCTGACCCAGCCATTTGATAAAATGGAACACCTGCTTCACCAGCTATAGCCTTTGCCACTAAAGTCTGAAACAACACATATATTTTAGAAAGAGAGGGAGGGAGGGAGGGAGGGAGCACAACACTTATCAATGCAAAAGAAACAAAAGCATTCTTATTTTGCATGAGAGAACTAACCTTCCCACATCCAGGAGGCCCCTCCAACAGGACCCCATGAGGAGGTTTTATTCCCTTCTCGTCAAACAACTCTGGGTTTTTCAAGTATCTGACCAACTAATTAAGTAATACCATAGTTTGTTAGTTCCCACTACAATAGTCAATAAAAACTGGACTGCCACCCAAGAATTCGAACGTATTGGATTTCACACAAATCCGTGTATGAAACAAAACTGAATATATAAGTAAAATTATAGTAACAATGATAAAGCACAGGGGAGAAACCCAACCTCCTGCAGTTCCTCTACTGCTTCCTCAATCCCTGCAATGTCACTAAAAATGACACCTGTTGAGCCCTTAACAAGCAACACCATGAGATATACGTGTTAGGGAATTTACGTTGGCATGAGTCCCTTAATGTAAAAAGAGAGAACAAAAAGAAATGTTATGCAGAAAAACTAACATCAACTCGTGCTTGTGGCTTGGACTGCCCAAACTCAATCCCTTGCCATATATCCTGCCAGAAGCCCATTATCTTATCAAAAAGTTGTCACCATAGATTAAATTAATTGGATGTATAAAATTGTGGGATGGGATGTTACCCATTTCCTGAAATTCTTTGGTCTTCTTGAAAGTGTATAACGAATGAGAAGAACCATGGTTAAAAGAACCAATCCTATGGGTTTCAACATCTCAAGACTGGCAGATACACCACCAAAGACATAAAAATCCCGAATTTTTTCAATAATTCCTCCATCACTGAAAACATCTGCCATATATTCCCAAATTCTGACTGCAATGCCAAGTGCAATTCCCATAAATAACTTTAAAAATGGTCTTGCAAGAGGCCACATGACATACGTAGCAACAGCAAAAAGAAAGCTGGTCATCGCAAATGCTGCAGTTGCAAGAAACCCCCCAATGACTGCTCCTGCAGCTGCTATCACAGCTGTTATCATGCCGAGCTCCACCACTATTCTACTAGATATGGACGAAGCCACAGGGTGAGGGTACTGAAGTAACTTCCTTACATAAGACTGCATTGCAAAAATTTATTACCATTAACAAGGAGAAACATAGTCAAATGAAGTTGAATTCCATGCAACGCAACTTAAAAAAAATAATATAAAAGGTTTCTTTATTTCTTAGCTACGTTATTCATGTTGCTTCATAAAAGATGCCCCACACACTCGGGTGACCATACCACTTTACAATTTTTCAGAATATTGTAAATTTTTATGTTAGTATCACCTAATAAGCAGAACTGAATACACAATTGAACTGAATGATTAAATCATAAACGCACAGAAATCAATGATCATATCTCCACTCCTTAAGCTCAAAATGTTTTTTTAAAAAAATTGTTCTAGTCTTTAAGTTCAATTAGATATAAAAAGGTCCACTGTAGAATTAGCAACTAAACATCACGTGCTACGTGAGATAGTTTGAAATACTCAAAAATAGCAAGCAGGCCATATCATCATCCTCTCTTACTTAACAAACCGAAAATAAACATGCAGATTAACAACGAAAATCACAAACAAGTGAAGATTAATTACTGTTGTATGCTTCTCGATTTCATATTGAGGTCCTGTATATTCCTCCAGAACAGCCATTGCTTGGTTTGGTGTCAATTTCACTGCCCTGTAAAAATTATGCATATTGGTCATCGGCAAGTGGTACTACCGTTACATTTTGAAGATGAAACTTCGAATAAAGTTTATGTCATCCAAAACTAACCCACCACGTGGTCTTCTGCAAAGTTCTGTCACCAGGAATTTCTTTTAGTTCCACAACAAAATCACGGTAAGCATTATCGGCTGACACTCCAGCCATTGATTTTGAAGTCAAAAGCTTGATCTTATCTCTCTTTAAGAAGTCATAAAAAACATCGAAACTCATCTTTGGCAAAATCTCCAAATTCCTGTCGAATTCCTCCTCTTCTGACAAATTCACTTTAAATGCCTCTTCAGGAACGTAAAGCTTTCCTTTGAACTCTCTAAGAATATCCTTTAAATAAACTGGATCCGTGGATTCACCTTTGCGATCATGTAAACCTTCTTCATTATCAACACCCGATTTCTCGAGTAACCTCTTAACCAACTGAAAGGGTCCCCGAGACCGTGATTTTCTCAACTTATCCTTCTCGCTCAATGTATACAACCGATTTCCCACTAGATGTCTGGGTTCCACCTGGCACGGATTTTCTTTTAGAACCCTCGTGACAAAATCGTCTCCAGAGTCCTGTGGATTGTTGCTCTCGGCATTCAGTCCAGGGTCCGAACTAGATTGTCGACAAACTGTATAAGTCAGATAGGTGCGCGTTCTAACTCCTCCCTTCTTGTAGTTAAAAGATTTCAACCGCCTTCTGAAGCAAACTGAACTCAGGTAAGACCTTGAAAGCGGGATCCTGCACTGAGGCTGAAAAACCCTAGAAGAAAGCAAAACCTCCGACGCATTCATGGCTGAGGAACAGAGCGCCTCGCGCTCTAGTGCCTTCGGTTTGTTGCTAACGTCCCATATTACGGACTGAGTTTATTATTTGAAGGAAGCGATGCAAGGGGAGGACTGCAGAAAGGAGGAAGAAGGGTCCGTGAGCCAGTGCGGATAGAAAACGGCGAAGAGTTGAAATGAAATATTATGGACCATATCGCAAATTATAAAAATGTTTAATTGACCATTCTTTTGTGCTTTTGGCGCGCAGAATCTCGTGGGCCTTAAGATTATGAGCCTAGAAAAGTTATTTTATCCAAATATGTCACTAATTTTGTGACTAAAATGAATATCTGGTTTTATAACATATCTTATTGTCTTTTAGATTTATTTTACATGAATGGATGATCTTCATTTATATCATGCAATTGTTTTTTTTTTTGTCATTTTATTAACCTAAGTTGAATATTTGAACAATGCAAGATTAATGATCCATGTTTCTGATCAAGCGTATTTTTTCAATAAACTTGGGTCAAAATCGATCGTTAACCACTGATAATAAAGGGTTTGACCAAAAGTCAGTCACGGTCAAGGAGTCTCAATCAAGGGGATTGAATCGATCCGATCGTAAAATATTCACCAATGATCAGACCGAAGTAAACATGGGACATTTTATGTGTCGGATAAAACAATTCAAACTTTCTTCTTGATTTTAATAATTTATAATTAATTTATATATTCTACGTATAAATATTAAACATGTTTAACAAAAAAATATTTTATATTTATGTTGTAACATAAATATGATATTGTCCTTATAAATAATACTAAAGATGAGTTACAATTACAAGTTAAATAGTATAATTATGTGTTTATTAGTTGAAAATACTTATCAATTTGGCTAGACATTTTAAGTTTGACGTTGAACCAATTTAAAGTATTAATAAATAATACACAAATAAATTAAGTGGCTTTTATATAATATAAATATCAACTGTAGTTAATTTTGCCCAACCTCCATTTTTTTGTATAAATTAAGTGGCTTATGCTTCTTTTTTTTCTCCTCTTCCTTCTCATCTAATTATTTTAGAATTTGTTAGCCCATCTAAACTCCTAAGGAGGCTTCTCCAACAAATCTAGTGTTTGACCAACATACCTTATCTTTTAAAACTGAAAATATATGAAGAATGCTTTTGTTTGATTAACCTTGATGATTAATATAATTTATTAGACCTAAAGTCTTACAGTCGAACTTTTGTTTTACTAATTAAAAACTAATCTGTGAATTATCATGCTGGTAAAACAGGATTTGTTGCTATAAAGTGTACCTCCGTGGAATTTTGTTTGCTCGTAGAATACTTTTGACTAAGGAAACAAAACTATAGTATCAGAGAATGGTATACTTTAGAGGCGAAGTAAAAGACCAAAAGAAATACTTTCCTAAAAGAAATTGTCTAACCAAATGCATGCTTAGAACCAGAAAAGAACTTAGGAAACATAAAATAAAAAGAATAAAATAATTAAAAAGAAAAATTATGAGAAGGCAAAAGTTAAAAGTATCGTTCCCTCAAGTGCTTTTGGATGATTATATGTACATTAACAATATCTAAAAAATATTAAACTTTATTATTATCCAATATCCTACGGAGACTTCCAAAAATGTAAACTACATTGCTATTGTCAGCCTTCCAGCAAATACCCTCTTCAACAATAGATACAACATAAACTGGATACTAACTAGAGTAATGCTATGCGTACATTTGCGGCCTCTCAATGGCACCTCGATGATTTCTGCTATTATTAAATGAGTAGTGATTGGGGCTCTCATAAATAGGGGCGTATGCAGTATGCACATATCACGCATCGCATTATTCTACTAACTATGACATACTTGATCAACAGTTCCCGGTCCGATTGTTATTGTGCGTGTACAGTTGCGTACCGCCCCTCACACGCATTTAATAATGACACCTCGATTTCAGCCATTATTAAATGCGGGCAGTAACGTACGCATAGAATTACACTTAAAACAAGTGCAATACCAAAATCGTCTGGCTTGTCCTGTAATTTATAAAGGTAATAAATGTGTATGATTTGATGCTCATTAAAATAATGCTAGGCGTACAATCAGAGATTTATAAAGTAAAACCCTAAAATCAGAAAACGAAAGTTGGTAATCGGGATAGGGAAATACAAGCGGCTTCTCTTGTCTTCCCTCCCTACACTCAGCCCTTTCCAAAACCCCGATTCACCCTCTTTAAAACCCCGATTTACCCTTTCTAAAACCCCGATTCACCCTTTCTAAAGCTCTAATTCGGATTCCTCTGTGCGCGCGATGGATCCCTGGAACCCGCTGTGGTCAGGAGAGGAGGGGAAAAAGGTTTCGCCGGAGTTGAATGTGGCTATGTCGGGTTTTGGTACTCCGATAATTCCAGGAACTGCTGAAGATTTTGATCAAACTTTTGGTCCGGATCCGGGATATGGGCGAGCTGCGGTTTCATTTACTGATGTTGCTTACATTCCTGGGGATCCTACTGGCACCGCAAATCTTGTCCAGGCAAATCTGTCACCGCACTGTGGCTCCGGCGACAGTACTACGAATATTCCGAGAAATTCTACTCAAGATATTTGTGCGGATCCGTGATATACGTCAGTTTTTACTTCAGCTGCGGGTTCTTCTCCTAATGTGAATCCTACTGTCACTGCAAATCTTGACCAACAATTTAGTGGCGGCAGCAGTGGTGGCAGCAGTGGCGGCAACCCAACTATAGAAGATCTGTTTCTTCTGATGCAAAGGATGAAGTTTTCTCACCTTGAAAAGATTCATGAACTAAGCCAAAGTGAACGCAAGAAGTTTTATGAGAAGCTGTTAAAAGAACGAACTGCTCTACAGGATAGTATGGATGATATCGATAGGGACTTAGTTTATCCGCTAGCTGATGATTTGGCTAAACATATATAGTGTAGTTTGTTTTTATATTTTAGTTTATCTGCTAGCTAGCTGATGATATGGCTAAACATATATAGTGTAGTTTGTTTTTATATTTTAGTTTTTCCGCTAGCTGATGATTTGGCTAAACATATATAGTGTAGTTTGTTTTTATATTTGGACCCATTTTGTGAATGCTATGTCATTTAGCTATCCAGGGAGGGAAATTTATGTTCCAGTAATACAGTGCCTGTAGGACTGTACTTTACTGAAGTTTTTATGAAATACAATGAAGCTTTTTTCTGATCCCTAGTTTGTGACTGAAGTTGTTATGAAATACAGCGCCTAGGTTGTTATGGTATACGATAAAGCTTCACAACTAACTCAAGAGTTATGTTTTATAGGAATGGGTGATTAGATTTTACTTTTTAATTTTGTTATCGTAGTATTTCGTTTTTTATGTTAGTTATTTGGACCTTTTATTTTGTTGGTATTAATGTTGTAACAAACTGTGCATGTATTCTACTTGAGTACTGCAATAAGTAGTGACACTTCCGATTGAATGAGATCTCAAGGTATTTTCAGATTACTCTCTGTATCAAGTTTAATAATGTCAGGATAGATTTCTATATTGTCTTTCAAGATGTTTAAATGGTTCTTCTTATGGATGTTTCCTCAAACAGAACAAACCAGGGCAGTTGGATCAGCCATGGCTGGGTTTCAGCTTGGAAGTGCAATAGGACTTTCCCTGTCTCCTATAATCAAGTCACAAGCTGGAGTATTTGGTCCATTTGTAATATTTGGAAGCACCTCAAGGAGTGCCCGTGAGACCAAATCAATGAAAGCCAACTTCCTCAAAAACTCAAAAAATAAAAAAATCGGTTATATAAATTCGAGGAATGCCATCAAGATAATATTTACCAAACTTAGCGTTACCAATTCTCAATAGAAATCATTCTAACCTTTGATGCAGTACGCTAAATGTACTGTCCTGGGGTGCAACGGTACCCACAAGCCATGGCGTCCAGCCACCGTACAGTCTCCCCCATTGAATTTAATAACATATAGAAAAAGTGAACCAGATTGAAAAAAAATTGCCTCTAGGAAAACAAGTACAGGGTAGGATACCTTAGAAACAAGAAGCTGATTTGTCACATCAAGTACTCCTAGTTTGGCAATTGCTTCGAAAAGAAAATCCCACGGACGACGAAGAGTTAGGGGTATTTCGAAGTTGCTCACAAAACTTCAGATTGACCGCATATCTAATCTCCAAAGATCTAAAACATTGATGCAATTTGAGAGCAACTATGATCTAATACAAATAGAGGGCCTAGATAACCAACATCCCATTGTAAGTTTTAAAAAAGTAAAATTTATACGGGCCTATTTCCTAGCAACCATATCACAGAATTTCTGTCGAAGTCGTATACGCTCCAGATGGTACACAAGTACATCTTTATAGATAGTTGCAAATTCAACACCCGGTAGGCTACGGAGTCCTCTTTCAGTCTCAGCCATCGACCCGGAGTCTAGAAAATCGATTTCCTTCATTAGACGAAAAATTTCTTCCTCATAATATTCTCGAGTTAGTTTCCTTGATGATTCTCCAGCATTAGGGGCTTCTGACGCCGAGGGCAGGGCACCGGTCAGGGGAGAAAAATTGTCTTCCTTCGTTAGGCGAAAAGCTTGTTCCTCGTTATCTTGTCGGGCTCGTTTCCTTGGTGATTCTCCAGACTTTGGTGCTCCTGACGCAGAGGGCGGACGGGCCGGATCTACCAGCGGAATATTCACAGGATTTTTATCATTGTGCGCCATTTCAGGTTTGCGCGCCAAGAGCCAGGAAGACAAAAACAAAGATAAGAATCGAAGAGAGAAGACACGGAATCGAAGAGAGAAGACACGGAATCGAAGAGAGAAGACACGGAATCGAAGAGAGAAGAGAAGAGAGGAGAGGAGAGAGACGGTGTAGACCTAGGAGGTAGTTTAAGCGATCGTCGGAGATGCGAGGCGCGGTGGCTCGTTCCGTCCACAAATTCGTAAGCAAGCGCTGTGCGATATTCCTTTCTGGGGCTTAGCGTTTTTGACGGACCGTTCGATCTAATGCTTTTCTCCTTCGTCAATCGGGGCTGTGTGGTTGTCCCCGATTTGTCTGACTCGAGTGTCGACAGTTTCGCCTGCGAGTCGAATGTGAGGGGCAGCTCAGAGTAATTAAAAGCACTTTTGTGCAACTCCACTTCGTTTTTATGATGCTCTATTCTAGTCTCTACTCCCCCCGGCATCCGGCATCATGATTTTATCTTTATTATTTCAAAAATTTAATTTCACAAGATGTTTTGTGTGGGATAAAAATAATTCAACTTTATTATTATTTTTAATAAAAATAATTCAAAATTTTTATGCTTTTATTGTATAAAAATTATAACATAAATATGATACTATTACAATCAATATTACTAAGGAAGAGTTCCAATTAAAAGTTAAATAGTGAAATTTGGTATTTATTAGTTGAAAATCGAGTGTAATTAGTTTTTGTCCAACCTTCTTTGCCCTGTATATTTGCACTTCTCCAATTTCTTTTATTTGGAAGGGTTCCCTACTAACTATTCTCACAAAGGAATGTAACAGGTAAGGCTGAGTCAACACTTTGGTTGACAATTTTTTCTGTTTATTTCTTTTATTTTATGAACTTATTATTATATTTAGTTGGATAGGCAAAAGATAATTCACTCTTTTTTAGAAATTAAAAAACATGTATATATTTTAATATATTGATGGTTGAGGTTAATGTAAGATTTTTAATTTTTAGTTGATCCAAATGAAGATATCAAATTCGTTATATTCTTTTATTTTGTGAATGAAAGATGAGAGATTTTTTTTTTTAATTTCTTGTTGAAGAAGAATACTACAAAAAATAAGAATGAATGAAAAACACTAATTAGGTTTAGAGATCGTTTCTATTCCATAGATATTTTCTGATTTTCTTGGTAGCTCCAATAGGATTACTATTGAATGAAAAATTACTATATTTCTCTTCTCTTACCTGAGGGATAATCAGGTAAAGCGGATTAGGAACAACCATTCTGTTTGAAAAATGTTATGCACCCGGTGCACACGCCATGACGTCGAGCATTAGACCCACCATGTCTATTCCAATCAGACTTAAACAAGTGAGGATCCACGTCACGCTGTGATCTAGCGATTAGTATTATTTTTTCTGTTTTTGTGTTTTGTATTAACTGAACACCCAGAAACTGGTAAACAATAATCGGAAATTAATTTTTTTTTATTTCAATTTCTTTCAATTTAATAATTGGCACCAAATAATAAAACTCGTAATCAGGTAAAAGTTAAAACACACAACAGGTACTCGTCCTCTTTGGCAGTCCATGGAAGAGATAAAGTCAGATTTATCTTCCTCCCTAAACCCTAAAGCTTATCTAAATTGTCAATTAGGCTCATCACAATGCAAACCCTCAAAGTAAAATGTGGAAGTAAATATATCATTTTTCTTCTTCAAATGACTTTCGTTTATCAGACTCTTAAGCATTAAATGCGAGTTTTTGTCTCCTCAAAAATACCTTGTAGACATATTAACTAGTAAGAGATAACAACTAACGAGTTTCTGGTACTTGTCACCGGGGTTACAAATATGTTCTCATTGATATTGATCAGACGGTTCTTGAATATTTACCATGGAATTAAACTCAATTTACAAAATTACCATTAATCTGTAGTAAAAGAAATTATTGACAATCCATCAATTTGACTTTTTTAATCTAATAAAAAACCCTCGCTAAAATTATAAATAAAGTATAAAAAAATCAAGGTTATGTTTAGCCAAGTATAGCAAAGATTTCTCAAAAATGAGTGACAGGTAACCGTTTTAAATGGAGGAAAGAAAAATAAATAAATTAAAAAAAAAGTCTTGAAATTATAACAAGTGAAACTTATTTTTTCCATGTTACTTGCTACTATATTGATAACCCGAAATTTCAATCACATTATAATGGGTAGATGAGATTACGTTTAACTAGGACATTAGTACTACCATCTAAAGGTCAGAATCTGCCCCTCAAGTGCAGTCACACCTTTGTTCCCATTTTCCAGGTCATGGCTTCTCTTCAGCTGCTTCTAGAGGGTCTCATAAATCATCAACTTGTACGGGAGGACCAGTGACGTGTCAACAGTAGTTTCTATGTAACAAATCAACAATTCCATCGACACCCCCCAAGGGATGGAAAATTCAACTCATTCTCATACCAGGTGATTTTTTATCGTATCAACATGATACCCGCCATGATAAGTGTTGGAAGCACACACGAACTGCAAAGAATTCCTGCTTAGTTATACCCGAATCAGACCCACACTAGAGCACCACATGTTATACTATAGCAGTAAATACAGTACAACATAAGAGATGAGTCAGAGAGAAAGCATGGCTAGTTCTATAGGAAGGAGATTCTATTGCAGCCACAACAACTGCTTCATCTGGAGGGAGGGACAGAGCAGGTGGAAGACGACTTTGCCTATGTCTGTCAAGCATAAAGATATACAAACAACCAGAAAAATATAAGCGGAAATAGAATTTTGAGCTTTGCTTTTGTACAGAGTGGTTTGGACAACTTGTTCTAGCAGATGTATTGGGATAGACTGAAGAGAAAATCGAAGTACACTCCGCATGGGATACTCACTTGAAGCCTACTCACAACGACCCAGATGGGGCTGGTCATCAGTACAATCACACCCCTATGCAAAAGGAAAAAACCAAACTCGTGAGCGAAAAGTTAGGCAGCAAGGTTAGCCATCATAAGAGGGTTGCTTGACAAAACAAATAAGAGTTGAGTTCCAATTTCAAATTCATACTAATTTCAGTTGATTACGCATAGTAAAGATGCTGCTATACATAATTATGGTACATCTAGTCAGACCCAAGGAAGAGGGCCAATAAATGTAGAGCCAGAAGGCCTAGTTATTTCATGCTGATTAATATTGTTGTATCAGCTTGAAAGAAGCTTTTTGAACAAACACTAGGGATTTTGATTGAGGTGTCTTAACTCCATTGTTTTTTTTGAAACAGTGAAAATGCTCTTTTATTGCTTTTCAAAGATCAAAAGAATGGTTTACATCTGGTTTACAAAGCTTGCAAAGCTAGAACAACATTTCAAAACTTTGAGATCAGAAAATAAAATGGAGTACACTTTATATTAGAGGGAAGCTGCTGTCGTAGACAAGTACTGGTCTATTTACGCCTTCTTTTGCCAATTGATCAACAAGAGAATTTGCTGAGCGGGGTATAACCTTCCATATGATATTCCATCTCTTGCTTATTTCTGAAATTTCATCAAAAATATATTTGAGCCTCCAAGGAATGTTTATGGTGTGAGTTGCCCAACCAATGGTCAATGTGGAGTCCCCCTCAATTATAATAGGAGTGCTGCTAAAGGCAGACACACTTCTGATCCCCTCGAGTAAACCCGTTGCTTCAGCTTCATTGGAGGTTGCTATCCCGTGTGGACCTGAATAGGTGTGAATAATTTGTCCATTACTTCCTCTTATCACTCCTCCAAACCCTGCTAGACCAGGATTGCCCTTAGAAGACCCATCAAAATTTATTTTTATCCATCCAACTGGTGGGGGTGACCACTCAATCATAACTGGTGGTTTATGGTACTTGAAGTAGATGATCTTATGCCAGAATTTCCTTAGAACAACAGCAGGTACAGGTGGCATGCCTTTAACCGTGGAAGCCCATAAGAAAATATTTTGCATAGCTTTGACAATGAGCCCTCCGATGGAAAAGGAGGTATTGTTGAAAGTTCTGTTGTTTCTCTCTAGCCAAATGGTCCATGGTATTGCTGCAATGGATGCCATCTATAAGGTCTTTCCCACCTTGGGGAAAAGGCATGCTGAGGTCGATTGAAGAATTTTTGCATAAGTTTTCGGGATAGTGTAGGAGACCCCAAATTTAAACAAAATAGCAACCCAAATTATTCTACTGAATTTACAGTGCAATAACATGTGATTGATCGTTTCTTCTTCTTGTGCATAGAATTTGCATAAAGAATTAATCACAATCTGACCCCTCTTTGCTAATTCATCACATGTAAGTATGCTGTCATGGGCAGCAGCCCATAAAAATTGTTTTACTCTTGCTGTAAAAGGGAGTCTCCAAACTAGATTAGACGGATGGTCAGTGGGGGATGAGAGTATCTCAGATTTCAGTTTGTAATAGGAGGCAACTGTGTAGAGACCAGATGAAGATGGACTCCACACAATCTCATCCTTCCCAACTCCAGCTATGTATTTTGATCTCAGCAAACTCAATAAGGTTGTAGATTCTGATATCTGAGAACTCGTTAATCTTCTTCTTAGGCCTAAATTCCATGTATTGTTCTCTTAATTTTTCAAATAGTAAATTTTTGCATGCTTACTTCTTGTTGCTGAATAGATTCCTGGGTATTCATCTTTAAGAGGAAGAGAGCCTAGCCAACAATCTTCCCAAAAGAGGACGTTTGATCCATCTCTGATATGAAATCTTAATTGCTGCTCAAAAAGCGGTTTCTCTTTTAGAATGGCTTTCCACCAGGGTGAAAAGTTGGGACTAGGTCCTTTGGGGAGTCAATCATGTGATCCAGCTCCATACTCGGATTCCACTAGCTTTCTCCACAAAGCATTTTTTTCAGTGGCGTACCTCCATAGCCATTTTGCCAACATAGCTGAGTTTATTTCATTGAGTCTTCTAATACCAAGCCCACCGGCTTCATTTTGCCACCTCATAGAAATTTTCTTTGTAAGGCCTCTAACCTTTTTGACACTGACTTTGGGCAATGGAGAAGAGATAGGAAATAGTTTGGTATTCCCGCTAAGGTTGATTTAGTGACCCCGCTTGGGATAGTAGTTGTCCTTTCCAAGTGCTTTGACACCTTTCAATGATAAATGATAGGATACCATAGTAATCTCGAACTTCCGCCAATTTGAAGGGGGAGACCAAGATAGGGGGAAGATAAAGTGAGTATTGTACATCCCAACATTACCTTTATTACCTCTTGGTCAATTTCTTCAATATTAATTGGTAGGATTCTAGATTTACCCCAATTAATATATTTCAAAAAGCCTCAACAATGCTTTAATCGGAATGATCTGATTATGGGAACCTATAATTGTGTCATCAGCAAATTGTAGAAATGGTATTTGCATATGCTTTACTTTGAAACCCGAGATCCATCCTCGCTCTTGACTTTTATACGTTTTTAACTCCATTGTGACTCACTAGAACATCTGAGGAATCAGTTGTTTAATACATAGGTATACGGAGTGAACAGAGTACCCTGCTTACGCGGCTACAATCACTAACTGATCCGTCCCCAATTCCTTTTCTATTAAAAACACCTCCAGATTCCCACAATGCCCATCTTCAATCATAGACTTCTTGGACCTGCAAATAATGTTTTCTTTAGCTATAAAACAAACGAAAACCATACTAAAGTATGGCATTTTTAACTCTAAATGAGAATTTTAATTATCAGCTGACATAAGATAGCAGGAGACACAGTACAGCTCAAGAGATGGTTTTTAGGGAAAGGACTAACAGCATCGGTAGTTCTATAGAAAGGAGATTCTATTGCAGCCATAGAAATTGCTTCATCTGGAGAGAGGGAGAGAGCAGGTGGAAGTTGAGGTTTCCTCGACGCATGTGTACGACTGTCTAAGAGCATCAATACCATAGCAACCAGAGAGAATAGACAGAAGTAAAGCTTTGAGCTTTGCCTTTTGCAAAGGATCCTTTGGACAAATGAGCTTAAGTGGATGGATAGGGATAGTGGAGAGCACAGTACCTCTGCATGGGATACTTACACTCTAGTCACAACCCAGACGGGGTTAGTATAATAACAAAAATATTTCATGAGTGAAAAGTTAAGCTGCAAGGTTAGCCATCATATTAACAATTAAGAACTCATCCTAACAATTAAGAATCGTCCTAACAAAAGGTAATGTAAATTCGAGGAACGCCATCATGGTATTTCCAAGCAAACTTGTTGTTGACCTTACTAGTCTCAATCAAAATCATCCTAACATTTAATATAGTATACTAAATGCACTATACTAGGATACAACAGTACCCACAAGCCATGGCCTCCAACCACCATACAGTCTCCCCCATTATTCCTCTTGCTTGACGACCTGCTCCATACGACTTGACCAAATTAAGGACCCAAAAATTCATAATGAATCCAAACTGAAGAATCTCAAAAATGTAAGTAGTAAAAGTTTACATAAAGGAAAAAACCTGACACGTCTGTCCAATTGTTCCCAGCAGAAATTGTTGAACTTAATAACATATAGAAAAGGTGAAACAGATTGGAAAACAATTGCTTCCAGCAAAATATAGGGTAAGATACCATATAAACAAGAAGCGGAAGACACCTTAGAAACAAGAAACGGATTGCTGACCGCAGATGCTCCTAGTTTAGCAATTGCTTCGAGAAGAAAAACCCATGGACAGCGATGAACAGAAATGTGAAGAGTTAAGGGTACCATGAAGTTGCTAACAAAACTCCAGATTGAAAAAAAAAATGAAGAAATAACTAAAAAATCTAGCCATAAGCAAGTTAAGGGGAAAAAATCACAAGCATATTCAACAAACCCATAAGTTCAATATGTATAAGTAGTGGTTAGAGATGAACATCAGTGCACCACAACATTAGTATCACCCTTGATCGTATATCTATTCTCCAAAATATAAAACATTGATGCAAGCAATTTGAAAGCAAATAGAGCACCTAGATAACCAACATCTTAAAACCAAATACATTCAAAACTAACAGTAGAATCTAAACGACCCAACTCTTAATAATCGTAGTCCTAACTTTCAGTCGAAGTTGTACAAGCTCCAGATTGTGCACAAATAAATCTTCATAGATTGTAAAAAGTTGATCATCCTTTAGGTCACGGAGTGCTTCTCTAGCCGGCGACTCGGAGTTTGAAACTTTGAGTATCTTCATTAGACGAAAAACTTCTTCCTCAATGTCGTCTCGAGCTTGTTTCCATAATGGTTTTCCAGGCAGGGAACCAGCCAGGGGAGAAATATCACCATCGTTCCCCAATACGATAGCCTTCATTAGACGAAAAGCTCGTTTCTCTAAGGGTCGCTTCCTTGACGATTCTCCAGCATATAAGGCTTCTGACGCAGAGGGCAGGGTACCAGCCCTGGGACTGGCCAGATTTACGGGCCCATTCCAAGCAGCCATGAAACAAAATTTCTGTCGAAGTCGTATAAGCTCCAGATGGTGCCTTAGTACATCTTCATAGATACTTAAAAGTTGATCCTCCTTTAGGCTATAGAATCCTCTCGCTACGGTCTTGGGGTTTAAAAAATTGACTTCCTTCATCATAAAAAAAAAATCTTCCTGAAATCGTTTTCTTGGCGACTTTCCAGCGTTTGGGGCTTCTGACGCAGACGGTAGGGTACAAGCCACGAGAGGAGGGACACTCGCTCTGGGACTGGCCCGATTTACGTACCAATTCCTAGTGGCCATGATAAGGAATTTCTGTCGAAGTCGTGTAAGCTCCAGATAGCGCACAAATAAATCTTCATAGACAGTTAAAATTTGACCGAACGTTAGGCTACGAAGTCTCTCTATAGCGGTCGACTTGTTATAAAAATTGACTTCCTTCATTAGACATAAAACTTCTTCCTCGTATTGTTCTGGAGCTTCTTTTATCACCGGATTTTCATCACTCTGCGCCATTTCAGGTTTGCGCGTGTAGAGCAAGGAAGACGAAAACAAAGAAGGCCGTAGCGGAAAGAGATCAAGAGATGCAAAGAGAGGAGAAAGGATCGAAGACAAGAGAGTCTGTGTAGACCTCGGAGGAATTTAAGCGATCGTCGTAGAGGCGAGGAGCGGCAGCCTCGACGTTTTGAAGGACGAGAGGAGTAGAGTGGAGCCGTTCGATCTAACGCGCTAAAAAGCGATGCACAAAAACACCTTAACTTGCAGAAGTTTCTTAATTTGTTTTGTAATCCATTACCATGATGGGCTTGTGTTATCTTCTCTCGATCGATTAGAACTAACTCCGATTTTTGGAACCGAGAGCCGGAGTCTTTGAGTTATAATTGGATTCTGATCTGACATTGGTACAATGGTGCGTGCGAAATAAATTTTTTTATGGAAGATTAAATCTACATTTTTTTTGTAAATGAGATTAAATCTACATTACCAATTACCATCCTCCTTTCAAAATGGTCTTCAAAAAATTTTCCATGTTGTCTGTAGGATTAAACTCTCTATATTCCTGATTAGATTTTCTTATACAACTAGTACTATGTGAATCTATAGAATATTCAAAATTTCAAATAGTGGAAAGTCGCCCTAAGGTTCCCCCATGACTAAAGTCCACTCACACGTTACCGAAGAATCTCAATTCTTGGGTAGCGAGTAGCAATATATATTAAATATATCGTGGAAGCCAGGGCCACTGGGGCCTCATCCACATTGGATATCGTGGAAGCATTAGCATTAAATATATATTAACTTTAATTAAATTATTGAATACTTCCCTCTACATAAAAAAACCAGGGACCCACCTTGTCCAAAAAGTGCTCTATTATATTATTATCCCACGTGGCCGTGATATGTGCAATAATGTTAACCTTGTTTTATAATTCATGGAAAGTAACTCGTAACCTTGTAAAATAATTGATACATTCAGTATACCAATTATATCATGGTTCTTTTGTCAATGGATTATATCCATAATCTCACAAGACATTTTTGTTCTCTTATCCTCCATGAATACTTATAAGAGTGTGACACTTGCCTTTTAAATTTTTGATTAATTCAAAGGGGCATTCGTAAAAAGTTAAACAAAAATTGACCTAGGCATAATTTTATCCGTTCAACACATTATTGATCATTAATGAAATTAATACAAAATAAAAATTCTAATATAAAAAGTTAAACAAAAATTTTAATTGTTTAATGTTTTACCTAAAACAATAATAAAAATGAAGTGTTATCTGTTTTACATGTTTACTAGTTTAAGCATATCTCCCTAAATGTATTACATGTTAGGGTATGTGAAAAGAAAATCAATGCACCCTTGAGAGATTTATTGCTGATTTTCTTTGCTTTTAAATTGCTAATAAATAATAAATAACCACATTTTTTATTTCATTTGGAGTAATCATTTTTTAATCTGGTTGTTAAAACTTTATGGTACATTAACATTAATTAATTTTTTTAGAGTACATTTGTTGTCTAAAATTTTTGAATTTCATTGAAGAATTACACTTACCAACAAAATAAAGTGCCATGGGCCCATGAGAATTTACCATTACTTCAAGTAATCTTGTTAGAGATTAGTCCTATATATAGTTCAGGGCAAAGAAAAAATCTGGGTTTATTAATGGGAAACAGATTTCTTAATTTTGGCTAGTCATTTAAGGGTAGACTTTTTTACTCAAAATTAAATAGTATCTCAGTCATCACTCATACATGGGTATAGTATTACTCTTTGCGCATGGCTAAAGCTATGCCCACCCTTGAGGGTGCACATTTGGTCCACCCCTCTAGGTGCTGACACTTTGTTA
Source organism: Aristolochia contorta (assembly GCA_022405105.1). NCBI lineage: Eukaryota > Viridiplantae > Streptophyta > Magnoliopsida > Piperales > Aristolochiaceae > Aristolochia > Aristolochia contorta. The sequence continues at coordinate 1,211,963 of CM039667.1, read as the reverse complement.
TTGATTTCGAATCCAAAAATCTAGACGCCACCTATGCACACCACATGAGGGGTGGACAAAATGCTCAAGAGTTCGTATAACGTTACTCTTCGCCCATATAATCAAAAGAGATCTGTATGTAAGGGGGAGTTTTAGATATCAGGTATACATACAACGGCTAGTAATTTTGGGATAGACTTCAAACCTAATTTTATAAATTTGTTAATTATTAACTTTAGATGTTTAAGTTATATTTATTATCTCTTATGGAATTTTTTTTTTCAAATTTTCTACTTAGAGTGAAAAAAATTCCAAGGATATTCTTCAATAAACGAATTGAATTAATGCTAACTAGTGGGATGGAACTGAATTAAAGAGGGAAGCAGATTTCTAAAACCCAAACCTGATATTTCTTTTTTTTCACATCAAAGAAAGTGCTTTCTCACTAAGGATTTCCGTTACCATTATAAGACGAGATGGAATGGACAAGCAAAGCAAGAATTGAGATCCATCAAACATTAATATGAGGTGGTCCGTTAATTTCTCAAGCTGCAAACGCTCCTTGGAGCCACAGAAATCGATTTCCGCTATAATGAGGGCAATAAGCGTATGAGGAAAGGGTGGACGCATCATTGCAGTCCAGCTAATCCCACTGTTTGTTGCTTACGACATTAAAAAGCCTTCGGTCCAGTGAGAAAAGCTATTTTATGGCCGCCACTAATGAGACAAAAGTAGCTTGTGGCTTTTTTTTTTTTTTTTTTTTTTTTTTTTTTTTTGCGATAACAGACTTTTCTCTTTCTCTTTGCCTTTTACAAATTAGAATTCTCTTTCTTTAATATTATATTAGAAAATAACTAACGATAGACAGGTGGTCTTATTTTCATATTAGATGACATTTTGTGGGAGTGCATATAAGCTTTATGGAGTGAAATTTTCATATGTCATCGACATTGAACGAATCAAAGACTATATATAAGCTCTCATATTTATCTTGTTAATAATTTCTTTCTAATCTTTTACACTACTCATAATGGATCTTAGTACATGTTTTCTCATGTTAGAGCTTAAAATGTTTTACTGGTTTCATACTTTTACTAGAATTTTTCTGATTTATTTTCCAAAAAGATGTCGGTCTTTTGAAATTAGTTATTAGATAAAATATCCAAATAGCTGATCGGACGGTGACGGTGTCAGAAATTGAAACAGTCCGTCGTCATTTGTGGGAAAGTTTTGACTTAGATTTCACGCCTTATTGCCGTTAAGCTTGTCTGGAAAACAGATTCTACGTGTAGGAAATTTGGTTAGAATATATGTATATATTCGTCTCTGGAATCCGTTGGATTGCGAGCATTTTCGTTCCATGATTTCTCTGTTGGTGTTGGTTTGTTTTTCATTTCCCATTTTTTGTTCGACGGTGACGCTTTTATAGCTCGTATTCCGGAAAACGCGAAAGGAAGAAAGGCACCTCCATTGTTCCTTGTCTTCACGGGTAGCGATCTTCATCGTCTTTCCTTTCTCTCTTTCTCTCTCCTCTCGGCCGTTCAGGAATGTAGATTTGAAGACGAGGGAAGGGGGGAGGAAAAGTTGGGGATGTTTGGTTGGAGGTAGGAGGAGGAAGAGGGAAAACATTGAGACAGGATTATAGGTTTTCGAATATTTATTTGTTCTTGGTTTATGAATGGAATTGGATAGCATTGAGTGCATCACATCTTCTGATGGGATCCAAGAAGAAGACACACGCCCCCACCAGTTTTCGAAGCCTCATACGAATACGGTTCCGCCGGCAACCTCTCCGGCAACGAGCGTCCATGAGCTGCTTGAATGCCCTGTGTGCACCAATTCAATGTATCCCCCGATCCATCAGGTCGGTTTTGCTTTTTCTCCTTTTCCTTTAAACCGTTTTTATGCATTTTGTGGTTTCTCGGCCCGAGTTGATTTTTTTATTAAATGGGGGTTTTCTGTCCATGGGCTTTAATCTTTCTATTATTAGTCATCTTTGCTTTCATTTTTTCTCTTGGATTTTTCCCAATTGGAATGAAATAGTGTTGAAGGCGGTATTATCTGAGATGGTCTCCTTTTTCTTTGGTTTTGGGATTCTCTGAGGAGTTTGGTGAAGGTTGCTACTGCCATCTTTCGACATAATTGAGGTTCAACTATGGGAAACTTTCGGTAGTTGTGTTTTATTCAGCTTTCTTCATTTCGAAATTTACGCTCTTGTCTTGGTTGATTTATTTTCTGTTTCTCGTTAGTTATTTGAAAAATAATAGACAAATGTTAAATGTGTTCCGGTAGAGCCCTTGATCTGGAAGCTCCTTAGGTTTTTTTTTCTCTTGAAAGGATTGAGGGGAAATAGAAATGACAGCTGAAAGATTTGGTTTTATATATATTCATCCAAGGAGCAGTGAGACGCTTCTGTTGATGAGGTGTAACCTTTCTGGTAATATGGATGGAACCGATGTGGCACTTGCAACATATGGAGACTGTTGAAAAATATTCAGCTGAGGAATATCTAGCAAATGGGCTTCGAATAAATCATGTGCTGGTTCTGGAAGATTCACTTGTTGACCATGTTCTGTAAATGATTTGTTTACAAATGAATTAACTTTGTTTTGGAACCTTGAATGTAGTGGGGAGCAACTTCAACTTGAATTTTATCCTGAGGTTAGCTCTTTTCTTCTGAATTCTAACTGCTAAAGAGTTGGTAATACAGAAAATCCGAGATGAACAGAAAGCATGTTGAGAATGAGTTTTCTTTCATATATTCCCTTTGTACTTTTTCTTCATTGTTTTATTGTGTTCTAGAACTACACAATTAAGTTCCAGTTTGTTATTTTGATTTGATTTTCTATGAAATTTCTTCATTATTATACTTGAAAGCCATTTAGTTATACTTTTCTTAGTGAATGCCCTCCACAACGTTCCCGTGGACTGTAGATAGACTCATTGAAGAGTCAATAGAGATTATTTCAAGAAAACTTCTTTTTTTGTTTTAGTTATTGTTTTTTTTTTGAAATAGTGTGCTTGCATAAAGCCCCTGCCTTATGCCTCTGTGGAGACTTGAACTCAAGACCTCCCACTACAAATTCCCCGTGTGACCAGTGAGTTATTACTCAAGTTAACTTCAAGGAAACTTCTTGATGAAGCTCCAGAAAGAAACTTGATCTTTAAGTCCTGTTAGAATAATAATTTTATTGAGGATGTAGTTTAATGATATTGAAAGGATCTTCCAGGTAGTTTGTGCCACTGGTAAGAGTGGAAAGTAGTTGGAGAGAAAACACCTGGTGTTGAAGCTATATTTCGATTCATCCTCTTCTTGTTTGCATAATTGGATGTTGAACCCCCCTACTTGTGAAGGGAAAACTACAGAGCGCGTCCCCGCTTGCTCAAGCCCACGTCCGCTTCTGGGCATGTGCGCTTAGCCTGCAGGCACTGCAGCTGCAGAGAGCAACGAAAGCCAGCGAGCGAAGTGAGCCAGAAAGCTTCGGTGTTTTACAAAGAAAAACTAATTTTCGTCAAGTAGTGGCCACACAGGGGTTCCAGTGTGAGGTATTGGGTTCATGTCTCACTTAGATATGGAGTCCAGCCTTGAGGGAGAAAAGCTATATCGTACCATAAAATTATCTTGGCAAAGTAGTAGATAATGTTTATTTTTAGGAAAGAAAAGGCAAGATAATCTATCATCTTTTTTATATTGAAAAGCAGAATAAAATAGGATAAGTATGATAATGAATTAAGCCTAAAAACTATTGGATTTGTGTCTCTTTGCATGTTAATATTTTGTAATTTTTGTTCTTTGCTGATATCTGAAAAAAATAGGAGATGACGAAGAGTTGACTTGGTGGGTTATTTTTAGCCTTTTTGGAAATAATGGAATGACGTTGAACCGTAGAAGTGTGGATTGCACTTACTGAAACCATCAAAATGGAGTGGATTGAGATACCTAATGAGGTCTGGTTTGGATTCACCAAATGTTTTGTGGGATTGTTGGAACTGGAAATAATAGAAGTTGGTTTTAGACTGTCATATTATTCATGATCAGGTGGGTCTCCTTCATAATTAGAGTCTACATACTTGTCAAAGTCTCAGGTTTAGCTTCTGGAATGTGATTGTCCTTTTTGTTCAGTACATGCATGTGTTGTCACTTGTTTTTTTTCTTCATCATTGTGCATCAACTCATGAACTCTTGTGTTCTAATTTATCTACCTTGCTTTTGTATTTGTTTGATATTTTAGAGGGTGTGAGGCTCTTTTTGCACGCATTCCATCATTTATGTATACCTGGATTTGCTAAGGATGATGATATTTGTTGCAGTGTCACAATGGGCACACACTCTGCTCAACCTGTAAGACAAGGGTTCATAATAGATGCCCCACTTGTAGGCAAGAGCTTGGGGACATCCGGTGCTTAGCTTTGGAAAAAGTAGCTGAGTCACTTGAACTCCCTTGCAAATATTGCTCGTTAGGCTGTCCAGAGATCTTCCCTTACTACAGCAAGCTTAAACATGAGGCACAGTGCAACTTCAGACCATACAATTGTCCATATGCTGGATCAGAATGCTCAGTCGTTGGCAATATTCCCTCTCTAGTAGCACATCTAAGGGATGACCACAAAGTGGACATGCACACTGGGTGCACCTTCAACCATCGATATGTCAAGTCAAATCCTCGGGAGGTCGAAAATGCTACCTGGATGCTCACGGTGTGTTGACCACTCCCTTTTTTACATATCTTGTTTTTCTTGCTATTTTCACTAGTCTTCATGTCATTCTGTTTGTCCTGCTTCTTATCTCTTAATCTTTAAGGTATTAGGTTCGGTTTTGCTTGTATGCCTGATGGAAGAGGTTTCAGGATGATTTACTGTAAGGTGACTCGCTTGTTGTTTACGGGTCATTAAGTGAGCAGGCTGGAGACTCAATGAGAATCTCTGACAATGCTTTCTGAAAGTCTGATTTGAGTTCATGAGTACTTGCTAAATGACATATTATCCTGTAAAAAGCCATCAATCACTTGCCAAGATTAATTGACTGTGAACATTTTAATGTGGCCTATATATAATGAGACCCTTTTCTGGCAAATAAGTTGCACATCACCACACACAACAGGTGGTAGTAGGCAGAGTGGGTGCAGTCTTACATTGATGTTATCTATCCTAAGATATCTTGCAAACACCTGTCTGGACTTTCTGTATATATGGTGTCTGGTTCCCCGTTGCTATCTGTTACCGATTCTGTAAGCTTATCTGTAGCAAGTGAGTTTTAGTCTATATAAGAAATAGGGCCGAAATATATGACAGTCTGTGGTCTTTTATATACTTGGGTAACGGTATAAGCTTATGTTGGCTGATGGGACTACCTTTTGCTCTGTTCTTTTTCCTTTCTTCTCTCAACTCAGGTCTTCCACTGTTTTGGACAATACTTTTGTTTGCACTTTGAAGCTTTCCAACTAGGCATGGCTCCTGTCTACATGGCATTTCTCCGCTTCATGGGAGATGAAACTGAAGCAAGAAATTACAGCTATAGTCTTGAGGTGGGAGCTAATGGGAGAAAACTCATATGGGAAGGGACTCCACGGAGCATCCGAGACAGTCACAGGAAGGTCCGAGATAGCCATGATGGTCTCATAATTCAGAGAAATATGGCACTGTTTTTCTCCGGTGGGGATAGGAAGGAGCTGAAGCTGAGAGTCACAGGCAGGATATGGAAGGAGCAACAGAGCCCTGAAAATGGGGCGTGTATACCCAACCACTGTAACTGAGCTTGCATGTCCACTAAGTTACCACACGTATTAATTTATGTTGTGTTATTGTCACTTATGGGGTTGCCGTAAGATGTTTAAAGATGCAAACCCTTATGTCGTAATTATTGTGATATAGAAAAGGTACTTGAGTGTCACCAAACTGAGAGACAAATGAATACTAAGTTTTGTGCTTCTATTATGGCCTAATAAAGCTCCTCTTTCTCTCTCTTTCTCTGGGTGTTGATAATCAGGATGCTTACTGTTTAGCATATGAAATATGCATGCCGAACCCTTCAGCGTGTAAAGAATTTTGGTGTTATCTGAATAAGTTTATGGGGCTGACAAACTGTTTATTATATATTTGAGGAAGGTGTGTGAGGGGGTCTTAATCTATGCTCCGGACGAGAAGCCTACATCTGGTTGTGACTTTGTTTTCAGATTCTAGTCCACACTTAACGTTGCAGGCAAAGAATCCTTATACTTTTCTTTTGAACACTGCAAGCATCAAAAGAAGTCCCTTGAGAAAATAAACTTGAACAACCATAATAATAAGTTTTTCTTCTGGTAAGTTGGTGGATAATTGTGACCTTTAGTACAGTGATCTCCGCAGAGTTATTGCACTTCAACAAACGAAAAGAGAAAACTGAAAATGGAAGAAATAGATTAAAGCAAGGCACGCATAGAAAGGATCGTTTGCACTCTCATAAGAAAACAAAATTATGTCAAAATTCCATTTTTAATTTTACTTTAAAAAAAAAAAAATTTTCCTTCTGTAAAGTTCCTCTTCGGCTTTACTGCGATTTTGTTGTTATAAGTGGCGTTTGTTCCTGCATCCAGAGCAAGGAAAATTTTCACGAATTATGGATGACAAGTAGAGGTACCAAGGGTGAGTGGTCAGGGGCAAGTTCAGTTCTTCGTTTATTTTTCCAACCTGTTAAAGCAATAAGAAACTAATACTTTCGTGGCACTATTGCAATTCAGGCGAATATTTTATCCCCAGAACGCTTTCGTGGCACTATTGCAATTCAGGCGAATATTTTATCCCCAGAACGATAAAAATGTTAGAAAGAATTGGACAAAGCATGTTTTTTTTTTCCTGTTTTTCACTTTTATTCCCCTTCGGGAAAAGTCTACAAGTCTTGCAACACTCGTATAAATTTTAGATTATTCTGTCGGAGTACAGAATTCCAGATTTTGCACTGGTAGAAACCATCACAATAACATAGATATGCAGTTGTCCTCAACAGAAATTTTCTGAGTTATGCCACTTTTCTAAGTGAACATGGATCTCTTGAACTGACATGTATTTTATAAAGAAATATTATCAGAAGAAACTAATGCCTTGTTTATAAGGCTACAGCAGTAGAGGAAATTCAAGGGTGCATCTTGAGAGAGAAAAAGCAATCATGTCTTAAACATAGTTTTCGATTTATTTGAGAGGAAAGTCGATAAGGATTCCATAAACGAGATCAAGTTATACCAGTAACACCCTTAAACGTCCATCTCGAATCTTTTGTATAAGTTTCTTTTCTATGATTTTAGCCATTTGACATGTATAAACCAAACAACAATCTAGAAAGAACCACAAAAGGGAGCATCATTCTTTACAAAATTGACTAGGTAAGAGGAAAAAGGTACCACCCTTGATAGAATGGTAGTAGGATAAATCTTCACTGGTTCAATCATGTTGTCCTAGGGAAGTGGTATGCATAATACTATCCGAAAATTAAATTTGGGTTTGAAGATTGGGGCTGTATTCATGCAACCTCAGAAAACATCTGATCAGAAGTGTGGAGAGATGCAAGATTAGGTCCCAAATATTTTCCCTCCAGGGAAGAGTAACTGCATTAACTTATGGCAAGTGTTGTCAAAGAATCTCATCAGCAACAAACAGTTCTTGAATTAAAAAACCAACCTCCAAAAACATGTCCTTATAGCTGACTCTCAAGTTCCCTCAATGAAGTACAGATATTAACTTATATATGGAGATTGAAATATTTCAATGTGCAGACTTTATAGCCTGATAAGAGAGTGGTTAATGCGATGAAGAAGAAAATATTGTTAGGAAGCACAAGCTCTGTATAGTTTTGCACATCATTTCATATGATCCTTCACTTGGCGAACTTGAACCAACGAATAGTAATGGAAATCCGTGTTGTACTTGATGTTTTAGCCTCATAATTCAGCTATTTTTGGAGCATATGGAAGGGCAGAACTAGTGGCCGTTCCCTTTGGATAGTCCAAATTGCTTGCCAACGGTTGTTAATTAACAATCAAATGATGTAACAAAGACAATTTGAATCAGATTGCTGCAAATAATTGACAACCTAGATAAGGTGGTAACCAGATAATCCCTTATTATAGTCAAAGCCCCCTCCCTAGTCCTTAATGAGCTGAGGTGATAAATATTTCTTGTTCTGGCATTAACCTGTTTTATCTTCCTTATTGATATGTAAATTCTCATTGTTCTAAACAAAATGAGAATATTCATGACCTATCCACTAGAAGGCTTATCTTTAGTTTCTCAGAAGATGAGTTTGATTTCTGTGTTTCCAGAAACTTTGTAGTCCAGAGACACTGTCAGATGGGTAATGAAAAGAGCTGCAGGCTGTTATGAGGGTATATTTTAGAAGGCTGAAAAGTTTCCCTTATAACATCCTGTGAGAAGTTCGGATGAAAAACCAGGATATTTAGTTAAAAAGTTATCAGTAGCTTTGAAGCTTGACACCTTTACCAGAGTTTCTAAGGCATCGTCAGACAATGGAACTTTGGTATACACAAAGAAAAAAAAATTAAAACATGTAAACCAAGTTGGCTTTCTAATCATATCATAATTTCAGTTGCTTCTCAGCTTCTAGCTCAAACGTCCAATCTACAAAAACTATAAGACAGCAAACTAAACAGAGCAACATCAGAAGGCCTTAAGTATTTAGCTGATATCAAGTGAAGCAGAACAGTTTAGCCAGACTTTAGATACAAAAAGATAGATTCACACCCACTCTCAGAGTAGATAATCCTAGACAGTGATTCGATGGTTTAAAGAATTGCTACTTATTAACGAGGAGCCTTCTTCTTGCCAGCAATCGCAACCCTCTTACCCTTTAAGGTCCGACAGTTGTTCTTCGTTCTCTGCCCTCGGCATGGCAGACCCTGGATATGTCTTGTCCCCCTATAGCACTGTATCTCTTTCAATCTTCTAATTGCTAACGCATTAAAACGCCTCTGCCAAAAAAAAAAAAAAATTATTCGGAGAAACGGACCGGATCAGGACGTAGCATAATTGACTTGAAGTAAAGGAAAGAACTTCAGTACAAGGTCTCCTTCAATCATGTATTTGGAGACTTCGTCTCGAATGTTGATGAGCTCTTCTTCTGTAAAGTCTTTGGTGATTTTGTTCTCGATGTTAAGGTCGACCAGGATTTGTTTGGCCCTAGTGCGTCCAATGCCATGAATGTACTGCAGCGAGTACTCAATCCTTTTATTGTTAGGAATCTCGACCCCTCCAACACGCGCGCAGCGGATTGTGAGTCCAAGAGGCTGCCAGAAAGGTTTTTGGAGCCAAATTAATAACAAAGAATAATCTTAAAACGGGTCAATAGGTCAGGGACATCAGACGGGAAACTAAGATTGGAAGAGAACCATTGCCTTGGCTGACGCAGGTTTCGACGAGACCGCGATCCTACTCGGAATCAGGCAGCTGCAAGAGCTTAATCCATTGCTTTGCATAGAAACGGAGACAGCAAGAGACATTGCCGTCGCCATTTTCTTCTTACGCCACAATCTTCTTTCCTTCGTCTTCGTTTCCTTTGTTTTCTGCTGTGTCTGTTTTACTGCTTTCTTATCCGTTGTTTCTGAAGCCTGGAGCGAAGGCCTGAACAGAGCGACTTAACGATATCTTTACTTTTCCTAAAATACCCTCGTATGAAATTTATTTTCTAAAGCCTGAAATGAAAGAAACCCTTGATAAACCCTCGGCCCCTCTCTTCCCCTGTTAGGGTCGTGCTCTGCTGTGGAGGTCATCGATCATGGCGCTCTCGAGGTCCATCTTCAATCTCAGGTTTCTGAAACCTCGTCAATATAATCCTATTCCTGTGCAGTCCCTGCGCTTCCTCTCCTTCGCAACTACAGAAGAAGCTGCCGCGGAGCGTCGCCGCCGCAAGCGCCGGCAACGCCTCGACCCCCCTAATCTCATTGGTCGTCAGCCTCAGAACAGACCTAAGCCCTCGCCGAATAAGGTCTCAAACCCTAACGCCCCTAAACTCCCTGATACTGTCTCGGTTCTGCAAGGAAACCGTCTCAACCTGCATAATCGCATCCTGACTCTCATCCGGGAGAACGACCTCACGGAGGCTGCGCTACTTACCCGTCACTCCATATATTCCAACTGCCGCCCAACAATCTTCACCTGCAACGCTGTTCTTGCCTCACTCATCCGCCAAGCTCGTTATGCTGATTTCGCTGCCCTACATAGATTCATCATCCAGGCAGGTGTGATCCCTAACATTGTTACTTACAACCTTCTCATCAACGCCTTTTTGGATTGCCGCAAGTACGATATTGCACTCGATCATTACAAGTCTCTCATCAACGATGCTCCCTTCAGCCCTTCTACCTCCACCTACCGCATCCTCGTCCGTGGCTTGTCTGCTACTGGCGAGCGAGAAAGGATTGACCGAGCCATTTCCCTCAAGGATGATATGCTCTCCAAGGGCCTCGCACCTGACCCCGTCGTGTACGATCATCTAATTTCGGGATTGGTCAAACTTGATGACGTCGAACGTGCTCTGGAGATGTTTTCCGAAGTTAAGGAGAGTCTGGGTTCTTCAGGGACTATCTTCATCCCTGAGGACATCGTCCGAGTTTATGGATCTCTGATAAAAGCCTACTTCAAGAAAGGGATGGAGAAGGAAGCAATGGATTGTCTAGAGGAAATCTTGGCTCGGGAAAATAATGAAAATGCGAGATACAGAACTGATGCAATCGCGTACAACTCGGTGCTGGAGGCATTGGTCAAAAATGAAAAGTTAGAGCAGGCAATGCAGTTGTTTGACCGAATGAAAGACATCCATGATCCTCCAAGGAGACTTACTGTAAACTTGGGGACCTTTAATATTATAGTGGACATGTATTGCAGTAAAGGAAGATTCCAAGAGGCAATTGAGGTTTTCAGGACAATAGATGAGAAGAAGTGTCTTCCCGATACCTTGTCTTACAATAATTTGATCGAACAGCTTTTGGGTGCTGGAATGATGGGGGAGGCCGAGGAAATTTATACAGAAATGGGGGGTGAAAATAAGGCTAAACCAGATGAGTTTACATATGTTTTATTAATTGATGCTTGTTTTGGACAGAATAGGATAGATGATGCATATGGCTATTTCATGAAAATGGTGGAATCTGGGTTGAGGCCCAATGTGAGTGTTTACAATAAGGTCATGAATGAGTTAGTGAAAGCTGTGCAGGTCGACAGAGCCAAGGAACTTTTCAATCAGATGCTGGAGAAGGAGCTGAAGCCAGATGCCACAAGTTATGATCTTATATTTAAGGGACTATGTAACAATGGGAAATTGGATGATGTGCTTGATATCATTCGAAGGATGTTGAAAGAGGACGAGTCAGCATTCACTGAAGAATTGAGAGAATTTGTGACTGAAGCTTTAAAGAAAGAAGGAAGAGAGGAGGATTTACCCAGGTTGTTCGAGGAGAGGGAGAAGGAGAAAGAGAAGGAGAAGGAGGAAGCCTTAGCAAAGGACTCCAGGGCTAGAATTAGTATTCCTTCTATTGAAGCTTTAACTAGCAAATTCAATAAAAAAGAGTCAGAGGTAACCCCTATAGAAGCTTCATCTACCAGTGAGAGCACACCTGCTTCTGAGCTTCCCAGTTCCATAGAAACTCCTGTAAATGGGGTTAGCTCTCCTGGAGTGGTCGATATAGAATCAGCAAGTGATCCTATCTCAGGGCAAAATGCAGAGTCTTCCAGTTGAACGAGAAGCAGCTGATGCAAGATTTCTTTAATTTGTATGAGATACTGGTGGGAAGAAGAGGTTTCTCTATTACTAATTAGCAGGAGCAGTTGACTAGGATTCAGGATCTGAGTAAGGATCTTCATTACCAAATTTGATGATTCAGAGGAAAGTTCGTCTTTACTTCCAAATATATAGACTGGTTTAGGTGTTGCTTGTGGCACATGCCATAAGATAGGAGATACTAATTTTGTGGCACTTATGCCTCTTTATCGTCAGTTTGTTT